>RJWM01000756.1:0-191420 GCA_004363535.1 Dasyprocta punctata
TTCTTCCAATGTACATGTTTGGCCCCTTTGTCAAAGATGAGGTGGCTAAGTGTGTTTGTAGTTGTGGCTGTATCTTCTAATCTATTCCATTGATCTTCAGGTCTGTTTTGATTCCAGTACCATGCTGATTTTATCACAGTAGCTTTGTAGTATAGTTTCAAATCAGGGATTGTGATGCCTCCTGCCTTCCCTTTGTTGCACAGAATTGCCTTTGCTATTTGAGGTCTTTTCTGGTTTCAGATGAATTTCAGGAATGCTTTCTCTAACTCTGTGAGGTAGGCAAGTGGTATTTTGATTGGGATTGCATTGAATCTGTATAATAATTTTGGGAGAATTGCCATTTTCATGATGTTTGTTCTTCCTATCCATGAACAAGGAATATCTTTCCATTTTCTGAAATCTTCTTCGATTTCCTTCTTTAGAGTAATGTAATTTTCACGGTAGAGATCTTTTACTTCCTTAGTTAGATTGTTTCCTAAGTATTTCATTTTTTTGGATGTTATAGTGAAGATTGTGGTTTCCCTTATTTCTCTCTCAGTGACTTTGTTGTTTGTGTACAGGAATGCGATTGATTTTTGAGTGTTCACGTTGTATCCAGCTACATTACTAAATTTGGTTATTACTTCTAGTAGTCTTCTAATGGATTTTTGGGAGTCTTCTATGTAGAGTATCATATCGTCTGCAAATAATGATAATTTCACTTCTTCCTTTCTTATCCTTATTCCCTTTATTTCTTTCTCTTGTCTAATTGCTCTGGCTAGTATTTTCAGAACTATATTGAATAGGAGTGGTGATAATGGACATCCTTGTCTTGTTCCTGATTTTGGGTTGAAAGTTTTCAGTTTTTGTGCTTTTAGTAAGATGTTGGCTGTTGGTTTATGATATATGGCTTTTATCAGGTTGAGGTAGAGACCATCTATTCCAATTTTCTGTTGTGTTTTTATCATGAATGGGTGTTGGATTTTGTCAAAAGCTTTTTCTGCATCTATTGAGATGATGATGTGGTTCTTGTCCTTGGCCCTGTTGATATGGTGTATTGCATGTATTGATTTCCTTATGTTGAACCATCCCTGCATTCCTGGGATGAATCCCACTTGATCGTGGTGTATAATCATTCTGATAAGTTGCTGTACTCTATTTGCCAGTATTTTATTGAGGATTTTTGCATCTATGTTCATGAGGGAGTTTGGCCTGTAATTTTATTTTTTTGGTTGGGTCTTTCTCTGGTTTTGGTATTAGGGTAATACTTGTTTCCAGGAATGCATTAGGGAGACTTGCTTCCATTTCCATTTCACTGAAGAGTTTGAGGAGTGCTGGCATTATTTCTTCCCTATATTTCTTATAGAATTCAGCAGTGAATCCATCAGGGCCCGGGCTTTTCTTTGTTGGTAGGGTCTTAATTACATTTTCAATTTCATTAGCTGAAATTGGGTTGCTCAGCAGCTTTATGTCTTCTTGATTCAGCTTTGGTAATTTATAGGTTTCTAGGAATCTGTCCATTTCTTCTGGGTTATCAAATCTATGTAAGTAAAGGTTTTCAAAGTAGGTGTTGATAATCTTCTGTATTTCCACTGGGTCTGTAGTGATTTCACCCTTTTCATTTCTTATTGCACAAATCTGAGTTTTTTCTTTCCTCTTTTTGATAAGGTTGACTAGGGGTTTATCAATTTTATTTACTCTTTCAAAGAACCAACTCTTCGATTAACTGATTCTTTGTATTGTTTTCTTAGTTTCGATTGCATTAATTTCTGCTCTAATCTTCATAATTTCCTCCCTTCTTTGGGCTTTGGACTTGACTTGCTCTTCTTTTTCCAGAAGTTTGAGGTGCAGCCTTAGGTTGTTTATGTGTGTTCTTTCCATTTGTCTGATATGAGAGTTTAGTGCTATAAATTTCCCTCTGAGGACTGCTTTCACTGTGTCCCCCAGGTTCCAGTAATTTGTATTTGCATTTTCATTCAATTGTAGATATTGTTTAATTTCTTCTTTAACTTCTTCTGTGACCCATTGGTTATTTAGGAAGGTATTATTTAATTTCCATGCATTTATAAGGTTATTGTAGGTTTTTTTGTCATTGATTTCCAATTTTACTGCACTGTGGTCAGATAATGTGCATGGGATTATTTCAGTTCGTTTGCATTTACTTAAGCTTGCTTTGGGGACCAGTATATGATCTATTTTAGAGAATGATGCATGTGCAGCTGTTAAGAATGTGTATTCTGATGATGGGTGGAATACTTGGTATACATCTCCTAGGTCCATTTGTTCACAAGCTTGATTCAGTTCTATTTCTTTGCTGATTTTTTGTTTGGTTGATCTATCTCTGTGTGACAATGGGGTGTTAAGTTCACCTGTTATAACTGTATTATTGTTTATTTGGTTTTTCATGTTTATTAAGAATTGCCGTACATAGTTGGATGCTCCCATATTTGGTGCATATATATTTATGATTGTAATCTCTTCCTCTTGATGTTTTCCCCTAACAAGTATGTAGTGACCTTCTTTATCTCTTTTGAGCATTCTCGGTTTGAAATTTGCATTGTCTGCAAACATAATAGGTATCCCTTCTTTTTTCTGGGTTCCTGTTGCATGGAGTATTGTTTTCCATCCTTTGATTTTTAGTGTGTGAATTTCCTTTTGAGTGAAATGTGTTTCTTGTACACAGCATATTGTTGGATTTTGTTTCTTAACCCACTCTGCTAGTCTGTTTTTTTTATTGGTGAGTTGAGACCATTTACATTGATTGATATAACTGATATGTACCAGCTCATCGCTGTCATGATACCTTTCTGTTGTTGGTTTTCTACATTTTCTGTTTAATTACTTGCCCTGCTTAGTGGTTTCCTTTTTTTGTTGTTCTTAAGATTATGGCTATCTTTGTCTCTTCCTAGAGTGTCTTTCAGTACTCTTTGTAGTGTTGGTGTGGTGACCATAAATTTCTTCAGTTGTTCTTTGTCATGAAAGTATCTTATTTCTCCATCAATTTTTAAGGATAGTTTTGCAGGGTACATCAATCTGGGTTGAAAGTTGTTTTCTTTCAGTATTTGAAATACTTCACTCCAACTCTTCTTGACTTAAAGGTTTGTGTTGAGAAGTCTGCCGTGATACTGATAGGCTTTCCTTCATAGGTGATCTGTTTGCTTTCTCTGACAGCTTTTAGTATTTTGTTCTTGTGCTGCATTTCTGATACCCTTATTATTATATGTCTGGGTGAGAATATATTTTGGTTGTGGTTAATTGGGTTTGTATGCCTCAGTTACCTGTATTTCAGATTCTCTTTCCATGTTTGGAAAGCTTTCTGCTATTATTTCTGTGAATAGTCTTCACAGGTCATTAGTATTGACCCCTGCTTTTTCATTGATGCCTATGAATCTTATGTTTTTTGTCTTGGCATTGTCTTGCAGCTGTTGAATTGTTGTTTCTTGGTTCCTTACTATTTTTAAGAGATCTTTTCTTTCATGGCCATGATCTCCCATGCTGTCTTCAAGATCTGAGATTCTATCTTCAGCCTTATTTAAGCAGTCTTTCAAACTTTCCATGGAGTTTTGCATTTCCTGCATTTCCCTTTGCATCTGTTTCATGCATTCTGTTTGTGTCTTATATTGTTCATTTAATGTTTCGATCATTTTCTTAAGTTCTTCTATTTTTTATCTTGCTCTTCTTAGATACACACATTTGTTTGATAATGATTCTCATTTCATTTTTTAGCTGAGAGAATATTTCTGATTTGAATTTCTCTATAGCTTCATCAAGCTGTTTCTTTATTGCATTTTCTCGCATTTCAAAAAGTCCCTTTGTGTGACTTCCACTGTCTTCCATTTCAGTGTCTCTTGGGTTTCTTCTTTGTGGACTGGGGGACTGAGACTGCCTCTTGGTCTTTCGTTTTGTCATTTTCTTCTAGAACCTATGTGGCTCTGTGTCCTGCAAGGCTGGACGGGTGTTCCCCTGAGGTTCGCGCTGATTCTTGGGTTGTGCTGAATCACAGGACCCAGTAGAGCTGGGTCCTGTGCGCAGCAAGGGAGGGTGGCCTCCTGGGGCTTGCAGGTGGAGCCTCTGCCTTAACTGGTTGGAGGCCAAGGCAGCTAGGCAGAGTGTACCCCAGAGTGACGCCACCCGGACCCTGGGTGTGTCTGCAAGTTCAGAGCAACAGCTGTGCCCATATGATCTATTTTAGAGAATGACCCATGTGTAACTGAGAAGAAGGTGTCTTTTGATGTTGATGCATGAAATACTTGGTACACATCTACTAGGCCCATTTGTTCACAAGTTTGATTCAGTTCCGTTATTTCTTTGCTGATTTTTTGTTTGGTTGATCTGCCTCTCTGTGACAGTGGGGTGTTAAGTCCACCTGTTATAACTGTATTATTGTTTATTTGGCTTTTCATGTCTACTAAGAATTGTCTTATATAGTTGGATGCTCCCATATTCGGTGCATATATATTTATGATTGCAATGTCTTTCTCCTGAAGTTTTCCCCTAATGAATATGTAGTGACCTTCTTTATCTCTTTTGATCATTTTTGGTTTGAAGTTCACATTGTCTCCAAGCATAATAGCTACCCCTACTTTTTTCTGGGCTCCTGTTGCATTGAGTATTGTTTTCCAGCCTTTGATTTTTAGTCTGTGGTTTTCCTTTTGAGTGAAATGTGTTTCTTGTACACAGCATATTGTTGAGTTTTGTTTCTTTTCCCACTCTGCTAGTCTGTTTCTTTTTATTGGTGAATTGAGACCATTTAAATGGATTGATATAACTGATATATACTGGTTCATCCCTGTGATGGTATGTTTCTGTTGTTGGTTTTCTACATTTTCTGTTGAATCATTTGCCCTGCTTAGTCGTTTCCTTTTGTTGTTGTTCTTAAGATTGTAGCTGTCTTTGTCTCTTTCTAGAGTGTCTTTCAGTACTCTTTGTAGTGTTGGTTTGGTGGCCATAAATTTCTTCAGTTGTTCTTTGTCATGAAAGTATCTTATTTCTCCATCGATTTTTAAGGATAGTTTTGCAGGGTACATGAATCTGGGTTGAAAGTTGCTGTCTTTTAGGATTTTAAATAGTTCACTCCAACTCTTCTTGACTTAAAGGTTTGTGTTGAGAAATCTGTGATTCTGATAGGATTTGCTTCATAGGTGATCTGTTTTCTTTCTCTGACAGCTTGTAGTATTTTGTTCTTGTGCTGTATTTCTGATACGCTAATTATTATATGTCTGGGTTAAGATTTATTTTGGTTATGGTTAATTGGGATTCTTTATGCCTCACTTATCTGTATATCAGGTTGTCTTCCCATGTTTGGAATGTTTTCTGCTATCATTTCTGTGAATAGTCTTCACAGGTCATTAGTACTGACCCCTGCTTTTTCATTGATGCCTATTAATCTTATGTCATTTCTCTTGGCATTGTCTTGCAGCTGTTGAATTGTTTTTTCTTGGTTCCTTACTATTTTTAAGAGATCTTTTCTTTCATGGCCATAAGCTCCCATGCTGTCTCCAAGGTCTGAGATTCTATCTTCAGCTTCATTCAAGCTGTTTTTCAAACTTTCCATGGAATTTTTAATTTCTTGAATTTTCTTTTGAATCTGTTTCATGCATTGTTTGTGCCTCATATTGTTCATTCAAACTTTCAATCATTTTCTTATGTTCTTCTATTTTTTTATCTTTCTCTTCTTTAGATACACCCAACATTTCTTTCATAATGATTTTTATTTCATTTTTTAGCTGAGAGTTTATTTCTGATTTGACTTTTTCTGTAGCTTCATCAAGCTGTTTCTTTACTGCATTTGCTCTCATTTCAGAGAGTTCAGTTGGGTGGCTCCCAGTATCTTCCATTTCAGTGTCTCTTGGGTTTGTTCTCAGTGGGCTTGGGGATTGAGACTGCCTCTCGGTCTTTCATTTTGTCATTTTCTTCTGGGACCTGTGTGGCTCTGTGTCCTGTGAGGCTGAACAGGCATTCCCCTGGTGGGTTGAGCTGAGTCGTGAGACCAGGTAGAGCTGGATCCTCTGCCCAACTAGTGAGGGTACACTCCTAGAGTGTGTTGCTGAAGCCTGCACCTTACTGGCTGGTGGCTGAGACCTCCTGGACCCAGCCAGCTAGGCAGAGCATACCCTGGAATGTGGCACCACCCAGACCCTGAGTCTTGGTGCAAGGAGTTCAGCACCTCTGGAGTGCCAGACAAGCCTGGGCAAGTCCCAGGCCTACAGTGCCGAGGCCTTCCTCCTGGCTGGGTGGTCCCACAACCTCTAGGCCCTGCCATGCCAGCTGCTCCACTGTACAATGTAGCTCACACCCTGTGCTCCAATAGGCAGAGCCCAAGCTCTCCAAGGCCCTGCAGCTACTCTGACCAGTCCCTGATGAGCAGCTCTGGGGTCCTGGGCTGGGCTGGGCTCAGTACCTCTGTGTCCTGCGAGGCTGGCCGAGTGTTCCCCTGGTGTGTTGCACTGAGTCACGGGACGGGGTAGAGCTGGATCCTCTGTGCAGCTAGTGAGGGTCCACTCCTCCACCTTACTTAGGCTAATAAATGTAGCAGACATCTGGCCTAAAGAAATCATGAATGACTAGTTTAACAAAGAATTATAGTCCATGAAAAAGCACCACTCCCAATTAAATAAACCAGAAGACTAAGCACTCTGCTGAAAATGTTTGCAACAGAAATTACCAATATGAGGACAGGGTATCAGTAGTAGAAGATAGAACTGATGTTGATGACCAGTTACTTAGAGATACCTGAGAAACAATGGTAGATCCTGAACATAGGGGCTAGGAATTTAGCTCAGTGGCTCAATTGCTTGCCTGGTAAGCACAAGGTCATGAGTTCAATCCTCAGTACAAAAAGAAAAAAGAAAAAAATGAAAGAAAGATCATGAGCGTAGGATTTAACAGTTCCTAGTTGATTCAAAGAAGACTACTCTAAGATTAATTGAAATTACTGAAAAACCAGAAAACAACATAAATGGAAAAAAAGGATTTTTACAGAAATAATGGCTGAAAACTTAACAAATATAGGAAAAGAATTTAACATACAGATAATTGAGACATATAGAATCCCAAATAGCTACATTCAGAAAAGAATTTGTCTATGATGCATCACACCCAAATTCCAAAAGTCCAACACAAAGAACAACTCTTAAAAGCTGTTAGAGAAAAACAACAATTTACTTACAAGAATAAATGCATTATAATTGCAGCAGACTTCTAACAAAAACTTTAAAAACAGGAAACCTTAGAGCAAAGTGTTTCAATCCCTAAAAGAAAAAAAAAAACTTTCAATACAGACTGATATATCTTTCAAAATTGATGGAGAAATAAAGTGTTTTCCTGACAAAGAATAATTTAAAAAATTCATGACCTCCAAGGCAGCACTCTGAAAAGTTCTCAAGGTTAACTGAGAAAGGGGCAATGAAGCCATAAGCTATACCATGGAATTGAAGAGTGTTTATTATTAAGATGCAGTAATAGACATCTAAACTTATGATAAAGATCTTTGTTGTCCCATTTAGTCGCTCTTTAACTAGTAAACTGATGTATTTCACTCCCAAAAGAATTACATTTGTTCCATTTGACAAAAAATTAATAGAATGAATATACCACGTATGTTGAGCAATTAAGCAGAAGGGAATAAAAGGAAATCAGCAACAAAAATTAATACGATAGGAATAAATCAATAATTTAGTAATAATTCTCAAAGTGAATAGATTCAACTCCCCAATCAAGACACAGATGGGCACATTGGATGAAAAGACAAAACTTGATGGCATTCTGTATACAAGAATAACATGCAATGCAAAAGACACTCATAGACTAAAAATCAAAGGATGGGACACAACATTTCATGTAATAGGAATCAAAAAACAAATAGGAGTAGATTTTCCAGCAAAGGGGACTTAAAGTTAAAATTGAACAGAAGAGGCAAAGAAGTAAACTACATATTGATTAAGGGGCAAATTTAACAGGAAAGCATAGCAATCATAAACATGTATGCCCTAGATAACAGTACATCCAATTTTATAGACACCACTGGACAAAATATATCAAGTAAACATCAGCACAATTATAGTGGGAGACCCCAGTACCTCACTGTCGCAAAAGGACAGATCAATTAGGCAAAACATCAAAGAAGAAATATCAAAGTTGAACCAAGCCTTTGAATGAATTGACTTAATAGACATCCACAGAGTTCCACCCAGCAACAAACTACACATTCTTCTCAACAGCATATGAAACTTTCTCCAAGATAGACCACATGCTAACTTATAAAACATTCTTAACTGAATGCAAAAGAATCAAAATCATGTCATGAATATCATCAAGTCAGAGCTCAATGCAACTAGAAAGCAATGGCAAAAGAAATGAAAGAAATACAAAACAATGGACATTAACAATACACTCTTAAATAATCAGTGGGTCACATAAGAAATCAAGGAAGAAATGAGCTCCTAGAATCAAATGATGTTACCAGTTGCTAGTTGATTCAAAGACTACTCTAAGATTAATTGAAATTACTGAAAAACCAGAAAATAACATAAATGGAAAAAAAGCATGTTTCAGAAACTTATGGGACACAATGAAAGCAGTCCTGAGAAGGAAAATTATTGCTGTGAATGCCCACCTCAGAAAGCCAAAGGGAGCCCTCCAAAATAACCTAATGATGCACCTGAAAGTCTTAGAAAAACAAGAATATGAATAATCCAACCCCAGAATTAGTACCAGGAAGAAAAATTTTAAAGATTAGAGAAACAATTAGTGAAATTGAGACTAACAAACAATACAAAGAGTCAATGTATCAAAGAGATGGTTCTTTTAAATAAATTAACAAAATAGACAAACTCTTAATCCTAACCAAAAAGGAAAGGAAGTAGCCTATCTAATACAATTAGAAATCAAAAAGTTGGAACCACAATGGACACCATTGAAATCTAGAAAATTACTAGTAACTACTTTGAAAACCTGTACTCTAATAAATTGGAGATGGAAGAAGAAATGGGTAGATCCCTAGATGTATATAAGTTTTAAAAAAAACAGAACCAATAGGATATAAAAATCCTGAATAATCCAATAACATGCAACAAAATTGAAGCAGTAATAAAAAATAACATACCAACCTATAAATCTCAAGTCCCAGTAGATTCACTGCTTATTCTACACAACCTTCAGAAAGGATCGAACCCTAACATTTCTCATACTCTTTAATAAAATTGCAAGGGAAGGAGTATGCCTAAAGTGGCTCCTGGAAGCTAGCATTACTCTGATTCCAAAAGCAGAAAATTACCCAAACAAAAACAAAAACAAAATAACAAAAAAATCTCCCAAAACACAAAAAACTACAGGCCAGTCTTTTTAATGAACACAGATACAAAAATCCTAAAAAGATACTGTCAAGTAAAATGCAACAAATCCCCAAAAGATTATATACCATGACCATGTAGGCTTTATATCATGGATGCAAGCATGATTCAATACATACCAATTGGTATCTAGGGCTGGGAGTTTGGCTCAGTGACTTAAGTGCCTGTCTGACAGGCGAGAGGTTGTGAGTTCAATCCCTGGTGCCGCAAAAAAAAAAAAAAAAATGGTATCTATACTATAGCACATAAACAGAAGCAAGAACAAAAATTTCATGATTACCTTAATAAATACAAAGAACACCTTTGGCAAAATCTGAAATCCATTCATGATAAAAAAAATACCTGAGGAAAACAGATACATAAGGATGTTATCTTAATCTCATAAAAGGCACTTATAGCAAACTTACTATCAACATCATATTAAGTGGGAAAAAGCTAAAAGCTTTCCATATAAAATCAAAAACAAGACAAGGATATCCAATACTACCACTCTTGTTTGATATAGTTCTCAAAACATTATCCAGAACACTCAGGGAAGAGAAGGAAATATAAAGAATATGTATAGGAAAGGAAGAATTCAAATTATCATTATTTGCAGATGACATGATTGTTTTCATAGGAGACCCAAAACGTTTCACAAAAAGACTCCAAGAATTGTTATGAAATTAACCAGTGTAGCAGAATACAAAATCAACACACAAAAATCAAAGACGTTTCTGTACATCAATAAAAAACTCACAGAGAAAAAATAGGAAACAATATCATTCATAATACTATTTAGAAAAAATAAATTGTTAAGACTTAATCTAACCAAGAGAGAGAAAAACCTCTGCAATGAAATCTACACTGCTCTGAATAAGAAAATTGACTCAAACATCAAAAAAATAGGATGATATCCCATTCCTGGATAGGCAGAATCAATACTGTCAAAGTGGTCATACTTTCAAAATGATGTATAAATTAAATAAAATCTCAATGAAAATTACAACAGTACTCCTCTCAGGAATAGGAAAAATATTATAAAATTCAAATGAAACCAGAGGTAACCCACAGTAGAAACTGAAACCCTGGGCAACAAGATCAAAGGCAGGAGTCATCACAATTCTACAGTAATTTTTTAAAAACTGCATTATATTGCTACAAAACCCATTATGTGGATCAAGGGACTAGAGTAAAGTGTACAAGTACCACCCCAGGAACATTCAGCTATCTTGTCTTGACAAAGTGTCCCAAAACATACTTAAGAGAAAAGATAGCCTCTCTAACAAATGGTGCTGGCAAACTTGGCTATCCACATACAGAAAATTGAATGTAGACCCATATCTCTCAACATGTAGTAAGAAAATCAAAGTGTATGAAAGATCCAAATGTTAAAATACTAACAATGTAATGGGAGTAAAACAAGTAAAACTCTAAAAAAGCATAGATATAAGCAAGGACTTTCTGAATAGAGCACCAATTGCATAAGAAATAGCATCAAGAATTAAAAGATGGGATCATATCAAATCAAAAGGGTTCTGTACCACAACGGAAACTTCCAAAAGTGTGAAGGACTGAAAAACAATGCCAGCTATTTCTCTGACTTTTGACTATCTATTATATAAGGAACTCCAAAACATAGAGTCCCCAAAATAAAAGATCCAATCAAAACATGGACAAAGGAAATGAATGCACATTTCTCAAAAGAAGAAGTACAAATGTTCTATAAGTACATGAAAAAATGATCAACATTTCTAGCCAGTAAAGAAATGCAGATCAAAACAACACTGAATGTACTTCATATTCCAGAAAGAATGACTGTCATTAAGAATCAAACAATAACCAATGCTGGTGTGGCTGCAAGGCAAAAGGAACCCTTCTAAATTGTTGGAAAAAAAGCTAGTTTAACCATTATAGAAATCAGCATGGATATTCCTCAAAAACCTAAAAATCAATATTGCACTCAACTATTTTCCTTTTGGGTGTATTGCTGGAAGAGTTAAATGTATTATATTACAGTGATTAATGCATGTTCATTTTATTGCTGCACAATTTATAATAACTAAACCTTGAATGTACCCTGTATGTCCGTAAACAGATGAATGGAAAATGAAAATATGAGATTTATACACACTGGTATAATACTATTCCATTAAAAAGGATAAACTTGAGTCATTTTTATGAGACTATAACATTAAATTAAATAAATCAGACACACAAGCTTAAATGTTGCATGGTTTCTATTGTATGAGAAATCCAGCATATAAATTAAGAGCAAGATAAAAGATAGATCATGGGAAATAAAGAGATAGGTTTTTTTTCCTAAAGGTTAAGGGGACCAAGAACTGGAGGGAAAGGGGAGGAGGGGAAGAGAAATATATAAAAAATAAATAATAGGTATTTCCTTGAAAACTACAGCTGGCATGCCGGAATTAATGCACATAATAGGTATTATGTACATTTACTAACTCCCCATGAGGAATGTAATCAATATGTAGTGCAAACATGTAGCAAAAATAATGAAAAATAATGGTCTGGAATTCCTATTTGATGGACTATGGGTTGTAGAAATTTATTTTATTTATCTAATTTTATTCATGCTTAAAATCTTTCAAAGGACTTCCAGAGAAGATAACAGAGTGATGAACAGCAAAGAAAGAGCCTCCCTTATATTTAGTGTCCATACTTTGGAATACAATAATGTAAAAAAGAGAAGAAGGGCAGTGGGTACCCAGCACCCAGAAAAGATCTAAAATGAAAATTGAAGCCTATAGGGAGAGCAAAGAGAAAGACTTCAACGAAGGAGAAGGAGAAAGTGGTAATCAGTGCTAAGTGGTGCTTTCTCCCTGAGTACTGACACACTGCATGAGAGGAGAAACTCGAACCTGTAGATGCACAGGGACTGCTGGTGACACAGAGAAACCTATCAGTGGAACTTAGCAGTGGATGCAGCAGACTACAGTGGCTGGTAAATTATTTGGGTTTGGGCTTCTCCCAGCAGAGGGCGATTGGCCAGTAGCCATCATAGGGAGGGACCAACTGAGCTCAAAACTCAGAAAAGCTGCAGTCTGGGTCCAAGGTCAGTCTACCAAGTTCAAGTCAGCAGGAGATCAGGGACCCACGTTCATGCCAGCAGGAGTCAAAATGAGTGCTGCAGGCAGAATAAACTGAATCCCGGTCTCACATCCATTACCATGCCATAAAATCACAGCTGGCATGCTGGGATTAATCAACATAGATCTGGAATTTGTATGCTTACTTTGTCTACCAGTGAAATCACTGACATACCTTGAAGTTGACATTTCTTTCTTTTTTTATTTTGTTTTTCTTTCTCTTTTTTCTTTCTCTTTCTGTTTTGTTTTTCCTTGATCATTTGTTCTTGTTTTTATGTGAGTGTAGTGTTCTGCTGTTGTTCTGTTCTGTTCTTATTTATTTCTTCTCTCTTTTCCATCAGCTTCTCAAAGTTTGGGTAATATTTCTTTGTCCTCAGACTTGCTTCTAATCCCTCTTCCTCTTCCTCTTCCTGTTTCTCTTCCACTTCTATTTCTCCTTCTTTCTTCTTCTTCTTCTTCTTCTTCTTCTTCTTCTTCTTCTTCTTCTTCTTCTTCTTCTTCTTCTTCCATTTTTTAATATTTTCCCCTATTCCCTTTAAAATTTTCTCCTCTGAGAATAAAATCATCATATTGAGAACTAATTCACTGTACACAATTTTCTGGTTTGTTTTAGAAGTTCTTATATAACCACAAATCAAGTTCATATGCCTGAAAGCAGTGAATTAAGAGTTACCACAGTTTATCATTCTCTAAGCTGTGTTTGATGCTATTTTTATTGTTGATAGTACTACTTTAGCTGAAGTGACATAATTGTTCTAATCATTTCTTCTTCCTAATATGCCAAGACTGAGATTCCCTAAGAGCCACAAAAAATTCTATATGCCTACGCCAAAGAACTAGGGACTAAGACAAATTAACACCAGCTTCTCATCTCCAATTAATTGAAGATGTGGGATCTTGAAACAGACTCAAAACCAAAAGTCACCTACATCTGAAGTATATCTTTGAGAAGTAGTAATTTTCTAAGGGCTCTAAATGTTAGCAATAAACCTACTCTAACCAATTTATAAGCATCAACAAAGGAATTAAACTAAAAAAAAAGAAAGGAGAGGACACTTAGGCAAACACAACCCCAGACTTCCAGCTCACTGAAAGCAAACCTAAGGGGGAAGAGGTGGAACAATTTGAAAGACACCCACTTGGACTCTGCATTGGTAACACTGGAAGTAACAAAGCAAATGAATGAGGCACTAGAAAAAATCAAATCAGAAATAATTTCTCAGCTAGCTACAGAGATGGTGAACACAATGAAAGACATGCCTAGTGGCTCTAGAGCAGATAAGATAAAAAAATAGTGAAGTTTAGGAAAATCATGGAAACCATGAAGGCCCAACATAGGAATAAAATGGAATCCCTGAAACAGATTCAGACAGATATCCAAGAGATTGAAATATCCATTGCAAGAAAACACAGCATAATGAGCAAATGAGAGGACAGAATGTCAGATTTAGAAGACAGCATTGAGCTTATCAATCATGCAAAGAAACATTTCTTTAAAATAGAGACCATAGAAAATAAATTCAACAGCTGCTAGATGATGCAAAGAAGAATAATGAAAAATTAATCAGAATCAATGAAAAAGCAGGAGATAGCACAAACATTAAAAAAACCATTCACAGAAATAATGGCAGAAAGCATCCCAATCAGGGGGAAATTTTTGATGTAGAGGTAATTGAGGCATATAGAATAACAATCAGCCATGGTGAAAATAATTCTACACTAAGACATAGAATAGTTAAGATTCCAGAAATTCAACATGGGAAAATAAATTAAAATCCGTTAGAGAAAAGAAACAAATCACTTATAAAGGAAAGCCTATCAAAATTAGAGCACACTTCTCAACACAAACCCTCAAGTCAAGGACAGCTTGGAGTGAAGTATTTCTTTATCTAGAAGAAAACAACCTCCAACACAGAATGATGAACCAAACAAAAATCTTTCAGTATTAATGGAGAAATGAGATACTTCCATGACAATGAATACCTGAAGAAATTTATGACCAACAAACCAGAACTCCAAAATGTTTGAAGGACATTCTAGAAACAGATAACAAGGCCCACATCTCCATGAACCCCAACAGAATGAATCCACCTGGCAATACAAGCAATTAAAAAGAGGGGAAAAGGGAGAACTGACAACAGGAAAATAACATGGCAAGGATAAATCAATACATATCAGATATACCATTAACACTTATAACCTTCATTCACCAATCAAAAGAAATAATTTGGCAGAATAGATCAAGAAGTAAGATCCAACAAAATGGTGCATACAATAAACACATTTAATTCACAAAGAAATTTATGAATTGAAAGTCCAAAGATGAAAAACAATATTGCATTTGACAGGAACTCAGAAAAATATCAGGGGTAGCTATTCTAATGGAAAAAAAGTGAATATTCAACCAATACTTATTAAGAGAAGTTAAGAAGTTCACTACACCCCTTTAAAGGGAACAATCCAAAAAGAAGAGATAACAAACATAAATATATATGTGCTAATTACTATTTCCCCAAATTATATGAAACAAATATTAATGGACATAAAAAAACAAATAAACACTAACAAAATTGTAATGGACAATTTCAACAACCCTTGTCAAAAAAGACAGGTCACCTGACAGAACAATCAACAATGAAATATGGTACTCTACCAAATTTTGAACAAAAGAACTTAGTAGTAAGACGCTTACAGAGTACTCCACCTCACAACATCAGAATACACATTCTTATTAGCTGCACACGGGACATTCTCTAAAATAGATCACATATTATCTCGCAGAACATGGTTACGTAAATGCAAAGGAATTGAAATTATCCCATGCCTGTCATCAGATCATAGTGCAATGAAATTCAAAAGCAATGGCAAAGGAAATCACAAGAACTTATAAATATATGAAAATAAAATAACACTCCTAAACAACCAATGTTTCAGATGAAATTAAAGAAGAAATTCGTTTCTGCAAATAAATGATAATGCCAATGCAACATAATGGAATTTACGTGATTCAATAAAAGTAAATTTCCTAATAGTGAAATTTATAGTGGTGAATTTCCCTATGAGAAGAACAGAGTGAGCTCAAATAAGCAAGGTAATGCTGAATCTCAAGCTTCTAAAAAAAGAAGAGCAAGTCAAACCCAAAGCTTATACAAAATAAGAAGGTATAAATTAAAAGAATGAAAAATAAGATGTTGGCCCACAAGACAACTAGCCGCCTTCCTGGTGAGTGACGTGTGACCAGTGCAGACTCCAGGAAGAGAATGATCTGTGCTTCCTGTATGCCTACCTGTGCATGGGCTGAGAATCAAGGACTCCCACCCCCACCCTGCCCTGTAAGCAACCTGCTGGTTCGGAGGACTGGCTAAGTTGATAGCAACTAAGGTACATAAAGCAAATGAATGCTTGTATTGTTTGGTTGATTTTGCAGGCCTGGGGCCGGCAGTCTGAGCATCTCTGGGGAAGATGACAGTATGCAATGTAGCAAATATGGGGGGGTCTCTTCTGCCTTATTTTTGAGGCCCGATATTGTTCTGCTTTATTCTGATTAATGTTTTTTACTTTATTTCATATTCTGTTTTTATTGGTTTCATTCTGTTTTGTTTTTGGTTTGATTTTACTATACCTGATGGAATGTCAACTATTGTGAAGATAACAAGATATACTATAGCAGCTATTGTTTTTCTAGTATCTTGCTTTGAAGTTCTGTACCAGTTCTACTGCTTTGTTTTGATTGGCTTTGTTCTGTTATGTTTTGTTGGATTTTACTATCTTTAAAACAAAATTTTAAAAAAATGAAAAAAAAAAGAATGGAAAGTAAGAAAGCAATAAAACACAATGGAGAATAAGAAAAAAATACAGCACCAGGGATATAGCTCATTGCCACAATGCCTGCCTGGAAAGCACAAGGTTCTGAGTTTGATTCCCAGTACTAAATAAATAAATAAATACAAAGAATCAATGAAAAAATTGCTTACTTATTTGAAATATTAAGTAAAATTGACAAGCTTTTGACCAAAATTATCAAAAGAAGGAAAGACAAGGTTCAGATCCATGCAGTTAAGAATGAAAATGGTGAAATCACTATGGAACCTGCAGAAATTCAAGAGATCATCAATACCCAACTCAAGAAGCTGGATTGTAATAAGATGGAAAGTACAGAAGAAACACAGCTTCCTACATACATATGAATTACCAAAGCTGAATAAAGATGATACAAAATTTTTAAATAAACTGATATCACCTGATGAAATTGAAGATATAATTTAAAAACCATCAACAAAGAAAAGCCCAGGCCCTGGTGTATTCACTGTTGAATTCTACAAGAAATTTAGTGTGAAACTAATGTTGCTCCTTCTCAAACTCTGTAATGAAATCAAAAGGGAAGCAATACTCCCAAATTTATTCCTGGAAGCAGCATTAACCTGATACCAAAACCAGAGAAAGATCCCATCATAGAAGAGAACAAGTAAATCTCATCAGTAAACAGACACAAAAGTCCTCAATAAGATACTGGTAAACAGAATGCAGCAAATCATCAAAAAGGTTATGTACCATGACCTAGCAGAATTCATCCCAGAGATGCAGGAATGGTTCAACATATGCAAATCAATAAATGTAATGCTGCATATTAACAGATCCAAAGACAAAAACCATATGATTATCTCAAGAGATGCAGAAAAAGTGTTTGACAAAGTGCAACACCAATTTATGATAAAAAAGACCTACACAAAATTAGATAGATGGTCTTTATCTCAATCTGATAAAAACCATCTATAACAAACCAAAAGTCAACATTATAAATGCACAAATACTGAAAGTTTTCACTTTAAAATTAGGAGTGGTATGAGAATGTCCATTGTCACCACTCTTATTCAATATAGTTCTGGAAACATTAGCAGAAACTTTAGGAAAGAGAAGAAAATAGAAAGAATACAGATAAGAAAGGTAGAAGTTAATTTTTCATTATTTGCAGATGACATGGTACTCTACATAGAAGATCCCAAAAACTCCACCAACAGAACTGTAGATTTAAAAAACAAATTTAGAAGTATAGCTGGATACAAAGTCATCAGTCAAATACCAACAGCTTTTCTGTACACAAATAGAAAACTCACTGAGAGAAATTAGAAACATAATACCTTTCACAACAGCATCCAAAAAAATTGAAATACCTAGGAATAAATTTAATGAAGGAAGTAAAGAACTTTATATTGTAAGCTACAGTACTCTGAAAAAGGAGATGGAAAAGGACATAAGAAAACAGAAAGATATCCTTTGCGTTTGGGTAGGAAGAACTAATATAGTAAAATGGCCATATTTTCAAAATTGTTATACAGATTCAATGCACTCTCAATCAAAATTCCAACAGCTTATCTCACATAGAGAGAACAATCCTAAAATTCATTTAGAACCACAAGGGATGTAGAATAGTAAAAGAAGTGCTGGCAACAAAGGCAAGGCAGGGAGGATTACAATCCCTGACAAAATTATGCAACAAAGCTACTGTTATAAAAACAGCATGGTATTGGAGGGGACCAGACTGAAGGCTCAATGGAACAGATTAGAAGATGCAGAAACAACTCTAAACACACTCAGTCACCTTATCTTTGAAAGAGGAATGAAGCATTTTCATTGGAAGAAAGATAGCCTCTTTAATAAATCGTTTTGAAAAAACTAGCTTTCCACAGGCTGAAGATTAAAACTAGATCTGTATCTCTCACCATGCAACAAACTAAAATTGAAATCAATCAAAGATCTGAGCATTGAAACAGAAATGCTAAATCTGCTGAAAGATAGAATAAGTAGAACTCTTGGAAACTTTGCTGTAGGCAAAGACTATGAACAAAACACCAATTACACAGGAAATACCACAAAGAACTAGGATGTCATCTTAATAAAAAGCTTTTGCACTGCAAAAGAAAGCACAAATAGAATGAAGAGATAGATCATAGTGTGGGGGAAAAAATTTTCCCATCTGTTCCCCAAATGACACTAGAGTATACAAAGAACTCAAAAAAAACAAAAAAAAAAAAAGAAAAAAAAAGAAAGAAAGAAAGAAAAAAAGAAAAGAAAAGAAAATTAGATCCTCCAGCTTTGAAGACCCAATCCAAAAATGGGCATCTGAAATTATAGCCACTTCTCAGATGAGAGAGTTGAAATGGCAAGTAAATATATGAAAAATGTTTAATATCACTGGCCACTGGGTGGAAGTTAATGATGCAAATTAAAACAATGCTGAGATTCCATGTCAGTCCAGAAATAATGACTATCATCAAGAAATTAACCAAGAACAAATGCTGGGGGAAAAAATGAACTCTTCTCCACTGTTGGTTGGAGTGTAGACTGGTTTAATCACTGTAGGAATCAGTGTAGAGTTTCCTTAAAAAACTAAAACGAGAGGACCTCTTGAAACCAGCTATCCCCCTTTTTGATGCCTACCTGAAAGAATTAAAAGCATCATACCACAACAATGTATGCATACTCATATTAATGGCAGTACAGTTTGTAATAGTTAAATCTTGGAAATACTCCAAATGCCCATCAATGAATGAATTGATAAAGAAGATGTGGGCTTTTTTATACAGTGGAGTACTACTTTTCAATAAAGAGGGATATACTTGAGACATTTCTAGCTAAATGGAGGTATCTTGAGACCTTACTCTTACATGAAATAAATGGGACACAAGAGTTCAAATATAACATGGTTTCTTCACATGAAAGAGAAACTGAAAGCGTAAATAAGGAATGAATGTATGATAGGTACTGAGAAATAGGAAGAAAATATTGAAGTGAGAAGGAGAACAAGGAGAGGGAAGGAGAAATGAAAGAAGGAACAAGAAAAAGAAGAAAAAAGCAAAGCTTTTGTAAATAAGGAGCTGAAGAGGGGTGGAAGGAAGGGGAGGAAAACAGGAGTGAAAGAAGAAGCAAGATATGTCATGTACTGGGTAAAGGTGCAAATTCCTACAATGAATGTTATCATTATGTATATCTAAAATGTACCAATAAAAATATTAAAACATAATATAAAGTGTCCCAATAAAATAAATTTTTTAAAAGTTATAATAAAAATTTCTTTAATCTGTGAAAGAAAAGAATAACTACAAAATGAAAATTAACATAATGATAAAGGAAAACAAGCTAGTAGAGGAAAAACTGGTGCTAAAAATAATATTAATCCAAAGAAGGAAATGAAGTGAGGAAAAAAATTAAATATCTATGATATATGAAATACATATAATAAAATGGCAAATTTAGACACAAAATATGGTGATAATCATGATGTGTATCAAAAATTTCAGTTATAAAAGATTGATTTTTTTATAAACCAAAAATGTATTGTTTACAAAAGTACTACAGTATCTTAAATACTATGATTGAGAAAGATTAAAAGTAAAATTTGAAAAGCAGATACAATGCAATGAAAACAAAAACAATAAAAAAAACTGAGGGCTGTAGCTTATGTTGATTGGAAAAATATGTCTTTTGAAGAGAGACTCAGTTCCTCAGTTTTTATTGATGTGTATTTTTGCCACTTCCACATTGTCTTATCATCTTTATAAGAGACTTTCAATATTGAGAAATATATGTCATCCACCTTTTGGGGGATATCCTGGGATTTGAATGTGGGACTCATGAAAAACACATTCTACCACTGAGCTATGTGCATAGCTTTCTTGTCCCCTACCTTTGTCTTTTTTATTTTTCAAAATTTATATGACTATTCTACTCTCATTCTTTGACATAATAAATTTTAGAATCTACTTTTGTGATCTATACTGCATCTTGTTGGGGCATGTACTGGGTTTTTTAAAATTATAAACTAACTTACAGATATTTGGCATTGAGTATACTGAATCTTCCAATCCACAAGTGTGGGATGTCTTTCCATTTACTTATGCCTTTTCAGAATTTCTTCTAAAAAACTTCATTTTACAGCTTTCAGAATAAATATTCTTCACAAATTTTGTTTTCTTGTTTTTCTTCTGTTTTCATACCACACTCAACATAAATAACTTCTGTGACCTCAAAAGACATAGGGTTTCTCAATACCAGCAAGCAAGTAATAAGTTCTGTAGCAAATACCAGTTGGGTGTTCTCTAATTCAATTTAGTTTTGACACCAGCCACGAATTGAGAAATCAGTCCCTAAAACTTCCCCCTTCCTGTTGTAGATGATTGTTTCAAGCACAAGTACTTTTTAAGACTGTGCTTCTGATAGAACACCTATAAGTCAAGGTTCTTAAAAGTCACTTCTTGGGTTCAATTAATTTGCCTGAGCATCTCACATAACTAGGGAAACATGCTTTCTAGCTTATTATAAAGAATATTACAAAGGATATAGTTGAAGAGATGCATAAGGCAAAGTCTGCAGAAAGGTTATAGTTTCCATGCCTTCTCTGGGTGTGTCATCCTCCAGGAATCTCCAACGTGTTCAGATATCAAGACACTCTCTGAACCTTGTCCTTTGAAGTTTTTATGGTAACTTCATTACATAGGCATGATTATTATGAGACAGGATAGAGAAACCTAGCAATGTCTGTCTATTCAGATTTGTCTTTGCCTCTCTGTGTATTACTTTCCATTCCAGGTTATGGGGCAGAAACCCTGTGGAATGAAGAGGGTTTTAGGATCTACTGTCAAGGGTAGATAAAATAAATCAATAAATAAAATTTAAAAAATAAAAATAAAAAAGGGTTGATCAGAGAATTTCTTTATGACCAACTCCATAAAGTTGTTGAGATTAGAGTTTCTAAGACCTGCCCTGTAACCCAGGAACTGTGGTCAAAAACCACACATACATACCCGCACACCCATATTCACCACACCCACCCACCCCACCCCCACACACATGCATATCATAATGTCACACAGTGGTGTATAGAAATAATATTGAGTTTTAAGTTTACCTAGTACCCTGTCATCTTCCAACTTACTACTTCCAAGAAGTTTTTGTAGATTCCTTTGAATTTTCTATATAGACACTTTTGCCATTATTTACTGAGATTTTTTTATTAGACATGTGTGTAGGATTCTGTATCGATTGAGATATCTATATGCTCTTACACTTTAAGTTTGCTAATATAATATATTATATTGATTGATTCTGAAATGTTAAACCAGTGTTGCATTCCTGAGATAAAATTTGCTTGGAATAGTTTGTAAAACTTTCTATATATTGTTGGGGTTTGTTTGTTAATATTTGGGGATTTTTGAGCCCATGTTCATGAGAGGTATTGTTCTATAGTTTTATTTTATGATCTTTCTGCTTCTAGTGTAAGTGTAATGTTGATCTTATATAATACATAAGGAAATATTTCTCTCTTGTTTTCTAGAACAGATTATATTGAAAATATAAGGACTAGGAATGTAGCTCAGTGGTAGAGGATTTTCCTAGGACTAGAGATGCTTTGGGCTTGATTTTCCTCACCACTACAAACAAAAAAGTAAATTTCTCTTTGAATGTTTGGTGAAATTCAGGATTTTTTGTGGAGGGTTTACAACTATGAATTCAAACTCTTTACTAGATATGAGTATTTTTAATCTGGAATGGCTTGCACTAATTTGTGGTTTTGAAGGAATTGGTCAATTCCATCTAAACTGTAGAACATACATGAAGAGAGTTTTTCATAGGATACTACATTATACTTTTAATGCTCCATGACGTTAGTTATTTATATTTTCTCTTTTTTCCTACTAATTTTTCTCTAAAAAGCATCTCTTGATTTTATTGATTTTTTAAATTTTCTATTCTTAATATCAAACATTGATTTTAGTTATATTTATTATTTTTCTCACTTTTACATTAAAATGTCTTCTTATAGTCTTTTCTTGTTTTTTAGTATTACAACACAGATACCTAGGACAAATATCAGGATTTTACCCTCAACTGAGGTCTTTCATATAGCAAACATTTTAAATTATAAATGACATCCTTTCACTCAAACTTTATTCTACTTCCTTTACTTTGGTAAGTTGAATAAGCCTTTTCTGTTGACTATGTCATCTAAATTTTCATCATTTTTCTTGTTTTCTTCTTTCACAATTCAGACCTACCTTGTATTATACTGTGTATTGTAGACAGATTTCTGTCAGCTAAAGCACAGAAAGCCCATTCTTTCTGCATCCTGAGTTATATGCAGAAGATAAAATCTACCATTATTGGTGAATCTACTAGGTACTTGTATTGAGTGATACTACGTCCACATAAGTCGTCATATACTTTTGATGGGGCTGAGTCTGGCGCTTGTGATCAGTTTGTTGTCTAGCACTGGGATTGATGATGTGAGTGCTGCACCCGCCCATGGGTGGAACTGATATACAGTGTAAAGGAGGTGGGTCTTCCTCTTTCTTGCTTCTGCCCTCTCTCTTGCCAGTGCACCTTGCTGTTGCAGCAGTCATAAATGGTGGCCCCATCATGCCATGCTGCCTTGGAGCCAACTGAGTATGGACTGAAATGCCCAAGAAACTGTAAGAAATAAACCTTTCCTTCCCTAATTTTGGGTGTCAGGTATTCTGTCTCAGCAATGAGTGAAAAGTAACTAAGACAGAATTTGGTACCAGAGGAGTGGGGTCGTTGCTGTGACTAAACCTGACCATGTGGTTCAAGGGCCTTTGGAAATGGCTTGTGGCAAGAGTTTGGAAAGGTTTGGAGTTGTTGCCTACACGCATAGAGCTGAAACAGCTTAGGTTGTTCAGTATGGGAGATTCTTGTCAGAGCTCAGAAGACCAGAAGACTGATATAAAGCCCTCCAGTAAAGACCAGACTCAGCAGGTTTCTGCTGGGAAGAAGGACTGTATTGGTTGTTGGACTCCACACAACGTGTGTTACAGCTTGGCAGAAAGTTTGTCTGCATTCTGCCCATGCCCAAAGATTTTACCTGAGATTGAGATCAAGGGAAAAGGACTGATTAGTCTAGAGAGAGAAATTAAAAGGCAGCCAAATGTTGAAACATTGGCTTGGCTGTTGTTGGGGGCTTTTAGTCAGATTTATGTTGCGAATAAAGAGCAAGGAGCCCAGCATGGTGGTTTAAAACCTTGTGAGTTTGGTCAGGAAGCTGTGGACTATAAAGATCGAGCTGAGACCTTGATTGCTGAGAAGGAACAAAGGAATAAAAAAGATGGCCTGGGGACATCCCAGGAAGCAGTGGACCTCCACCCTTTGCAGCCTCATGCCTTCAAAAGTGAAAGAGTTTGCTCGGAGGAAAAAGCCACAGAGTGCCATGTCCCAGAGTGGTGACAAAGGCCACAGAAGGTTTCAAAAGGGTCGTGGCCATGCCAGATTCCAAAATGGCAGCAGCATAGAGTATCTGTTCCTCACAATCAGGTTCATAGAGCTCAGCAGTCCAGACAGCTGACCCCTACAGCCAAGAGAGAGGAAAGCCTGGCTACTGCTCCAGCTGACAGCGTATCTTGTCAGCATCCACATGACACTGGTTTTAGGTGCAAGAAAAATGTGCAGAAGAGGTTAAAGCAGCTTCCACCTTGCCTGCAGAGAGCAGTGTGTAAAGATATAATGGCGAAGCCAAGGAACATGGATTGTCCAAGGAAAGCTATGAAAGTTAAGACCCCTGAAAGTGCCACAGGGTTGGAATTGCTCAAGTCTTTTGGAGCTTGCAATCAGATTGCTTCAGATGCTGAGCAGAGAACTCCAGGACTTAATTCTTGCCCTGCTGGATTTTGGACTTGCTTTGATTCCAATGCTTTGTATTCCCCTGTTTGTAACTTTTGGAATGGTGTTTATCTTGTGCCTTTATATGTTGGAAGCATTTAACCTCATTTTCATTTGTACAGGGGGTTACAGTTAAGAGTTTGCCACAGATCTCAGAGGAAATTTAGGACTGAAACTGTTAGGACTTTGGCAACTCTTGGAGATGGACTAAATGTCTTTTGTATTAAGGATGTACATGAGTCCTTGGGGTCCAGGGGTGGGATGTATTGAGTGATACTATGTTCCCCCAAATCCTCATATACTTTTGATGGGGCTGAGCCTGGCGCTTGTGGTCAGTTTGTTGTCTAGCACTGGGATTGATGATGTGAGTGCTGCACCTGCCCATGGGTGGAGCTGATATACAGTGTAAAGGAGGTGGGTCTTCCTCGTTCTTGCTTCTGCCCTCTCTCTGTTTCACCAACTCACCTTGCTGTTGTGGTGGTCATGAATGGCAGCCCCGCCATGCCACACTGCCTAGGAGCCAACTGAGTATGGACTGAAACGCCCAAGAAACTGTAAGAAATAAACCTTTCCTTCACTAATTTTGGGCGTCAGTTATTCTGTCTCAGCAATGAGTGAAATGTAACTGAGACAGTACTAGACACCTTGCTAAATACTTTACATTTGCTGTTGATACAGTGATAATATAGGACCTCCAAATAATTCAAATAATATAAGGGAACTCTTACAACTTGTAACCATCTAGAGGTCCAACACACTGAGTTTGTGTTCCACAAAATTGAAGAATAAATTTTATGGAACTGTGGAGATTAAGAGCAGAAAATATTTATTTAGGGAAAGAAAACTTCACTCTAAGAGAGACAGAAGGGGATCCAGAAAGTGGGTCGCTCATGAGTACACTTCTCAAAGGAAGTTTTATTTCTTTCTTTGTTTGGTACTGGGGATCAAACACATAACCTCACACTTGCCAGGCAGGCACTTTTGCTGTTGAACTACATTGCTGGCCCTCAAAGGAAGTTTTATAGGACAAAGTCGTGAGGCAGGTATAAGAAGGGAAAAAACTATGATCAACTAATAAGATTGTAGGTATAGTTGCTCAGGTAATATTGATTCAATGTGGAAGCAAGTTATATAGTAAGTGTGCATGGAAAGAACAAGGACCTTGCCTGGAAGAAGTGGGTCAGGGACTCTTCCCAGCCCCCAACTCAGGTGATTGATGTCTATTTAGAATATCAATCATTATTGTTTATCTCTAGGAGAAGTATGTAGCTGTAGTCATTTCATCTTTTGTTTTGAGGCCTGGCTTAGAGGAATGCACCCCTGCCCACAGTTGTAATGTATCTTCTGCACTAACTTCTTCAAGAGCACAAACTTGTCTGACTGCCTATATTTCTAACTAATTTAGCTGTCTATAATAGCCCCCCCTCTGAAGAGGTACCCCTAACTGCTGTGAGGGGCAGGGGTTATGACTGTTTTGGTTACTTCAGACTAAAAGGGGGTCATGGCTGTGATGGGCAGTCAGAGACCCTCTGCAGAGGGTCTATCTAAAGGTCCTTAATAGCTATGTCTTGAGCAGGCATATAGCTTTAAATTTGGAAGGGACAAGGCCAAAGAAACAGTTAAATATAAATGGGCCAAATAATATCATCAACAATCTTATTCTGAATGCAGCCAGCCAAAGTTTTTCACCAGGAAAAGGTAGTAATAGCCTCCCACAAATAAGGTAAGGAGGAAATATAGGGAATTTAGGATCCAACACGGCATTTACCTATCATTTAATGTCTTGAACAGTCATTGAGATATTAGCAGAAGGATCAGGAAAGTACATAAAACATTCAGCTTTTATGATTACACAAGTATCCCCTTGTGCTACTGTTAGAATGTCTAATGCCTCCCACTTTTAGAGGATGGCTTGTGTTATTAATTTTACTTCATTCAGGAGAGAGAGACCAGCTGTTATATTGTTTAAGGTCCATTGACTAGTTAATCAAGACCTTGATATGTTGCATGACATTCTCTAAGCCTACAGAAGCAATAAAGATAGAAGCCAAATGATTATACCAATGAAAAATACTTCTAGATCATTGAAGATATAGACTGGGTAGGTTTTTAGGTCCATTGATACTTTTGATACTCCTGCTTTATAATCACTCAAGCTCAATTGTCCATATCCTTATCCATGCAGGGAGTAACCAGGGTCACAAATTTGTTCCACAGGAATAAAGAGTGTCACTGGGGCCTTGCCATCTAATTCTAGGGTGATTAAATTACTCTGTTGCAAATGAGTCTTCAACCTGTAAAGTTATGGTTTGTATACACTTCTCTAGGTGATATCTATCCCACATTAGAGTTAGGGCAACAAGAATAAGAGAAATTCTTTTTGTTCTCAACATAAAGGGTCTTTCTAGTAAGTTGTCCTATAGTTGGAATTAATCACACATAATCATCATCAGTATAAATATTGATTTTTTGTCCTTCACTGAGTTGTAATACCCTAGTCAGAGCTATGAGTTCTGCTAGCTGAGCATTAGTCCCAGGGGAAAGTGAGGAACTTTTAAGTGTCTGACATAGAGTCCTTTTATTCCCATTTTCCATCACAGAAGAGGGTCAAGTCAGGGTGTGTCTAAGAAGTCTTCTCTGGCTGCATATGTATGAAGAATTGCCTGCTTTCAGTCATGTCTTTCAGCCTCAATTTCCTCCTTTTCCGGTAGAAACGTGGCAATGTGCAAGAAGGAACATGTCTTTCTAGAAGTAGAGCATAATATTTAAGAAATTGGTTGTCTAATAGCCATAGGCTTCCTTTAGAAGAAAGAAGTCCTGCCATGTTGTAAGATGTCACTGTAGTCACAGCTCTAAGTACGCATGGCATCCCTTCACTACAATGCCTATTCATGACTCAGATACTCTACAGGCGGTTGAGCAGGTTCCCAGTCCTATGTAAGCACTCCCAAAGCCATGCCCCACCTTTCATCAGCATACAAACTGAAGTGGTGTGCTGTCAGAAGGCTCAGTGTTGGGTCATTTATAAGCATTTATTTAAGCCTCTGGAATGCAGTTAGGGAATCGGGCTGCCAGGTTAAAATATGGGTATCTGCCATTTGGGGTTCTTTTATAAGTTGATGGAGGCCATGCAATCTCACCATCTCCTGCTATTCACAGGCAACAAAAACCTGTAATTCCTAAGAATCACCTTAACTGCTTTAGAGTATTGGGCTGTAGGAAGGAAAGTATTGCTTTAATTCTGCCTTCCCCCAGCCTTTTTATTCCCTTAGATATGATAAGGCTCACATATTTTACCTCCAGGCTGCAAAGTAGTGCTTTAGACCTAGAAACCTTATAACCCCTGTCAACTCCTGTCTGCTAGGAAGTTCAGCAGAGCATGTGTACCTTGTCTAGAGAGCTCTCCTGAGGGGACACATAACAGTATATCATCTACATATTGCAAGACAATGACCTAGGGAAATTCAAAACACACCAAGTTGTGGGAAAGCACTTGCCCAAAAAAGGGTAGACTGTCCTGAATTCTTGAGGAAGCACACTCCATGTCAGGTGAGAGGTCTGATCTTGAAGATTGTCAAAGCCAAAAAGAAACCAAGAGTCTGCATGTGAAGGAATACACAAGAAGATGTCTTTTAAACTTAACATTGAAAACCAGCTGACATCTTGCAGTATCTGAGAAAGGAAACTGTGTGTGCTAGGTACCACAAAGTGGATTGACACTAATGCTTTACTTATCAATCTAATGTCATTTACCAACCTCCACTCCCTCACTGGATTTTTGGATTCCTAAGATTGGAATGTTGCATAGACTGCTACAGGCTTTAAGTAAACCTTGTGTCTTTAAATTATCAGTTATAGGCAATAATTCACTCTTAACTTCAGGCCTTAGAAAGTATTGCATCAATGAGGAAAAAATAGTAGGATTTTTGAGATGCATTTGCACTAGAGCAACTCATACTGCTCTACCTATTCAACCTTTAGTTGCCCATACTTCAGAATTTATTTCTATCTCCATGAGGGGGAGGCAGAGTACCTGACCTTTGCACATATATATTGCAGTATTCAAACAACATAAAATATCTCTCCCTAGAAAGGGAACTGGACTTTCAGCCATAATTAAAAAGGAATGGGGAAAAAAACTTGACCCAGTTACAGTCTGAGTTTGTGAGAAACAGCAAAGTTACCTCCACTCCGGTGACTCTTTTCACTTAGATATGATGGCTGGAAGGCCACGATTGAAAGAAAGAACCAAGAGATTTAAGCCAGTGTTCAGCAATTGACTGGTTTCTTTTTCCTCTATAGTTATGGTTATCCAGTGCTCTTCCATGATGGTGAGCGTCTGACCAGAGGGAGAAGGCAGAGAGCACCCCAGGGCCCTCCTGTCTTGCCGGACCAGCTGGTGAGATGTGTACGAGCTCTGAGGCCTTTGCATCAGAGGGCAGTCTGACTTCCAGTGCTCATCTTTGCAATCAAGGCATGGCTCAGGGTGCCTATTGTCATAACAGTTCTTATCACAGTCTTCCTTAAGGCTGCCTGGTTTTGTGCAGCAATAGCTGTTGAGTTGAATCATCAAGTTTTTCTTGGAGCCCAGAGAATCAGTCTTAGGGCCTATTCCTTTTAAGGCCACAACAAGGCAGCTATTTTCTCTTGATCTTTTTGTTTTGTTTCCTTGGCCTCCTCCTGGTCTCTATTATAAAATACTGAAGAGGCAAATTTCACTAAAGTATCAAGTGAGCTATTTGGAGCAAAGTTGTCTTTTGTAGATTTTTTCTAATATCTGCAGCTGATTATGTAATAAGCTTGTCTTTAAGAATAATCTGTTTTCTATTGAATTAGAAGTCAGGGAGGTATGTTTTATCAATGCTTCATGTAAATGACCTAAGAAGGCAGAGATGCTCACCTTTCTCCTGATGAATACTTAATTTAAAATAACTGAAGTAACTAGTTCTTGTTCTTCTTAGACATTTAAGAATAAATGTCTGAAAATGTCTTTTATTCCAATCTTCCATCTGGTTGGTAGGCCAGTAGGGGTCTCACATAGGGACTGCTTGCGTTCCAGTAGAAACTGGCTATTCCCCTGGTTGTCTGTATTCTGATCTTCTAAAATTAATAGATGTTTATCTCCAAATGTAATAGCAGCTTATAATGCTGCTTGACTTTCATTAGAAGTCAATGTTTAATTTAAGAGTAACATTACAACCTTCCAGTCTAGTTCATAGGTCTGAATAAGTCCACTAAAGAACACAATGTACTTATTAGTGTCATCTGAAAACTTCCCTAGATCATATTTGATCTGTTTTTGGTCACTGAAAGAAAAGAACACAAAAATGTGGGCAGATCTGTATTTGCAATTTACTTCCTATAAGGATTACTGCCCTTGAGGAGTTTGAACAAAATCAGCTAAGGATGAATATAGCCCCATAGAGGATTCAATTATGGCTGGCCTAGAAACCTCACCCTTAGACCCAAAGGGCAAGTAGGGGAACCCTCAGACTCAGTAATAGTGGATGAGGCTTTGATTAAAGTTGCTTTTGAAACCTCATCCTCAGGTTCAGTAATAAAAGATGAGACTTTGATTAAGGTTCTCTTGGAAATCTCATCCTCGAGTTTCAAACGGCAATAAAAAGTAGCCCCAGACTCAGTGATAGTAGATGCCTTAAGGACCAGAGATGTCTGGTTTTCTTGTGGTTTACATTTACATTTTGAACACAAATAAAGATTATTTCTCAACACAAAGAAAGTCTGAACATAAGGCAATTCTGAGCATTTTCCCTCTTTCTTACAATTCTAGTTGTGAAATAGCAACATAATCAATATTTCCCTCTGCATTTCATTTTGGCTCTAGGCTGTAGGCAGGCCATGAATAGCTGTAGAAAAATATTAAACTATTTTTTCTCAGTACGTAAGGGTCAAACATTTTCCAATATTTAGATGTACATTTCAAAGGAGTAAGAGGTTTTGACATTAAGTCTCTCATCTGAAAACACAAGAGAAAGAATTGGTGTCACTTTAATTTCTACTTGATTTTCACATCCTCATAGCATTCTCTGAGGTGACCAATTCCAGAACAGGTGGCTGCCATCTGGAGAGTAGAAGATAGGTTGGGTCAGACTAGTCATCCTTACTGGCTAACAAAGATATCTTTTTTAGTAAATCATATTCCTAATTCCAGTAAGTTTTTTTTTTTTTTTTTGGTCTTTTTGAGATAGAGTCTCACTATTCAGTTCAGGCTGACCTTGAGCTCACTTTGTAACCCAGGCTGGACTTGAACTCACAACAATCCTCCTACTTCAGCCTCCCGAGTGCACAACTACACCCAGCTAACAATTGATTTCAGCTGCAACAGTCATGTTTCAAGAAGGAAGCATTGATAGCAAAATCTAACTACAAGGTAGCTCTAAAGTTAACTTCCAGAGGGTTGGAGAAAAAATTGGGGAGTGGTTTCTAACTTACTAGAAGAGAGAAAATTACAATAGATCAGTAGAGGCTTTTCTGCTGGTAACCCAGTTTGGCTGTTTGGACCCAGCTTACACTGAGGACCCTTTGAGTATCCACTAGATAGTCACCCTGGCCATGATCCTCTCAGTTGTCCTCTCAGATGTCAGTGGTTCCATGAAACCAAATATTTGTCTCTGGAAAGGAATCCAGCTCCCTGTCTGGTCAACATTACAATGACCATTGGCTTCAATGGGATTGACCCAGGAGGTGCCAGGGAAACTTGTGCTCTGTTTTAAGAGTGGCTGCCACTCTAAGATTGTTTAACTAGTTGACAGAGTGATCACTGCTTATAGGAGTTCTATAAGGGACAGATAAAAGCTTGAGCTAAATATAGACTAGATTTCATAAAAAGACCCATATTACAGTATTTCATACCAAGCTTCACTCAGGGGTACTCCAATACTACTTTTCCCTAGTGCTGTTGGCTAAAATAAAATAACAAACCATAACAAACCTTTTAAGGAGCTTAGTAAATTCAGCAGCAAGTCTAAATGTAACATATACAAAATAGAAATACAAGATCATGCCCATAAAAGCAAATGATAATTTTTCCCACATTTTTAATTTAAATTTATCATCATTTTAAACAAAGGGCCATGAATAAAAGAGATAAGGCATAGGCAATTGACACAGACAAGGCATAAAATTCGAAGTACAGACATTTGACAAAGACAAAAATGACACTTTTGATTACCTAAGTGAATCACAATCCAGGACCTATGAAACAAAAGCAAACTCTTACTACCATTCAATTATCTTCATGGGGCCTCCAAATATGATACAGGGATGATATAGGACTTCCAAATAATTCAAGTAATATAAGGGAACTACTACAACTCCTAACCTGCTAGACGCCCAGTGCAATGAGTTCATGTTTCCCAAAATTGAAGAAGTATTTATTGAGGGAAAGAAAGCTTCTCTCTAAGAGAGATATAAGGGGATCCAGAAGGTCGGTTGCCCATGAGTCCACTTCTCAAGGGGAGTTTTATAGCACAAAATCATGAGGTAGGCATAAGGTTGGACAAAGCTATGATGAACTAAAAATGTTACAAGTATAGTTTCTTAGGTAATATTGATCCAGTGGGGAAGGAAGTCATATAGCAAATGTGCATGGAAAGAACAAGGATCTTGCCTGGAAGAGGTAAGTCAGGGACTTTTCCTGCGTCTACCCGGGTGACTGATGCCTGTTTAGAATATCAACCATTATTATTTATTCCTAGGGGAAGTATGAAGATGTAGTAATTTCATTTTTTTTGTTTTGAGGCCTGACCTTAGTGGAATGTACCCCCACCCACAATTGTAGTGTATCTTCTGTACTGACTCCTTTGAGGGCCTAGCCCTGTCTGACTGCCTATAATATTTTTAACTTACTTAGCGATTTATAATACTATCTCCTCTATACTCCAAACTGTCTTTGGGGGCTTTTATCCATTTCATTGAGAAGCAATGAGAACATAGAAAAGTAACATGGTTCATTAAACCATAGAACTAATGTGTTGTAGAGCCAGAATTTAAATTTAGCTCTTTATGACTAAGATGCTACACTCATCAACACTCTGCTACAGTCTTCTGGGATACTCTGATGTTCTCTTCTTTTATTAGAATTTCTTAGATAACAGTAAGTAAGTACTACACTCTAGTTCATTATCATCCTGTAACTGTAACCCTCCAGCTTTAGGGTTCTTGTTTTGGGACAAGGAAGTTGAAGCTGTCAAAACAGCAAGTAGCAAGCAGTGGGGAATGGCAAAATGTGTTTTTATTAGGAAGAATAAAGAAAATGCTCTCTGCTAGTCAGAGAGGGATGTTCCGTAATGCAGACACCATAGATGTTTAACTTCATTGGCTTTTTATAGTTTTTGGTAAGTGTCAGAATGCACGGATGCTCCTGGTTGTTGGTAGGCCTTTGAAGTCTCAAATGAAAGCTGCTTCATTTGCATTTTCGTTTCCTTCAAGGTCTGTCCCATTCAGTTTAGCACCTATTCTTTGTCTCTTAGAGTCCATTAGGCCCTGAAGATCAGTTTGCTTAAGTTAATTATTGGGACTCTTTGGCATGTTAACCCCTAACTTTACTCCAGGTTAACTATTCAGGACTTGTGCCTTATCTGCCTACATTCCCCTATTGACTGGCTTCAATCCTAACTCCTCCATATATGTGGAACAATTTGACTTATCCAGGACATAGCTCACTTCTACTTGCAGACTACTAGTTGCCTAAACCTGAGCCTCTAACAATGTTTTAAAAAGTAAGAAGCTTCATCTCCTCACCATTACTATCTTCTTTTATCCAGGCCTAACCCCCAATATAGACAATTCAGGGATTTTTCAAATCTCAGTGTATATCACAATTACCAGGAAAGCTTGTTAAAAAGACAGATGGCTGGACCTCACCCCCAGAGTTTCTGACCCACTAGGTCTGAGGTAGGAAGGTAGGATGACCTGAGAATTTGCATTTCTAGAAATTTCCTAGATGAGATTGATGATTCTGTCTCAGAGACTTCACTTTGGGCATTATTGGTATAGTGTTATAGCTGATCAAATGGTCTTTGGTACGTTTTTGCAATATAGGTAGAATTATAAAACAGATATGAATTCTCATCATGTGAGTCCAGTCTAAAACACATGGAAGAAAAAAATCATAAAGAAAAAATCAAAAGAATGAAAAAACATTTTACACATAATATATTTGATATATATTCTACACAAAATATATTTGATGGCCTACAAAATTTTGAAGAACTACACATTACCAATCCATTTAGAAAATCACAGTATATATTATCTTAGGCTATATGAACTATGGTAAAAGCTACTTCTCAAATGATGTTTAAAGTAGCATCTATTAAATTCATTATATCACAAAGCACTTTTCTAGGTGAAATGCCCTTTATAACTGTGTTATTCAAGACACACTTTAAGAAATGCTTTTCTAAAATGCAAGTCAGTTGTACTATTAGTGTCTCTTAGCTCATTAAAAAGGAAGTTTTGGTCTAATATCAATTGGAGAAATTTTTATGCCCATGTCTTGTACCCTGAGCAACTACTTTAAAGATAACAACATGTAATGTATCAACTATTGTTAATCTTCTATTGTTTGTTATGAAATTTTTTTTACCTTTTTTCCACAAAATAAAAAAATGTAAAAAAAACCCAAAGAGATGCTTTTCTAAAACAAGTTTTTTCCAGGAGAGATCAGACATTCCTTAAAGTCTCCACAATCAAAAGGGCCTGACTCAATGTATTTAAATCATACTAAATATCTACACTGTCTAGAATCCATTTTTGATTTTCTATAGTATGGCTGTCAGAGCATTGAGATTAGTTAATTGTGAGCAAAAATATGATGCAGGTATAATTTACTTATGGACAGAGAATTAGAAACCATGAGAGAGTAATATCAAAGGTCTTTCAAAGGATTATATCTTTCTACTTTAGGTATATGCATCACAAGACACCTGATAATTTGATATAGCATTTTTACTAGATGTGAGATTAAACTACCCAATTTGTAAACTCTGCCATTCTTTTCTCTTCAATTCAAGGCAATTTTTCATATCTGATCTTCTGAAACATTGTCCGGTCTAAAATTTCCCAACAGCAATTAAGCTAAACCTCAAGTTCTGTCATAAAGCTGGAATGGAATTATGCAGGATTAAATGTGTTTGACTAATTTAATCAAACATAGATGCTTTCATACAGTCATCTGATCTATCTTGGACTTCAGTTTCTTCTGAGCAATGTTTGTTGACTCTTTCCAGTATGAACATTTTCTTGATCACACAGAATTCAAAAGTAAAGAGTTTCAGATATCTTCACTTCAACACTTAACATTATATCATTAGCTCCAAACTATAAGCCTATGCTAGAGATAGATTTGAGCATCATCCTCATAAAACAGGAGGTGGTGTATAGGATTAGTGATACACATAAAAATTGCTGGTGCTGATGAAATATATTTGGGGGTAAATTTATAATTACTTTTGTTTTTTAATATTCTAAGATAGTTCCGTGCATCAATTTTGATAAATGAGTTACTCTTCTGTTTTGCCTAATGGTTTCAGATAGCTAAGTTTTAAAAAAAAGCTCAGGACCATAGATTCCTGGGATAATCAATTTGCTTTACAAAGCCTATTGTTTGACAAAAATTATACTGCAATATATGCAAATATAATATTTTAACATATTATACCCGGATAGTGCATTACAATTAGCAGGTACTTACAAATTTGATCCTAATAATATTTTTATTAGGCAACTGCAATATTGTTAAAAATATTTAAATATATACTTGGTCTTCCTTTCCTTTTCTTGGCATTCAACTTACAAAACAATTTCTTTTTTGTGTGTTAATAGCTGACTGGCTGGAAGCCCCTAAGTAGGTTAGGATGAGAACTGGTTACTGGAAAGACAAAAGCATAATTCGGGACCACTTATAACCTCCAGAGAAGAGAGGCTAAAGGTTAAGTTGATGACCAATGCCCCAAGATGTAATCAAACTTGCCTACATAATAGAGCTTCCATAAACATCCAAAAGAATTAGGTGCTGAGTTTTTGGGTAGCTGAACTCATGGAGGTTCCTGGAAGATTGTACACTTAGAGGGAAGACCTGGAGGCTCCTCAGCCCTTCTCACATATAGGTCCCTATTCATCTCTTCCATCTGGTATTCATTAGTATCCTTTGTAATATCCTTTACAATAAACTAGTAAAAGTGTTTCCTTGATTTCTGTGAGCTGCTCTAGAAAATTAATTGAACCTGAGGAAAGTCTGATTTATAGCAGATCAGTAAGAAGAAGCACAGGTAGGACAACAATCTGGGGCTTGAGATTGCATCTGAAATGGTGGTTTATGTTAAGAGACTGAGCCACCAATCTGTAAGATCCCCAGGTAAATTTTCCCAGAAGTGAATCAAATTAGAGCACATCCATCTAGTGACCACTGAACTAATTGATTATCTGATGGATAGGAGGGAAAAAAACATATTATCTGGTTATGTAAGTGTTCTATGTTGTAAGAATGGGAGAAACTGATTGTTTTTATAGTTTTCTTAGTAGGGTAAATCAGGGCATTTTAAGATGGCTTTAAAAACAGCTAAATCAAAATGGAAATCACTGTTTTTTATGATCATTAATATGTGCAGCAAACATTCTTTATCCTTACTCCACCCTTCACAATCGTTAATATGGGAAGTTTCATTTTCTATTTTATTTGTTTGAACTTATTTGAATTTTTAGAGAATCAATTATTTGGGACACATCTGTAATCCCAAAACTTGGAGAGCTGAGGTAGGAGGATTAGAAATTCAAGCCCAGCCTGAGCAGATTGTCAAATTAATGAGACTCTGTCTCTTGAGAGAAAAAAAATAAAATATAAGGGACTGGGTTAATAGTTCATTGTGAAGGTTCTGGATTAAATCCTCAATACTGAAAAAAGTGAGTTTTTTAAATAATTAGAAACAATAAAGACTGTTTTATCTATGTTAGAACTGAACTATCTAAGAAGATAACCACTGTATACCCCAAACCAATCATCATAAATGAGTGGTTTCAGTACTAAAGAAAATATCTACATTCCTCAATGAAACAAACAAACAAAAAACTGTTAGAAATATAATTTAGGATTCCTTGAACCAGTCTAGAGCTCATAAGAAATTAACTTCTACTACCTTATCTACCAATGCTAGCATAGCCTAATCATAAAGCTTGAAGAATAGAGTATAAGCCCTTGCATTTTCAAATGTAAAACAGGTTAAATACTGTCATTAAACAGATACACATGTACATAGTTATTAATAAAATAGATTAGTACTAGCATCCTTTTTATAAAGGAGAGCTAAAACATTTGGAGATACAGATGATGAAAGCACAGTGTATTCTCAGAGGAGCAGAAGTGTTCTTGAGAATGATTGCTAAACCTCTCTGATATGAACAAGGGAGGTTAACATCTGCTTTGTAGTTAGATGTGGCTTGTTTGCTAGTTAGTGCTGTGTAACATTTCTTTATCCATGAACCTGAAGCTCTCTCTCCATACTCAGGGATGGGCAGCACTGATGACAGAGCCTCAGGGATTGGAGGAGGGTATTGATTTTATACATCAATTTTGACCCTATTGTGTTAAGGTGGCTGCCTCAAAATAGCATATATCCAAGAAAGGTGGAGAGCAGTTATGGTAACCATTTTATGGACAAGATAATTTTTGTTCTTCATCACAGTCTCACACTTTATTTACTAGATCACATCTTTGCTGGCAGCAGTTACTAACAGCACTGTGCATGTGTGTGTGTGTGTTTTAAATTTTGATTTTAACAACCATAGATTAGTAGATGAAACTATTTAAAATTCATTCCCTGTTCACACACAAAGTTTATCCAAAATGATAATGCTAATGATATTAGTGAGTTAGTGATCTGATATTTTCCTGTGTTGTTTGGTAGGTCACATGTTTCTAATTAAATTTTCATTGATTCCTGTGAAACTACATCAGAATGAACAAAGATTAGATTTGAAAGCTCTGCACACAGCACACAAAAATAAATGTAAATATATAGTCAATGATTTAAAATTTTTTTAAATTGATTTTGAGCTTTTTACATACCCTTCTGCCATAATAATTCAAAGATTCCTTTTAAAATTACTTATAAGGTGGCATTTTTGAATTGTTTCATTTTTACTTTTCTACCTAGATTTGTCAGCCAGATGCAGAACAGTTGCTAGTAATATAATGTGTAAGAGCTTAGACTCTAAAGTGAATCCAATTATGTTCAAATTTGAGATCTACCATTTACTACTTCTTTTACTTTGGGCAATTTTTTTTTTTACTTTTCCATATCTGTGACTCAGTTTCTTACTTAAACATCCTTATAGAGTTGTTGCAAAAGTGAGATAAATCATATAAATCTTCATGAACAGTATATGGCATATAGTAAGTGACCAGAAAATAAGTACTATGTTCATTCATCAGGAAAAAAAATAGATGATTAGTTAACTGGATGACATTCTCTTTCTCTGCAGAATAGTGTGTAGTATGTTTGGCCCTATCATACATATACACACAGAAAGATATCCTTTTTTAAAGGCACCCTTAAATGAATATTCTGGAGTTCAGTGGTGCTGAAGCCCCTTGCAAGGCAAAATCTAGTGGTTAAATGGGCATTGCAAATTGAAATTTCAAATAGTAATAAATACATGTTGAACACATCAAAATCTCATCAGGTCAGGTGAGGAATCTCTTAAAACTTACAGCTCCCTTAACAACTAGATAGTAAAGAAACAATCAAATTCAGTGTTTCCTAGGGTACAAATAAATTCAAAGCAAATTCTCTTGTAAAACTGCTAAACAATAAATATAGATGCCAAAATGCAAAGCATTTGTGGAATGGCTTGGTTTTCCTAACCCATTACCACTACATCCTAATCTCTATTTCTGGGCAACAAATCCAATCTGGACAAATCTCTTTCAAGGTATGTTAGAAAAACAGTTTCTAGAAGGAGACCTTACAGAAGTCTTTATCTGTAGCTTGGTTTTGTAAAGAATGCAGCTTTTATTTCTGAAAATTGGTATGTCCCTAGGCAAATATCTCTTAATTTGGTCTGAGATTCTGAAGCTTAAACTTTTAACCACCTTTGCTAAATGTAGGAACCTGGGGAAGGCACTTTCATGTGACATTTGTGAATTTTGTCCTCTAGCAAACTTGGGCATTAGTATGTCTTTGCCTTCAATTTTCTGATCTCATTGGCTTAGAAAATCTGGCTTTTGTCCCGAAAGTCTGCATTTTTGCTTTTTCCAGACTCCTTTACCTACTGAGAAACTTCATACCTGTTTTCTGGCAAGGCAGGGCCTCTCTTGGCACATAAACCTGCCAGGCGAATCCACCCCTCAGGGGCGTGTCAGTTCTATTTCCTGGAGCAATCTCACAGGGTGGTTCCACTTTTCATTTAAGCTCAAATACTTTGCTACCTCCTCTGCAGCTGCAGACCTGCTCCTGCTCCTGCTCAGGTAATTCAATTTCTCCCAAGCACCACAATAGGAAGAGGTGGTTGATAAATGACTTCTTTATGTGTGCCTGCACTTTTTTTCATTGTCTTTGTGTTTTTATTCCTTAGGAAAAGACTGACAAGATGATGAGCTCAAGCTATTGGAATGAAACCAGCAGCAGCTGTGGGAACCATCAGCCCTCTGAGATGTTACAGTACCAGCCCCAGCATTACTATTGCCCCCATCAGTCAAGCCAAGCCCAAGAGCCTCTAGAAAAAAATGTAGTCTATGAACGAGTGAGGACCTACAGTGGGCCCATGAACAAGGTAGTGCAAGCCTTGGACCCCATCGGTTCACAGGAAGTGCTCTCCCCGCTCAAAACTGCCTCCTCCTACCAAAACTTGGTTTGGAGCAACCATTCCCAGGTAAAACGAATATAGCTATTCCAGGTCAATAGAGAAAGTAAATCTTGAACCTCATGTTTCCTCTTGCTTTTTGCTTATTTTCCTTACTTTACAGGGTATCTCTTGATGGATTGCAATTATGTGGGCACAGGACAGTTTCCCAAGTTCCAGCTCTTGGCTGTTTCTCATTTACTAGTGCTTGTGGCTGTTTGTTGACCAGTGCCAATGATTTTTGTAATTTAACCAGAGAATAAGAGAGCTCATTTTTTTTGTTGAATTTGAGTGGAAGATCTGATCTGAGCAATGTATTCTTTTGCCTGTAATGAAAAGCAAACCTTAACTTGCATACAGTTGTTTCTTTAGGGTTCCTTTGCACTCATTGCATATCGGACACAAAAAGGATTTTTATACCAAGAGAATGGTACATGTTGGAGTGATGAATAATTATTTGTGTCCAACTAATAGTATAAAATGCTTCAGAATAAGCGGCAGGTGCAAATGTCAACCTGAATTGTCATATTTGCTTCACTTCTTGACAATGACACATTGTACAGACTAGGTAAATTTTTTTATGGAATATTGATATAAAGGATACTGAAGTAGGGGATACAAGATTGAATAAAGCAAGATGTAAGTAATTGTTACATGGAAGCTACAAAAGATGGAACTCTAAGATATCTCTGAAAATGAAATAAATTTGTTTCTAAGAGTGTTAATATTCTTAGCAATAAAATAAAAAATAACATTGTAAGTCTGTATAAAGTGAGCAGTTTTACATCTTTTTTCATTCCGACTCCCTTTACACAAAATTTGCATGTGTTGAGCCTTGTGAGAGCTCCTGTCCAATCTGAAATTATGTTTTCAAGGTATAATTTCTATTGTGATGATCTCACAAAGCAGCCACTGGTATGTTACCCTATGTTACATTATTATACCAGTTGGAAATAATATGAATTACTTTTCCAAAATTTAAAAATTTAAGTAGGATATGAAACATTTCTAAAATGCATAATATAACTATGTTTAAAGACTTTTTCAAATACAAGATAATCTCTAAACCCCAAATGCTGCAATTTTACTCTTTTATTTAACACTTAGTATGATTTCAGGGAAAAGTATCAAAAAACAAAAATGACTTAAGATTAACTCTCAGTAGTTTCCTTGTTGAGAAAAGCTCCATCTGTACTGAGGTCAAGGGTAAGACAAATATAAAGAACAAAAGTACTAGTTCCTATGAGTGTTAACAATAATGCAGATGGAAATTCAAATATTCAGCAATATGTTGCCAATGTACAACAAAGTGGGTTTGATCTTTGTTCCATAGTAGCCCCAAAACAATGAAGCTGAAAAACAATTACTATTATAATAGGAACACTAAAGTTATCTTATTTGTCAGTTAGCTTACCCCATTAGCTTCTTTTCATGTAAATGTGTTAGTAAAAGAAAATATATATACATTTAAAAGCTGAAAACTGGCCACAAAAATTGAAATAAGAGATGGGAATCAAGGACATTGTGAAACTCGAAGTTATTTATGACTGAAAATTAAAGAAAAGTAAAGGTAGGTAGAGATGAAGGAGATGAGATCAATGCTATATGGTAAAACAAAAACAAAACAAAACAAAACAAAACAAAATGACTTACTTCCCTTATTCCCTTGTTGGGACAAAAATAAACCTGACTATACAATCTCAAACTGTGTTGGAGTTCATAAGAGAAAATGCAGGACAGCTTTTAGATAGCTGCCACAAAGAATCTGATAAGAAAATTCATCTATTTTGTATTATTTTCCTTTCTACCTGTTTGTTGTTGGGATGGCATTGTAGCATTATGTAAAGTATACCTAGTTTTGATCTGAAATCACCTTCACAGCAGCAAAATGAAAAAGATATAATGGCAGCTTTATTTTATACCAGGATAAGCAGGAGTAAACAATACATATTACTCCAAACTTTTTTTGTTAGTTTTAGGTTTTAATAAAATATCTCTTTAACACACTATGCTTCAGATGAGTTTATATGTAGCAGTTATTCTGGTGCTAGAATGTATGACTGGGGCAGCAAGGGAAATAAGTATTACATTCAATTGTTGGTCATGGTGAATTCTATTAAACTTTTACTTCGCTTTTCACATTTTAGTGTTTAGATAACTTTCAAAGAACTTATGAGATTTCAAAATAAATATTGCCAGTAGTAAAATATATTCCCTTTGAGAAACTGAAACTGAGATCAATCTGTTTTGTTTCCTGAATCTTAATTTTAGCTAGTGCAGTAGATTTAGATTTTAATCAAATGCTTTATGCAGCATTTTATCATTTTCTATCTCTGGTATTTTAGACAATATTTTCCCCTATTACTCTCTTGTACACTAAAATAAGGTTTGTAGATAAAAACACATTTAAATTTCTCTAAATATGTAATGTTGCTTTGTTCCATGTCTATAATTGATCAGATATATTTTTTAGTTTTCTGTTATTATTTTGTCTGATAAATAAGGTATTTATCAGAGAAAATTAAACTTAGAAACTAGTTAACAGGGAAGGCCTGAAAACAGACTTGGAGGGGGCTTTTCAATATTTTTAGTAAACTGTTGCCTTTGTCTTGTGCAGAACATGTAGAATATGCTCTTTTATTTAGTAAATATTTTTTAAAAGGTATAGATGCTTTGTTACTGTAACTACAACAATTGTTAATTATAAAATTTCTGAAATTCTTGTAATTCTTTTCCTTGCTTACCAGAAGTTGCTTACCAACTTATTTTTTGTTTGAAGTGTGATTTTGTTTTTCTTTCTCTTCCCAACCTCTTGCAAAAAGAAGTGAGTTTCTCTAATGAATTGAGCAGTCAGCTAGTATTTTATATGCCCTTTGAGCTATTGTAACTTAATATTTGGATACTTGACAATTTGTTTTATGATGTAATTGATAAAATGGTGATGCATAAAAAATAAGTTATTTGAATTCATGATAAAAATAAAATTACTATCTTTAGTCTTATAAACAAGGATATTATACATTTTAGAACTGAATAGTCTTATAAGTAAATGGATTTCTAGAATCCACTTAAAAGAGAACAAAAAAAAACCTTAGAGCTCAACTTTAGAATTTAAATATTAACCTACTGTCATTAATTTAAAATGAAATACTGCCTTAGATGAATGAGATTTATAGGAATTAGTTCTTGAACTAACATTTTTCCTCCTACTAATTTAGGTTTTCATAAAGTTCAAGATATTTTCCATGAGTACAGAGGAACTCTGTTTTTGAGAAAAAAAAGGATCAAAATGTTTTTAATTTGAGTCACTCAACACATACTATATTTAAAAAAAAACACTGATTTTTCTGGGGAAATACCATTTGTTTATGCAGGGAGAGTCCACTTTGAGGATAAACATACAGAGCCTGGTGTGTCGCTATCTAGTATGCCTAACTATACTTCATTTTAAAAGCTTATTTTGTATTGTGGCCACCAGTGTAATGTGTGTATTACAAAGATTGTCGTACTTTTGAATTTGAAACTTATAACTTTAGACAACAGCACATGGGAAATGTGCACTTAAGGAAAGGCCTCTGCTATCAATAATTATTCAGCTTGGGCTAACCTTCTTTTACATGATTTTTCCCTTTGTCTTTGCTTCCAAAGATTGTAATTGCTCCCCAACTTTGTTATCATTTCTATATACTACCAGAAATTTTTCCTGTTCTGTGGGGAGTAGAATGTTGCTTTGACAAATTGTTGTTCAAAGGTGTGGTCACTAAAGTAAATACGTTCAGGGAAGTAGATTGCCTGAGAAAAAGAATAAGGTCAGAGAATAAACCAACTGTTGTTTTCAGGTTTGGTTGTCTCTTTTGTGCCTACAATTAAATGAAGCTATAGAAATTTTGAGTACAGCAAATTACTGGTGAAAATGCCCGTGGCAATTGTCTTTTGTTTAAGGTAGGTCTCGACCTGTTTTCAGTGAAGGGCACTCATAAATTGTCATTGTGGGGTGACATTGGACAGTGGTACAGCAAGAGGAAGAGGAAGACAAGGGAACTTTTCTTCAAGTGTCTTGGTCCAAATTTCTTCGTTTGACAATTCATGGTAAAACAACTAGAGATTTGCTGTGCTCTTAAACTTCATTTAAAAGTTAACCTTTCTAAGCAAATATACTTTAGTCAACTCTTTTCACACCAGGAACTATTCTGGTAGATACTTAAGTCATTTAAAGCAAAAGCCTGCACTGTAAAAGGACCTGTATATTTTATTCCTCTACATCTACTAGTTTTCTGCAAAAAAAGAAGAAACAAGACCCAGGAATGAGTCTCTCAAATAACAGATTTTGGTTGACAAAAAGGAGTGAAGGGAAGTAGCTCTATCATTAGTACTTTCAACTGTTTTTTGTTGTTTGCTTATTTGTTTTGTTTTACTGGGAATGGAACCCACAGGCTCTATTGCTGAAGTACACCCCCAGCCCTTTTTCTTTTTTTTAATTTTGAAACATCCAATTGCTTTCTTTACATGATAACAGAATCACAAAATTGTGTCCTAAATGAATGAAGTTTGTTTCATCAACAGTTCATTATACTTTACAGGTTCTTGTGATACAAAGTTTAGAGTAATATTTAAGCAATAACTTAACACATGGATTTAAATGTTACTATCCATTCAAATGGTTAATTCTGTCAGCACAAATGTCAGGTAGTTTAAAAATATAACACCTCTTTGCAATCTGTTGGACTACATTGTTTCTAAGTCAGTAGTATTCCTTTGCACAATTGTGTAGCCATCCAGCCTGATAAGCACATCCACAGGCCCCCATGACTTTCCTTCTGAGAACAGTATGTGATATATTAGTCTTTAAGGAAGGCTTTAATTTTCAAATTACACAACATGAGAGTGCCATGTTCCCTTCAGCAAACTTTCAAATATTTAGAGAACAAAGCCCTGCACTTTTTATATAATGTTTTCTATTTTCTGATTCTTATTCCCACCAGTCTCTCCTATATCTATTGCACTAAAGTTTTAAACTCTTTGAGCAAAGTTATCAATGAGAAAATGAGAGTGAATGCATATCACTTGATGAGGTTCAAATTTTATAGTCTAAAGAACAGTCAAAGAAAAAATTCAAATAAAATGGGTTTTATGTGAAATATCTCAGAGAATGCTGCAAATAATTAATGTACAGTGATGAGGTAAACTTTGACAGAATCATAGAAGTCTAGAAGTAGTGCCTAAGAATGTAGGTATAGATTTTAAACTTCTTGGGTTTAATTTCAGTTCAAACACTTGTTAGTTGTATGCATCATTTGCCTCAGCTGTAAAATGGGACAATAATAACATGTGACTCATAGGTTTATTGTTGTAGTCGAATATGATTATATATGGTGATGAATACATAGCAGTATGTCTGACACACAGTAAGTATTATATATTACCTTGCATAATGCATTATCTTGAATAAATCCCTGATCTCTTAGGAATTCAGTTTTATGACTTGTAAAGCAAAGAAAACAATACCTTTCATTAGGGTTGTAGTGAGTATTGAAAGAGCTAACATGTGAAAGTATCCAATAGTACAATGTTTAAAAAGGATTTAGCATTCAGTAATTTTCTTTCTTTTATTTTTATGTTTGACCTTTAAAAATATAGCCAACAAAACCCCCTTGTTATACAAACAAAATGATAAACTAAATGAACAGATTTTAAAGTAAGAGTTACTTTGACACTAGAAAGATAAGGTAAACTTGCATGATTAAAAGACTTATTAGGGCCACCAGCTAAGAAAAAGTAGGAAAAACATTAAAGCAATTTTTCAAGGCATGTGGCATATGATCAAAAGATTGGAACAGCAAGAATGTATTTATAGTGTTTACTGGCATAAATATCCTTTAGAAAGAATAATTTTGAAGTTCTCTTGCTCTTAGAGTCTTTGAACTTTAATCTTAATAATTAAGATAAAGTTTTATAATTTGCTTTTTATTTTCTTTTTCTTTATTTAAATGTAAAATGACATTAAAATGTGTTTGCAAGTCTACCTCTTAACCTAATGTTCCCCACTAAGGATGCATACCCAATATGATAGACGCTGGCCACATGTGGCTATTTATAAATTAATTGAAATCAAATATTTAACTTCCCAGTGACACTGGCCTCATTTAGAGTGCTCAACAAAAATGTGTAGCTGGTGGCTACTGTATTTGACAGTGCAGATGTAGACTATTTCCACCATTGTAGAGAGTTTTACTGGACAATGTGGTGCTATACATTCAAGTCATTTATTATTTAATCATTTTAAGAAATGTGTGGTTGCACAAATATGTGATCAAAGTGCTGCTGATTTATATGATCAGCTACAATGGGCATAAAATGAAGCCACAACCTCTCAAAGTATAAGTTAGGGTGATTCAGTAGAAGAATTAAACTAACATTTTTAATAGAACTGAATGAAAGATTTATGTATGTATTCATGCATATATTCTACCATCTAAATAATTTTTGCCAGAAGACCACTTGTTCACATAGCAGATGGCTAAGAAGAGACAAAAAATGAAAAGTAGTCCCTCTTAATCAGAATATCTTAGTTTTGGGTGTGTTGCCCATGCTGATTTTGAATTCCTGAACTCAATCCTCCTGCCTCAGCCTCCTGAGTACCTGAGACTAAAAATATGTGCTACATTGCCCACTTTCTTTCTTAGGGATGGAGGAGCACATGACTTGAGTTTCAAACCCTCTCCAAAGTATCTCTTAGCACTTTTACATTTCATTTTTAGAAAATAATGTTTAGTATCGTTACCACTTTTGCAGGTAAGATAACTGAGACACTGAGATGTTATGTAATTTGCTCAAATTTGTACTGCCAGTATATGTACAACTGGAGTTTACACTCAGTAAAATCTCTGGTGCATGATTAATTGTTATATTTCATGGTCATTTATTTTATTTGGAGCACTTGTATGTGTTCCAAATATGAACATTACAGTCCCTTGGAATATGTTAGGATATAAACAAATAATGTAGCTGAACATAAATAAATAGTGTAAATGAACACGGCATTTAAAATATTATATGATTTACAATAAAAAGTGATTCCTGTTATTGACAATTTTTTGTATTTTTCTCATAAATTTAACTGATTCTACATCAAAATATGAAATGCTGCAAAACTATGTTCATAAATTTTAAGTTATTTAAAGAATCCAAAGCATTTGGGAGAACACTGATAGAAATATTAAGAACAAAGAAAATCATCTGATACCTTATTTTGTAATATATTATCTTAAAAATAAAATGGCATTTAATTAATAATTTAGAATCAAGAGCTAGGCGTGGTGGTTCACGCCTATAATCCCAGCACTCCAGAGGCTGGGACAGGAGGATTGCCGCAAGTTTTGAGGCCAGCCTATGCTACATAGTGAGACCCTGTCTCAAAAAATAAAATTCAGAACCAGGTTCCAACAATGGGTTCAAACTCCTGAACTTGATGATGTTGCAGGACCTCTTAGGACAGGCTGATACTACTTTTACAGTCTGCCTCATTACCTACCTCTTCTTACTTTTTGTTTCAGATACACTATACTGCTGTTTCTGGAACAGACTGAAGATTTTGCTTCCCTTCCCACTCCCACCTTTGTAAATTCTACTCAGGATCTGGTGATGTCCACCCTTATCTCATATTTTTGTTCAAATCTCACCCATCCCTTAGAATAGATCTGGAAAACCATTTTCAGAGTTTTGTCAAGCTTGACTCTTCTTTCAGTTTCCTCGATGTAGTATTCCACTCTCATGTCCATCCTAGATGAAGTCCCCTTTAAAGCTAATGTATTACTTAGCTGCAAGATGACATAGGTGCCGACAGTATTGAGTAGTATAACCCTTCTGTGGTCTTTCTTCCCCACTATTCTTGACAGTTGAAAATTGATTTCCAAGAGATTTTATTTTTATTTTAAAGATAGTAAAATCCAACAAAACATAACAGAACGAAGTCAATCAAAACAAAGCAGTAGAACTGGTACAGAACTTCTAAGAAAGATACTATGAAAACATTAGCTACTATATTATATCTTGTTATTTTCAGTGTAGTTGACCTTTCCAACAGGTATAGTAAAATCAAGCCAAACCAAACCAAAACAAAACAAAACACAATAAAAACAGTATAAAATAAGGCCAAAAAATTAATCAGAATAAAGCAAAACAGCTAGAACAATATTGGGCCTCGAAGACAAGACAGAAGAGAATCCCCCATTTTTGCTACATTGCTACTGTCATCTTCCAAAGAGATGCTCAGGCTGCCAGCCCCAGGCCTGCAAAATGAACAAAACAATACTAGCATTTAGTTGTTCTATGTACCTTAGTCGTTATCAAGGTAGCCAGACCTCCGAATGAGCAGGTTGCTTTATGGGACGTGGGGTTGGGAGGGTTTTGTCCCTGATTCTTAGGTGTGGGTGGGGGCACATGTTTCTCCTCCTGGGGTCCACGCCAATCGCGCAGGCCCCCGGAAGGCAGACTTACTTGTCTCCTGGTTGGAGGCGCTCAGGCCCAGTTGGGCGGGGTCCTGAGAAGCCCATTTCTTTCTCCTCCTGGGGTCCACATCGGTCACGCAGGCCCCCCCAAAAGATTTATTTTGATTTGACTTAGTTTCAGCTTTTTAAAAAATAGAATGGAACTTAAAGTTGTATGTAAGTTTTCTCCCTTCCCATTTCCCTGTCAGGTTTTTATCCTTTTCTGTATGAAAGACCTCCAAAAATGCTTGACTATGCCTGCCTTCAGTGACTTTAGTAAAGATATATGAATTAAGTGGGACTATTTGCGTCTTTAACTCTTCCACGGCCTCTCTTTGAGCTAAACATGGAAGACACAGATTGTCTCTTTAAAAAAGGGAAAAACATATAAAATCAACATAACAAATGTATTTATAAGTTAGATTGTTTTCTATTCTAATTCTTAGGCCCCATGAAGCACCTAGATTTAACTAGTGTATATTTGGTTTGTCCTTTTTTTTCTATTCACAAATATGCATCATTACTTATTATGGCAAATGTTGTTAAAAGGATACCTATTCTAATCAAATGTCACATCATTTCCCAAGGTTCTTGCTTTGATGCTTACTTTAATCAAATTATCTCAAAACTCCTAATTAGTTTGCTTATAGAGGTAGCCCCTCTACCTCCTCTCATGCTGAAATTTTACCTAGATAATGTGCTTTCATTTTGAAAAATTTCATTTGGTTACCTTTCAATGGTTTAACATACAATGTACATGTCCAGAGATAACCTTATAAAAGCTAATACTACTGTGCAGTACTCATCCACACAGAAAAACACACTTAGAATTTGTAAGGAAAGATTTTTATATCAAGCACAATATTTACTCAGTTCTCTGCTTAATACAAACTTCAGTTTTGGTGCACAGGTTCCAACACAAAATTATTCTAAAGTATTTGCAAACTTAATTTTACCTAAAAATTATTCTCTAGAAAAGTTGCTTAATAACCAGTCATGGTGGCACATCCCTGTATTTCATCACTTGGGAGGCTGAAGCAAAAGAACAGCAAGTTCCAGGTCTACATTGGACTACATAGTAAGACCATGCCTCAAAGAAATATGCAGATGAATAAATAAACTGAAAAGCTGCCTGAATTTCCTATAAACGTTTCATATCACTCCTTTGCCCTCTTCCCTCAAATTCAATGACACTCAGTATCTACAAATTTCTTAGTCTGACTTTCAGGCCCTCTATGGTCTGACTCCTGTGGGCCCTACTTTTTTGAACTCCCCTTCTATTGTCCTGTAGTTCAACCCAAATATAAATCATTGTTCTCTAAATATAGCTCAAAACTTTTCACAACTCTGTTTTGTCCCTTTTCTTTTCTTTTGAGTCAGGGTTTCACTATGCAGCCCAAGCTGTCTTTGAACTTTGCAGTGATCCTCCTGCCTCAGCCTCCCAAGTGCTGGGATTAGAGGTGTGTGCCACCACACCTGGCTCACCCATTAACTCTTAACCTGAAGTGCCCTTATACCCCCACCTTCACCAAACTAGAAATGTTGAAATTATATCAATTTTTCAAGATCTTTTTCAAATGTAACCTTCTATTAAAATCTCTGATTGTCCCAGGTTACAGTTATCTCCAAGTTCTCAATGCTCCCATACTAAACTTTTTATGGTTCTTATGTAGTTTACTTAACTCTTACTTGTAATAGTTTTTAATCTACTACTTGATTGTAATCTTGGTGACAGTAGAGATTGTATTCTATTTATTCTTTGTATCTCTCTATACCATTACATAATAAGTAGTGAACAAAGTACAAGTTAATAACTTAAACATGTTTATATAACCAATCAGCAAAAATAATGCCTATAATTAATATTTTTATTTTTCAAAAAGAATTTTAGCATGTTTACTCAGTAGAACTCCAAAATGTAAGCATAAAACATTATTATGTGCATTTTACAAATTGCACAGTGTACAAATAAAAATGATACACATTTGGTATTATATATGTATTATACAAATAAAGAAACTAAGGCTAAAGCAGTGCAAAATAACTCGCCCGGGTAGCACAGCTACTTAATGAATGAGCTGAGTTTAGAAATGAGCTCTGATATTTGTACTACATCAGTGGTCTCCCTTAACCTTATTTAGAAGCTAAATGTTTTTCAGTTCAAAAGATTTATGTTTTTATATCAGTAAATAATTTTGATGAGTATCCATGCTGTACTTTTTCCATTTTAGAAAGTATCAAAATATATATCAAGAGTCAAAAATATTTCCATTCTGATTTTCAAAGTCTTGCCTTGAAAAAAATCCTGGAATTCAGAATATATCTTAACTTTTTAAAGGTATTTTTTATCTATTGAAGATAATATTATCTCTCTGACTTCTAATTTTCCTTCTTTCTCCATGGCACTCTGCTACTCAAAAGCACCCTCAGTATGGTAAATAACTAAAAAATATGGACCATTTGCATTTCAACTGATTCAACTCTGAAAAACAGTTGGAAATAAGCTACATTTTTGTGAATAGTAAATTTTCTAGGGAAATCAGCTTTCCAGTTCTGATTTAAGATGTAATAAGTTATAGATAATCATTTCAAGTGATGTCATTAACTTATCTGAAAAATCAAACTGATTTTAACCCACTCAGACTTTAAAATTGGCAATGCTATGCACAGTTGGCATAAAATAAATGGGGAAGAAGAAAAATATTGTTACAACTTTCCTAGCGTTGAAAACCATTACCTGAGACAGCAAAAGAAAAACAGGCTACAATTTTATACCAGGCTAAAGCTCACATAATTGTATGAAAACTATTTTTCAACAGAACTATACCTAAATAAAGTTGCCAACAATTAACATATATGTATTTAGCAGGCCTGAGCCACAGGAATAAATGACTCAGTTTTATGTTGTGTATTTTATCAGAAAAAAAAAGTAGTCATCCAGGAAAATTGAATGGCTTATGTAATATAATTATTATAAAATTAATTTTTATTGAACTGAGAGGCCTGTGCCTATACTCTGTATATATATCATATACTCTATTAAAAAGCCCTAGTGAATTTACACAAGCTTAAATCTATGTAATCAAGGCTGTTCTCACACACAATCACTTGTGGATAAGCTTATTTGAGAAATTCAAAAATTGCCTTTGTCCATAAATAATAAAACCACAAATATCTAGCTTTCTATTATAAAGAATGCTTTAACTTAACCATGTAACTAGGTTATACAACTTGAAAAACAGAAAATATAATGAAGCAAACTCTAGATGTGGCAAAATACAGTCATTAAAAGCATGAACTCTGGAGTCACGAGACCTGATTCAGAATTCCATAAGTTAGAAGTTAGTATTAGCTGTGTGATTTTTTTACCTGGTTAATTAACCTATTTTTGTCTAATATGATTCAGGTGTATAATGGGGTTATAATGGTGCCTGCCTTATGAAGATGTTATGATCATGGAATAAGACCATCTATGTAACATATTTGTATAGAAAAAATTTAATAGCTGTTAGTTGTCATCTTGTGGTCATCATCAATATTGAAGGAAAGCAAGACTAAAAAATTAAAGGTTAGGGCCGGGAGTTTGGCTCAGTGCCTTAAGCGCCTGCCCTGGCAGGTGCGAGGTTGTGAGTTCAATCCCCGGTGCCGCAAAAAAAATAAATAAATAAATAAATAAAGGTTTTAAAATTGTTTTGCCTGTATAGAAACATAAAATAGAAATTTTCTCCCATGTTCACTGAATGTCAGAAATAGAAAGGAGCTCAAAGATATTCACATCCACATCCCATTTATTTGCATGAGGAAACTGAAGATCATGAAAATTACGAGTTGTCCAATATCACACAGCTAGCTAGGAGTAAAACCCAAAATTTCTGACTCCAAGCCCAGGAATTCTCTACTATATCATCGTAGCCACACCAACTCATCCCTGCCTCAAATTATTTGGTTTCCAGGAATGTGGGGTTGTGGTATAGAAGACACAAGAATAAAATATGCTACTCTTCGTTGAATTTACTTATTTCAGCATGAAAGATTTACATGTTACATAACCATGAATGGTGGTGAAAAGTAAATACTTATATAGATTATTTTAAGGGAGGTTTGAATTCTTATTCCTGGAGTACCCTTTAAATTAAAACATCTTCTTTATTCATTCTTCAATATTTTTGTCACTTCCTATGGAACAGGCAATGTCTATTTGCAGAATGACTTAATTGCAATCTTGCCTAAAAGCAAATGCCACTGAAAGTACCTTCTATCATCAATATATTGTTCATTTGGAACATTCACTCACATTATCTATTTCTATAGAATTGCAGGGGGAAGAAGTCTTTTTTAGCAGGTTTCCACAGACACTAAACCTTATATTCAGATAAACACCCACTTCCCTTATTTTCAATAAGAACTTTTGCCCTTTACATAGCGATCATTTTTTTTCATTTTTATTTGTTTATTGTTAGTGCATATTAGTTATACAAAATAATGGGTTTATATCCTTATGTTCTGCCTAAACCCATAATGCTGAAATTTAAATTCATGCTGGTCAAGCACCCTTATCTCTAGGCCACTGTCTTAATTTTTAATTTTTAAAGCTGTTTCATATGTTCTGTAATACTTAGTGAGGATTGTGTGAGACAAGCCTGATTTGTCTAAATGATCAATTCTAATAGTAAAAGCTCAAGTATAACTAGAAACAAATATATAATAACCTGTAGAGTTAATGTACCAGTTTCCCAAATGTAAAATTAAAGAATTCCTTCATTTTAGAACCAAACTAGTTTTTCCACAAATATATTTTCCCTTTAGAACCAAACTAGTTTTTCCACAAATATATTTTCCCTTTAGATATGGATACCAGCTTTTGCAAAAAGTAGTTCTTCCTATATTAGTACTAATAAATGTTTTAATGTACAGCATGCATGCATGCACACAAATGTGTGTGCGTGTGCTTATTTGGGTTATTATCTGCAAGTTTATAAAGTTCAGTAAACTCTTTTATCTTAAAAGTTGCTCTACATGGCTAATAAGTTTCATCAGGTTTCATTTGCTGGTGCCATCAGATTTGAATTGGTTAAAGGGAAGAGAAAAAACCCTACTGTTTATAGACACCTACTAGATACCTGTTGAGTATATAAACTATCTTCTTAGGATGTTACTAATATTAGCTCCAGTCTAAACAGGCCAAACAGTTTAAAGTAATGTCCAGTGGTGAGTAATTTAATACATTTGCTGGTAGATATGTAATTATGTCTTAGTTACTTTCTCTTCACGGAGACACAATACCCCAAACCCGCAAGTTACAAAAGAGGAAAGGCTCATTTTAGCTAACAGTCTGTAGAGGTTTCAGTCCATAGTGGTCTGGTTTCAAGGCAAGGCAGCATGGCAGAGGGGCATGGCAGAGGGGCAAGGCGGAGGCTGCCTCATGGCAAGGTTGACATGACCCAGTTATTCCATATAATCCAGTCACTTCCTCAAAATGACTAATCACTTAAGAGTGCAGGAGGCCTTGGCAGGGAACATCTGATATAAACTGTAACACATTGGCACAATCATTTGGGAACTCAAAAGGTCATTATCTATTAAAGTGAATAATGTACAGAATCTATGCCCTAGGAATCTTACTTTTTGTGGGATTCTAAAGAAACACATTGCACAAGGATGTTCACTGTAGCATAGTCAAAAATCTGGAAATAATTTAAACCTTGATTAGTATTAAGATAAATAAACAAGTTACCAAACAAACATGGAGAACTACTATTTTAAAATGATGATCTAAGACATATACTTAGTATATAATACAGAGATAATAACTTGCATAACAATAAAATCAATAAATATCAGTATGTACATATATATTTGTATAAAGATAATACTAGCTGACAGTAGTAGTTATTTCTAAGCAAGTGATTTGAGTGGAGGGAGGATAGTTAAGGAAGACTTTTACTTTGCCTATGTAAAGATTTATTTTATGAATGTACTAATGTGTTATGTATGCAAAGAACACACCTGTCTTTATTATCTCCCTGATCTATACTTCTTGGTTCTGCAGACCAAACTCATGATTGTATTTATAGCCACTTTCCTAAACTGAAGAACATGTACCTATTTTGTTTACAATCTTTAATTCTCTGCATCTATCTGAGAAATTCTCCTTGGTTGCAAGCAGAAGATAAAGGAACATATTCAAAATTTCCCAGGAATACTGAACCTGCAGTATTGCTGTTGATCTCAGAGGAACAGGAGGATGGAAATGTTACAAATCAAACAAAAACAAAATAAATAGCATACAGAATATTTGACAGTCTGAATAAATGTAGCATACTGTTTTAAGAAAACATTTAATTTATATTATAGCTATGCTCCTGTATTAGTCTGTCCATGTTTCCCTCATAAATCTCTGATTCTGGCTTTTAATAATTCTTCTCTTCTAAAGAAAATATACTTTTATCTTTGTGGGGAAATACCTTGGATTCATTTCAATCAACTGTAAATTACAGTAAAGTATGAGGAAATTGAGTAATGCTATCAACTCTGCACACTAGTAAAACAATACAGGTTTGATGATTTGGTGAAAGATATGAATAATGCCAAAATAATTAACAGTATGAGCTTTTTATCTAGCAATCATTAGAAATTGAATTCTTTCACTTTTATGGATCATTTTTTAAACATAAGAGTCTACTGTTTGGAATTAAACTAGTATCAGATGAGAAAAAGCATAATTAAAATACAACTTAAGATAGTCTAAGGGTGACTGTTCTAGTCAAGTTTTCAAAGGTAGTTTCCTATATTGGTCTGAGAAGTTTTATAGAAAATGTTTTTATTTCATAATAAATTGCACTTTGTTAGTCGCAGGCATACAATAGCATTGGAGTGTATGTTAGCATAGTTCTCAAGGAAGAAGAGGAACAGTAACTGTACAAGTTGGATATATTGCTATGGAAGTGTTCTGAAAAATATTTTATCACTGGATTACTTACAAGGGGACAAAGGAATCCAAAAATGTGTTCTTTAGAAAGATGGATGTCATTTAAGAAAGCCTTATGTGGGGCCCTTATGTCCAATAACGTTATTATAAAAAGTAAAGGAAATAATATTGGGAACTTAAGACTTTCAAAAGACACTGCTCAGTAATAATTTTTCAACCATGTTTTCCCTCTACAGGAGCTCCATTCTCCAACTCTGAAAATATCAACTTGTGCCCCAAACAATTTATATATAACCCAAAATACTGATCAGGTAAAAGAAACTATGGATTACATTAGTTTTTCTTCTTTTTATGTAAGTCTTACTTATATGTTTGAACAATATTTAGGGCATCATATGACTATATATTCATGAAATGTCAGAACTTTAATACAAAAAAGGGGATTCCCACATATAAAAATCAGCTCAGTCTATTAAAGGAATGTAAAATGAGTGCTGTGAATCAGATTTTTTAGTTTTATTACTACTCAATCTAAATGCTTTTAGTTTGTGTGCAGTTTAATTTTTGTCAAGAATTTTTTAGTAAATAGGAATATTTTGTTTCCTTGATTTGAAGAGAAATAAAGTCTTGTATGGATTGAGGCAATGACTTTGTGAATGATAGTATTTTATGTTTTTATTTGGAGAGAATAATTTGTAAGGTCACGAACAGCCCTTCTCATAGGTTCATGATTTAAAAGACACACAAAGATCTTCATAGCCTAATAATTCCACTTTTAGATCTTCTCAAATCTAGGCAGTGTGTCCAAAAAGTATCTACAATGGTAATTAACTAGTATGCCAAAAAATTTAGGTTGAATTAGCTAGTTTCCATGTATCGCAAAGTAAATTTTAAGAAAACTAAACTTAAAACATGCAAAGTTTTGTGGGAGGATAGTATAGGATGTTTAGAATTTAGAGGGTAGGAGGGAGAGAAGATTCTGTTTTAAGAAAACAGTCTCACCCAGATAAGGTGCCAGGGTGTGAATTTGGATAGAGAGGAAACAAATAGACAAAAACTGGTCTCTAGATTTTGAGTACCACAAAGGAAAGGTGAAATTATACAGAATGAATATGATAATTATCAAAGAAAATTTTCCTACCCATTTCCAATTTGGCCTATATTATATCTCTGCCAGTTAGAATTGTGTAAACATTTACTGAGTACCAAGTTTATGCCAGTATTACACAAAAGTGAATTAGGTCCATTCACTGTTTTCAAGTAGTTCACAGATTATCATGAGTTGCTTACATGGTAAACCATACAACAATGAAATAAAGATTATTGTTGACTTAGAAATGAAGTCTTATAAGATCACCAAAGCAGAATCGCCTCAGAAAACTAAGTCCAGTTAAACTACATTTCATTACACTTGAATCTAATCAGAAAAGTGTATTAACTATGTTGTTTTTGTAATGAAAGGTTTGCGGCACAGGGGATAAAACACAACCTCACACCTGTCAAACAGGCGCTTAAGTCACTGAGCCAAGCTCCTGGCCCTGGTTTTTTTGAGGCAGGGTCGCAGTGTGTAGCTTAGGCCGGGTTTGCACTCACGTTGTAGACCAAGCCGGCCTCAAACTCACAACGCTCCACCTACCTCAGCCTCCCGAGTGCTGGGATTAAAGGCGTGCGCCACCACGCCCGGCCCAATGAAAGGTTTTTGATTTGTATCTTTCTATACATTTAATTTTTGATAAAATGTTATTTCAGGAAAATTTAGATCTATAAAAGAACATCAAGAAGCCATAATAAAAATCACTCATAATTCCCTTCCTCACTGAGATAATAAATATTTTACTGTGTTTTCTTCCATTCAGAAACAAAATCAAGTTCATATTATATATGAAGTTTTATATCTTCATTTTCTCATTTAACCTTAAATAATATTATAAGCTATTTCATGTAAATTTCAGTTAGTCAAGATTATTATTTAACAGCTATGCGTTTCTGCCTATACCTGGTCATTTTTCATCCTATGCACATTTGTCAGCATTACTACTTAATTTTTTTCAGTAAATATTTTTTACTAGTTTTGATTCCTAGTTTGATTGAGCTCTTTGTAAGTTTATTAACCATTTGTTTTTCTTCTTTTAAAATTGTGTATGCCATATGCTAATTTTTAACTAGTGTAAATATTTTTCTCATTGATGTCTAAGAATTATTCATCTACTAATGATATTTATCTTTTCCATTAAATCTTTACAAATGACTTAGTTTCCATGTTTTGTATACATTTTAATATTACTTATGGCCCTTCTCTACTAAAGATTTAAATGTTTAAGTGCACACAGACATATATATACACACTTTTTCCTTTGTATCGTCCATTTTAAAAATGTAGCATGTTCTTTCCAAACTAAGTATTTATTAAAATATATTAAGCAACTTTTTTTCTAATCATGTAGTGGCACTTGCAATTGAAAATATTTTGAAACTCTCATCAAACATGAGAGTTCTGATGGGAGTATGAAATACTCTCATCAGAAAGCATGGTGAATTACTATGAAATTAATATAATAGAAAAATGATGGGCACAGTGCTTGGCACACAATACATGCTTTTTCAAATATTTCCAAGACTCAAATTAACAAAATTGTAAAATCATACATCAACCTTCCTATAAATGATTCTTAACTTTCACTCTAAAAATTGTTCCCGATTATTATTATTGATGGCTCCAAAGGCACTAACTAGCTATGATTATAGGTATCTTTTATCTTTTTTATAGGAACTCCATTCTCCAACAGTGAAAGTCATTACATATCCACAAACCAATATTAGGAGATACATAGTACAAAATACTGAGCAGGTAAGACATTACATGAACTCTTTCCAACATACAATTTCTTAGAAGTCAATAGCTTAAACTGGAAAGATGAATGAGTTATTAGATTATTAAAATCAGATTATTGGACTTTTCTTCTAGTTATAAAGTAGATTTTTAACCACTATTATAAAAAACATTATGTTTAATTTCAGACAACCATGCACTCATCCATTTTGACTCAGAGATAACAGTAGCTCCAAGCAGCTAGGACATTTGCATGTTATAAAGGCTTTCTTTTTCTTTAGACCCCACCCCTTGTACTCCAGAGGACTTTTACACACCTTGACCAAAGTAAAAGTGACAAAGAATTTTCACAGGCTTTCCATAAAATTTCTGTGAACTGTTATATCAGGGGTTGCAGTTTTTAGTCTGCTTAGATTAGCCTTTGAGCTATGCATTAGGAAAAAGAAAAGTAATAGTCATACATGAAAACTCTCTTCATACTTTTGTGGCCTGTTGTAAACACTTATATTCCTTGCAATGTCGATTAGAAAATTACACTATTACATTTCTTACTAAGGTAAGCAATCTTATATTTCACGAAAAATAGAATATTACAGTCTCATTTTGAAAAGAAAATTGAGAAAATGCTTCTTGTCCACAGTAATAAACCCTCCTTAGTGTACATATTCACTCATAATTTCTCTCTCTCTCTCTCTCTCTCTCTCTCTCTTAATTTAAGCTACAACAGGGAGTTCAATGATATTAAAAGCATTACCAGTTTATCAGTTTCACAATTAACAACAGTAATTCAGATAGGAATATAATAATTCTTTGCTTTGTTCTTTATTTTATTTTTCCACTATTATGGTAAACAATTACTCACTCCACTTCAAAATAAAATAATTTGTTTCTATTGTGGAAAGCAAATGATAAAATTAGGGTACTATGCCTGCTACTAATCTAGTGTACTACTAGTATCTATTACACTATCCTTTTTTTTTAAAAAAGTAATGTTTTAATGTCTCCTTAGCTAGGGGAGGCTATGAGTTATACATGTATATCTGAGTGAACCTGTGTGTACATAGGCTCAGAGTCGGGGGATGATTGCTTTGGACATTTTTGTGAGCTTTCATAAATTCATGTGTCTTAGTCTTTTTCTAGTTGCTGTGACACAATACCCAACACCACAAATTAAGGAGGAATGATTTATTTTTGCTCTAATTTCAGTCCATGTTAACTAGTTCCAAGGCAGAATGATAATGGCAGAAAAGAGCTACACATGACATGGTGTACAGGAAGCAGAGAACTTCAAGGAATGAGCCAGAAAGGGATACGTAACCTTTTAGGTCATGCTCACCGTGATCTACCTCTTCCAACCAGGAAGTCAACTCCTAACAGCAAGTCAGCTGTAGTGTGCCTATAATCCTATCACCTTCCAAAGGTAGCAACTATAATCTCATGAGGCTTTCAGCATGACATATAGATATAAACCATAACATTCTGCCCTGGCCTCCAAAGACTTATGCACATCTCTTTATGCAAATTTCATTTATTCCATCTCTAGAAATTGCCAAAGTTCTAACAGTTCCAGCATTATGAATAGTCCAAGTGCAAATCATCTTCTGAGATTTAAGACAAACTCTTACCTGTGAGCCCCTGTAAAAATCAAAAGGAAAGTTAAATACTGCCTACACACAATGACACAGGATAAACATTCCCCTTCCAAAAGAGAGGAGCAGGGAAATCAGATCAAAGCAAGACCAGAACCCAGAAGGGCAAACATTACATTATGTTGCTTTTTGTCTATAAACGAAGGAAAGTTGCAGCGATGAGATGTGAGCTCCAAAGGGTTTGAGTGACTGTGTCCCTGTGGCATTGCTGGTGGCTATACACTTCATGACTTCTCCCTTGGGCTGGATTTGCATACTCCTTGTGGCTTCTCTCAGACAATCCACGTTTCTGGTTCTTCCAACATCCTGGGGTCTCCATTGCACTTTGGATTCACTCTCATAGCTTTGTGCACTACTTTCTCAGGGGCACACATTGGTTGGTCCCCAGGCCTTCTGAAATCTAGGTGAAAGCCTTCCTGATTCCACAACTCTTGTGTTCTGCATGCCTGCATTCTACCAACACCACGTGGACAATGCCAGTCTCTACTGCCAGCTTGATCAGAAGCGAGGGTCTCTTGTAGCATGGCTGCAGAGGTCTCCAAGTGTCTGGATAGCTGAGGGATGTGACCTGAATCCCAAATTTCCTATGTGATCCTCTTTAATCACAGTGCCCTGGGACTCTCTTCTAAAATCAAAGTGTTGTACTTTCACAAATTTGAGCTTCAAAGGGTACAGCCTTGCTAGTTCCTCACGGGCCCTGAAGGCATCTTTCATATTAACTTCCTATAAATTACTTGGCTTCTTTTAATTGCTAATACTTCCAGCAATCAAGCTTTCCTCTCCTTCATCTTTGCTGGCACTTTCTGCCAAAACTGGAAACTTTTTATGTGGTCATGTTGTTACTATTTCCCATAGTAGAACTTACTAAAAGCAGCAAACAATAATCATGCTATCACCTTAAGTTTGGGCTACCTTGAAATTTCCTCTGACAGATTAGTTAGCTTGTTGCCTTTTATCTCAGTCTTCCATAAAGTCTCAGGACATGAGAAAAATGTAGACAAATGTTCTGCCAGAGAATAACACACATGAGTTGGAGTCCAATTGCCAAGGCAATGGTGTCCAACTGAAACCTCCTTAGCCTGGTCTTTACCATCTGCATTTCTAACAGCGTTCTAGTCTTCTTGAGCTTTGACCAAAATTTCCCATCAACCTCAGCCTACAACATTCTAGGGCTTTTTTCTCCAATATCTCCATATCTTTCCAAACTTTTCTTACTTCCAAAGATTTCTTAACCACATGGTCAGATAGCATCACAGCAAAGACCTCGCTTCTCTGTACCAAAATCTTAGTCACTTTTTCATTGTTAACACACTGTACCTGACACCAACAACTTAAAGGAAGATTTATTTTTGCTCACATTTTAGTTCAGTTGGCTGGCTCCATGGTAGTTTGACATGGTACAGGGACACAGTAGAGGACAACTGCTCACTGCATAGTGGACAAGAAGCAAAGAGCAGAAAGGAAGGAAGGAGTTGAAAAGGAAGATATAACCTTCTATGTCATACCCACTGTGATCTACTTCTTTTGACCAGGTCCCACCTCCAAGCAAGAAGTCACCTATAATTCCCCTACAACCCAGTCACTGTCCAAAGGTCCCACCTATGATCCCATAAGACTTTAGGAGGACATATAAACCATACACCATGTAAAAATTGATAAGTGATTCCATAACAAATTAAACAGTTTGTTCTTTTGGTGCAGAACTAAATATTTAACCAACAAATCTTAAGTGTGGAAGGGTATATGTGGAGACAAGAAGGACCTGTGAGAAAATTGCATATCTCTTTTTCTTATTTGACCAATTGCTTTATGTTTTCCTCATCATCTTTCTCCTCTCCCTTTTTCTTTCTTTCACATACAAACTGGGATATATGCATGCTAAGGTGTGTGATCCACTTCATACTGCTAGCTTTCAAAGAGTTAATTCTAATAAAGCACTTTTTTCATAATGTAAAAATTGCTGTGCCTGTCTAGGATATATTGCAAAATACTAAACATCAAATAATTTGGATTTCAATCCACTTTGCCAGCAAGTCTTGTGACTTTGGAGGTATTTGTATTCTTTAGTTAATAGAAAAATAGTATATATTGAATATATATCTCATGCTAGGCAATTTACATATTGCATCCCATTTAATCCTTTTAAAAAGTGGGGAAGCAAAAGTACAGAGACATTTATTCATATATTCAATGAATATTTATCTCCTGCTTACAGTACTAGTCAACTTTTTACTGGTTGGACCAAATACCTTACATATACAACTTGAAAGAGAAATGCTTATTTGGGTTTCAGAAGTTTCCATCCATAGTTCACTGGCTCCAAGGTAGAAATGACATAATAGAAAGTCATTGTTCAACTCATGGCATCCAGGAAGCAATTTGAGAGAGGTAAAGACCAAGAAAAGACTCACTTTTCAAAGGCATGCCCCCAGTAACCCACTTTCTCCAAAAGTGCCATGGGTACTAATAGCCCATTCGGGTAAAAACATGATGTTAGTGCTCTCATGATCCATTAACCTATGTCTCCACTTCTAAACATTGCTACATTAGGGATCAAGGCCTCAATTCATGAATCTTTGGGGGATACTTAATATTTAACACATAATGCCTACTATTTGTCAGAATTTTCCATAACAGAGGAAAGAGCAGTGAACAAAATAAAGGTCCTAAAGTTCTCAATATTTAAATTTTTTCTAGGTTTTTTTTTAATTTTAAAGATAGTAAAATCCAACAAAACAAAACAGAACAAAGCCAATCAAAATAAAGTAGCAAAATTGGTACAGAACTTCAAAGCAGGATACTAGGAAAACAACAACAGTTACCATAGTATATCTTGTTATCCTCACAATGGTTGTCCATTATTCCATCAGGTATAGCAAAATTAAACCAAAAACAAAACAGAATAAAACCAACCAAAACAGAATATTGAATAAAGCAAAACAACTAATCAGAACAAAGCAAAACAGTGAGAACAATATTGGATTTCAAAGACAAGATAGAAATAAATCCCCCATATTTGCTATATTGCATACTGTCATCCTCCCAAGAGATGTTCAGACCACTCACCCCAGGCCTGCAAAATCAACCAAACAATACAAGCATTTAGTTTCTTTATGTACCTTAGTTGCTATTAACTCAGCCTATCCTCCAAACCAGGGGGTTGCTTGCAGTGGGGCGGGGGAGGTGTTTGATTCTCTTCCTGGAACCTGTGAGACTTGCTGGGCTTTTATTTATTTATTTATTTATTTGGTGTTGGGGGGCAGTATCGAGGATCGAACTTACAACCTTGCAATTACTAGGCAGGCGCTTGTGTGGCTGAGCTAAACTGGGCCAGGGGTTTGGGTGATTTCTTAACTGGTGAAAAAATTCAGTTTCAGAGTGACAGAATTGGTACTGAATTGAACACAGCTGGGAGAAAAAACTATAAATTAAAGATAATTGATGACAGAGGTGAATTAGTTACCAAATGCCTTCATAGCCTTTTATCCACAATGCAATTACAAATGCAGGGAAATTACAAGTGTATCTGAAAGTAAATGACATATTTGAAACAGTGAACTTGCCTCTGTAAGAACTCATTATGGGCTGTGTTCCATTACAAAGAAAACAATTTCTCAGGAAAATCCAGCAGAGTATTGAGGAAAAATTACACATTTTACAGCTTTTAATTATTTTATTGGGGAATTAGACAAATTTCAAGCCTTATGGTTTAACAAAAATGATACAACTGGTTTACCAATTGTAGTTTGAAAATTCTGTCTGCATTTATTTCATTTCTAAGAATATTCTTTCTTCGCTTGTTTGCTTGTTTTTTCTTTTAAATCCACCTAAGGAAAATGCTAGTTTAATTATAATGTTTATAATAAGTTAGACCTCTGACATAGCGATTTTTTTCCCTTTCACCTCATAGCTTCTCTAACATTTTATTCTTTTCCCTGCAATTAAATTTGTCATAAATTACTACTCTCCTTATGATTTTCTTCTATTTCTGTTCAGCCTTTTAACTTTTGGTTTCTTCTAGTGATCCTTATTCTCTGTTTCCATCATTTTAGTCAAAGAATTTATGCATTTTAGTTTATTACTTGACCAGAAATCAAGAAAATAGTTGTATTCCACCAGTGGATAAAGTCAAATTGATATTTATCAGTTTCATTAGTTTTTCAGTTTTGGAGTCCTTCGATAATAAGAAGACTATGCCCTTCAAATAGAATTAAGGAAATAAATGTTTTCCAAACCAAAGGAACTTAAAATTCCTTTCCAGACTAAATATGACATATATACAAATAACTACATAAAATATATAGTAACACATTTACTGGGGAAAATTAGGGAAGGATTTATTGTAGTATTTAAGGTATATGATTGAGATCATTTTTATCATCAACTTACTATAAAGAAATAAAACTTTAAATAATTTTGAGTTGCTATGGCCTTCTGAGTCTATCATATTCTTTTTTGGTATCAATTCTAAGGGTAGCTTTAATGAGATTTGATAGTGTATTACTATGGAGACTTAAGGAAAAATTAAAAGTTAAAAGTTAACCTTCTCAGTTTGTGACAACAAGAATATGGTTATCCAACTGAAAAACTTAAGAAAGGAGAGGAAAAAAGTGCTAGATTGTGTGATCTATTTGAAATAATGAAGTTTGTGGTACATGAACAGAAGATGCTCAGCCATTTAAAATGACTCAGAAAAGGGACTATATCTAATTGAAAAGCTTGTACATGGCAAAGGAAAAAATAAACTACAGAGATGACCTCATGATGGGGAAAAATGCTATTCCTCTGGCAGAGGGGTAATATCTGGAATACATAAAGAACTCAGAAAAATTGGACACAGCTAATAATGGGCAACTCAAATGTATAAGATAGTTCTCAGAAAAAGAAGTACAAATGGCTGATAAATACATGAAAAACATTCAGTACTTGTGGCCATTAAAGAAATGCAAATTAAAACAACACTGAGTCTGCACCATATTCCAGAGAGAATGACTATCATCAAGAAACCATGTAACAGATGTTGGGGAGGTGTGAGACAAAAGGAACACTTCTCTACTCTTGTCATGAATGCAAACTAGAACAACCACTGTGCAAATCAGTATGGCATTCTTCAAAAAACTAAAAGTAGTAGTTCACTTGATCCAGCCATTTACTTTCTAGGTAACTTCCTGAAAGGGTTAAATGTTTTATATTATAGTGATACATGCATGCTCATGTTATAGCAGCACAACTAATAATAACTAAATCTTGGAAGTGGTCTATTTGTCCATTGACAAATGAATGAATAAAGAAAATGTAGTATTTGCAAGCAACAGAGTACTACTCTACCATATCTAGTAACTTCAGATGCCCATTTTTTTGATTGGGTCTTTAAATTTGGGGAGCATATATTTTTTGAGTTATTTATATATTCTAGGTATTAGTCCTCTGTCTAAGGAGTAGGTGGCAATTTTTTTCCATCCTGTATGTTGTCTCTTCACTCTGTTAGTGGTTTTCTTTGCTGCACAGAAGCTTTTCTTTTTCAAAAATGAAGGTGATGACAGGAGAGGGGAAGAGGCAAGAGGAAGCAGAAATGAGAAAATTTAAGATATGTATATGTATCAACTTCCAAGTATGATTATAATTATTATGGCTTGCAAACATGTATAAGTAAAAATTTAAAATATTTAAAGAAAAAAAACATGAGAAGTGCCTACTTTAATGCAGCAGAAGGAGCTACTTTCATAGGAAGTATTATTGTCAGAAAAGAGTGTAATCTCAGTAACTATCACAAATATAAAGAGAGTGGTCAACCATATCAAATATCCAAAAGGCAGCAGAGGATGAGGTTTGAAAATCAGGTTGTCATTAAGAAAGCAATGGTGATATCGGAGAAAGTAATTTTAGGATACAGTTCTTGTGGAGGCCTATCAAGACTAAATGAGAACCCACAACGAATGTATTCATGGTGTATTGCAAACATGTACTAAAAGTAATTGACAAAAAAGAGGAAATGAGTGAACATTACTGTTTTGAAAAAGATATTTGTCGAAGGAATGAGATGTGGTGGTAGCTAAAGAGGAGGAAACAGAATCTTAGAGACTCTAAGAGAATGGTACATGGAGGCAAAGCAAAGGTAGAAAGGAAGGCTAAAAGGATTGGGATGCAGGTACCTCAGGAAAAGAATATGGCTTTCTCTTCAATGAGATATAAGGAATAGAAACTGAAGAGAGGTTTTTAAAGTGTAGGGGATCATGGAGAGATCATAGTAGGTAGTTTTCTTGGTCTTCTCCATAAATAGAATGAGAAAGCATAAGAAAAATGAAAAGACTTGTAGAATTTGATGAATATAGCATGGTCACAAAGATTGGGAGGTTTACTTGAAATTAGATAACTTGATAGCTTGAAATTGTAATGAACAATTCTTTTTAAAAATTTTCTCCAGCACATCTTGGTGGCCTGGGAACAGTAAAGTAAATGTTCAGGATTATATACTTTGTTAGATGTGAGAACTCCTGCCTAAAGTTCTAAAAGTGACAATTAAAATGATAAGATCAGCTATTGTGACAACACCTGTTAATTTTTAGACTTAAACTGGCACCAGTCCAAGTGTACTGACTGAACAAAAGAAGATGCCAAAATAGTAAAACTATAGAATTTTATTTGTTGAGAAATCTTAAACTTCTGATCAAAGTTATTTTGCTAATTTTTTGCTTGAAATAATTTATTCATATTAATATTTGTTTTTACTTTCATATAGATTGGGGAATAATAATAATCTTGTAAATTTGAAAATTTTTAAAATAAGTCATTTCAAATAACAAGACCCAGTTACACTTAAAAATTCAAAACTTAAAATCTTAAATCAACTTTCTTCTTAAAAACAGTAATTGTCCAGCGTTGATAATAAACTATAGCTCACAAAGAAGAAATCTTCATGCTCTTACTGTATTTGTTTACTCTCTCTCAGCAGATGTATTTATCCTTAAGATAAAAACTCATATCATCCATTCTCATACAAACATCTATTGATTTATTATGTGGGATTCAAAATCTCTAAAGTCTTTACCTTCGATAAGCCTATTTCTGTACATTTTAAACTTAATAACTTAGAAATATTATAGTAGAATTTTAAAAAATTATTTTAAATGCAGTGTGTATTTTAAATAATATGGTTACATTGCTAAAAACCATGACATTTCAACATTAAATATACAGATTAAGGGTGTCGTAAAGTACAGTTTTTTGCTTGATATAAGATACACTACCTTACTATACCTATGATAAGCAAACTGAACTTCAAAAAGGGCTAATGACTTACCTAAGTTTCCCAAGCACATAGACAGTAGAAGAAGAACAGAAATAGCATTTTTCCCATTGGACTTGGTCCCACTGGTTTTAGTAATCAAACTAAATTGGTTTATAATAGTCCACAATCCAATCCACATTGTAGTTCTCACTAGTTCATGTCTCTGAAACATTTATACATTCAGCTCCTTATCCCTTCCTGAAAATTTCTCCTCTTAATTTCTTTAATATTTTTGTCTCCTGATTTTCAATATCTTAACTGTTGTCTAGTTCTGTCTTTAGTCTTCATTTGCCTTTTTAGAAATTGCATGGTTTTAACTAACTTTTTTTAAAATCCATTTTATTTCAAGGAAAAAAAGAAGGAAAAAAGCTAAAACTAAATTTCAAACAGGTTAATCAGGGGGCAACAATTTAACTAACACTTTGAAGTAAGTGGTCCTGAAAACTAGTTACACAGCATTAAATTCCCCACTTATTTCCAAACCTGTGCTTTCAGCTATGCTGGGTATGTATACCTGATTGCTCACCCACACTGTTGTGTGCCTGTATCAGGTATTGGAAATGGAACCCAGGATGTTGCACATGCTAGCCATTGCTCTAAATGCTGAGCTACATTTTTTTTGTTCGAATCTCTTTGATAGTTCCTTGAAATTATTTAACACATTTTAAAAGAATTAATATGTGTTATGAGGAATACAAATATGAATCAGAGAATCAGAGTTGGCCTTCTTGAAATTGTAGAACTAGATCTTTGTTAGGTTTCTAGAAGAAGCACATAAAACTCAGTGTCTTGGTGTTTTGTTTTTGGAACCATTGGCCATGTAGTAGATTCCTTGGGTTCATGATCATAGAATCATCTTTGAAAAATTTTGTCCTTGAGTTTTAGGATAATCTCATAATTAGTCTCTTCACTTGTATTTTTTCCTTTACTTAATCTTCCTGAAATAGACTTCTGTTAAATGCAGCTACCCTTTCACCCTTTTAAAAAACTTAATATTTTTGCAGCTTACAAAACTAAGCTCTATCTGCTAAACATATCCCCTACATACATCCTATATTTTTCTAAACTTGGCAACATGAATTCTTTTGTTTCATTTGCTTGGAATACCATTTTCTTTCATTTCTATATCTCTTATATCCAAAGATAACCTTAACTTTCTTTCAAAAGACATCTGATCTTAGTGCCCGACTGAGCACTACTAGATAGAGCTCAGTTTTTCATCCTCTGAAAACCATCCTGTAAGTTCTTTTATGTTCCTCTACTGGCACTTGTCACTTTCTACTTTGTGTGATGGATGTTTGCCTTCATATATTATCTAGATTAGTGATTTAAAAAATTTCCTGTAAAGACCCAGATGGTAAATTTTTATGGTTGCGAGACTCATAGGGCCTTGGATCTTTTTATCTACCATCCTTTAAAAATCTAGAGTTGGGAATATAGTTCAGCAGCCTAAGTGACTGCCTAGCAAGCACAAGGTCCTGAGTTCAATTCCCAGTACCAAAAATAAATAAATAAATAAATAAATAAATAAATACCATTTTTAACTTGAGGACAGTACAAAAAAAGGAGAGCTGTCTGCCAAATATGAAATCTGATCAATATCAAACATTCCTAACAATGTCTGATTCATATTTGTATGCCTCATACCACTTAGCAAAGTACATTGTGCTTGTAAGTTACTGAAACGTGTTACATGATTCTATATAACAACCAAAATGACTCTTTAAAAATAACTAACAAACACAAAATAGATTTTACAGGAATCTTTCTAAATATAATCTATCTTTAGATTTAATAATTCAGCAACTAGTAAAATGTAGTCACTGTTACATTTGTTTTACCATAGTGTTCGAGGACCATCAATTTAAAGCACCATTTATTCAAACTCGGATGCCAGAAGCATGCAACTTGGGTTCAACAGCATCTTCCCTTTCAAACAACCAGTGTTTTACTCCAATTTCTCTAATATTTACAATAGTATACTTCAAAAGTATTAGTAAATTTTGTTTATTTTAAGATGTTCCTAAACAGATGATTGGTAATGGCCTTAGCTATGGCCACTGCTATATTATTCTCCTATATTACAAAATAAATGATTACAATTCTTATTTTATAACAAATCAACACACAAAACAACCCCAGTTCTCATAATGCAAGACTTAAATGAAAACCAAAGGAAGGGAAATACTTGTAGTATATGTCACATTTATTTTTAGACTCCTGATCAGATTCTTATTAGTCTGTCTCTGATTTCAGTCAGGCTTTGGACATGTCACCAGCCTTTATTTAATTGCCTGGTATCTTCTAAACAATTGGAAAACCCTACAGCACTTCAGTTGATTACACTGAGATACACTGACTCTTAAACCTTCTACTCTGTTCTTAGTATTTAAAACATATACTATACTGAGAGTCTCAGCCTTAATATGAATCACAATAGTTGTATACTTTTAAGGGTACCAAAACTGAGTACTGAAAAGACAATGTTTTATATAGTTCTACTTATTATATGACTCAGTAGCTCTGGAATCATATTTATTTTGTATTTCTCTGATAATTTTTCATAGAAACTTGTTAGTGAGCCCAATGTAAATGAGATTGACCTCAGTTTGTTCTGCCTTAGAGAAAAAATTATATCTTGCCTCAGAACAGAAAAAAAAACTTTCCTATCCCTTTTCAATCTCCCCAAAAGACTCAGTAAATGGGACAAGGAGAAATTCATATTGTTCTCTTTGATAAAGTGGACTATACTTTTTATGACTTCCTTATATCTATCAGAACATTATTCAGATGTCATTCCATTCTCCTCCTGAAATCTGCTACTACCTCAAATGCTATCAGAGCTTTGATATTTGCTTAATTTATGGTTTATTGGAAAATATAATGTTTTTAAAAACATGGTCTTTACTGTCTTTATAGGAACCACTGTCTCCATTCATGAGAGGAAACCGTTTCTTCCCAGGGAACAATGTTATTTATGAAAAAACAATAAGAAAAGTGGAAAAGCTAAACACAGATCAAGTAAGTAGTATTTGTTTTAAAACATAAAATTATTAAATTTTGAATTATGAATATTTTAACATAGTTATAAAAAATTAGAAAAGTTGAAAAGTCAAATATCAATCAGATAAATACTTTAAAAACTTATTTCAAAAGTATAAAATTTTGAATTATGATCATTTTAGTATCATTGAAACACCATTCAATTTTCAAGTACCATGCAAGACCACCATGAGTTATATAGTATGTCATTATAACTACAGCTCTTCATTCCATCCTTAATACTTTCTTATTCATTTTGTCATGTAAAATATTATTGTCTGTATTTTACTGAAAGGGAAACTGATGTTAAGATATGTGAAGTCACATGTGTGTAAACATCATCTTGTCTCTCTAGTATGAGAAGCTGAACGAAATTATACATATATATAATACATATAAAAATTATACATATATATAATAGTTAAGCTAGTTACACTACTAATTTCTTAATTCATTGAAAAGAAAGGTTTGTGCTCATATTGTTCTGACAATGAAATGCATTTATCTTGTACTATAATTAACTAATTTAAAGATAACAATATGCAATGCATTAACCATTGTTACCCACTAATTATTGTTTTGAAATTTCACTATTTTTTTCTTTTTGAAATAAAACAAACAATGAACCAAAACAAAAAACAAACAAATAAAAAATATATGTGAAGTCAGTCAAGTGTGGTGGCACATGCCTATATCCCCAGCACTTGAGAAGCATAGGCAGTATGATTGCTGTGAATTTGAGGCCAGTCTGGACTGCATAGTGAGTTCAAGGCAAACATGAACTACAGAGGAAGATCTTATTTAAAACAAAATCCAAAAACAAAATGGTAGAATATGTACTTTGTGCACGTATCTCAATATATTGTATATTTTATTTTAAACTGATGTCTGGTCTCACAAAAATAATAATTTAAAACATAATTTTATCTTAGTTCATTCAATATAAAATGAATTTTAAATGAAGATATATATGGAAAGATATGTAAAACTATGTATATTCTACCATGTTTATATATTTACCAAGGTAATTTTTATTTATAAAATGTGCTTTTTTATATATTTTTATTTCTTTCAAAATATGATTATATACATGAAAAGGTAATTTATATAGAGAGTAAAAATTTTCATATATAAAAGAATATTAAAAAGAACAAAAATGTAAACAATGAAAAATAAGCCTCTTTTTTAAAAAAAGTTGTATTTATTTATTTATTTATTTAGGTATTTGAAATTGAACTCAGGACCTTGCGCTTGCCAGGCAGGCGCTGTGCCACTGAGCTATATCCCCAGCCCCCAAAATAAGTTTCTTTATTTGAACCTCCTTATCTCTACTTTCTCTTCCCAGAGATAGCTACTCTTCAAAGTTTGTTGGACTATACATATAAAAGCACTTCTGTATATTTGTAAATATGTGTGTATATTCTTTTACAAATTACACCAGTGGGAGAATACTATGTTCATTCTTCTGCACTTTGGTTTTTCCATTTAATATATTCTTAACATTGATTCAGTTAACAATTTAAAATGTAAAGTACTTTACTATTTTAATATTGGTCAAATTTTTACAATCCAAAAGAAATAGAGAACTGAATTTATACTTTCAAAGTTTGTTGTATGTGTATGAATATAGCATTATGACTGTTTTCTCTGTGAAAACAAACTTAGAGAGACCTCTTGTCAATGTAGAGGAACAACATACTATTCAAGTAAAGCAGAATCCTCAAAACTGAAATAACAATTGTCTTTCATTAGTTTGTGCTATATATTTCATAGAGAAAAGGTGATGACATGTAACAAGTAGATAGCAAAGGTATAGTTTAAAAAAACAAATTCCAGAATAGTCTGAGGTCTTGTAGATACAATCTCATACCCAGAAGATACTCTAAGCTAGAAATTATGAGCTCTAGTCACAATTCTGCAATTTATTAGCTGTGAGATAAAAATAAATCATGTTTTTCTAGACATCTGTTTTTTGTTTCCTACCTTTGAAATCACTTGATCAATGATAAAGATGATGATGATAATAATGATTGTATAATAATAGTAGTAATAAAGGTCTATTATCAGTCTACTTTGTACTATCTAATTTACAGATACTATTGTGTTTGCTCCTCATAACAAACCAATAAAACCTACACTGCATCTAATTTTACAGAATGGAAGTGAGGCTTATAAAGGTTTTTATACACACACTCACATACACAAGCACAGACACAGTTTTCTCAGGATCACAGAATAAGTGGTATAATTACAGTTAGAATATAGAATTCATGCTTTCTGGATCTGTAGCACCAGTCATTGGTTTACAGTATTTTTCTTAAGTTCGTGCTCTATTCTCATGAGCATAAGAATCCTGCCCCTCCCCATGTCTCTAATATGCAATCTGGCATTGAAATTCACTACATTATATTATTTTCTAATTTTATATCTGTCTACACCTTCGGTAGTATAGTATTATTATATATTTAGGTACTAAAGTGCCTGTTGAATGATACTTAATATTCATTATAGCTATAGTGTTAAGATTGACTAAAATATTGAATTAATCAGAAAATGCACTACCCTAGCCTGTATAGGTAAGTATTTGGATGGTGACAGATTCCTGGTCAAATGAAAATAGAATTCAGTACAAATTTTACTAATGAAATATTATGAAAAATGACATAGCACTAATCAAAACTATAAACTCTAGGATTGGAATTATTGTGTAAAAGAACACATGAAATTTTTAATAATGTATTTAGTTGTTTTTCTTGATTAGCATTATTTATTCACAGTGGTTATTTATGACATGTTTATGTGTTTCAGGAATGCTATCCTCAGGTTCACTGTCTTCATCACATTGTCCAAAATCCCCCAATCACCCATTCTTCACACTGTCAACAATTTCATTCTAACCAACAAATCAAAAGCATTATAGAAAGTGATTCAACTTCTACAAACATTGGGAATGAACTTTGCCATGGTGGATCAAACCAGATACATGAGCAGGTAAGATCAGTTGATTCCTTGTCAAAGTAAAACAATATTCTTTTTTTTATACCTAGCTTAACTGTTTTTATATACATATGCATACACATATACATACATTTTTTCTTTCAGCTTCTCACACTAATGAGACAATATGATGTTTACACATGTGAGTCTTATTTATTTCACTAATGAGTATAGTTCCAAGTTGCATCCATTTACCTATAAAAGTCTACAGTTCAAAAACAAAAATAAAAACAAACAAAACAAAGCAAAATAAAAGTCTACAGTTTATCCTTCTTTATGGCCAATATTGCACCATTGTATAAAAATACCACAACTTTTTTATCCATTCCTCAGTCCACGGGCATTTAGGTTGATTCTTAGATCTGGATATTACAAATTCTGCTGCTAAAAATATGGGTGCACATATATCACTATGGTATGATATTTTAAATTCTTTTGGGAAGATACACAGAAGGGGAATAGCTGGGTTGCATGAGACCTATAGTCCTAGTTTTCTGAGGAATCTCCACACTGATTTGCACAATGGATGCACCAGTCTGCATTCCCACCACAGTGGAGAAGGGTTCCTTTTTCCCTACAGCCCCTCCAGCATTTGTTATTGCTTGATTTCTTGATAATAGTCATTCTTTCTGAGGTGAGGTGGAACCTCAGTGTTATTTTAATTCAAATCTCTAGAATGACCAGGGAGGTTGAATATTTTTCAAATGTTTATTTCCTGTTTGTATTTCTTAATCTGAGAAGTGTGTATTCATCTCAGATGCCCATTTTGGGATTGGGTCTTTAAATCTGGGAGGACTGATTTTTTTTTTTTTTTTTTTAGTTCTTTATACGTTCTCGATAGTAATCCTTTGTCTGAGCCACAGCTGGCAAACATTTTCTCCCAAATCGTGGGTGTCTCTTTACTCTGTTGCTGGTTTCTTTTGCAAAAGCTTTTCAATAAGATGAGATACCAGTCGTAGATTTTTTGTGATATTTTCTCTGCAATTCGAGTTTTTTTCATAAAGTCTTTGTTTATACCAATGTCTTCAAGAGTTTTACCTACTCTATCTTCCAGCAGACTTAATGTTTCTGTTTCAATATTAAGATCTCTAAGCCATTCTGATTTTAGCTTGGTATGTGGTGAAAGATGTAGGTCCAGTTTTAATCTTTGCATATGTAGAGCCAGTTTTTCCAGCACTATTTATTAAAGAGGCTATCTTTCTTCCAGTGAATGTGTTTGGCATATTTGTCAAAGATAGGGTGGCTTAGAGTGTTTGGAGTTCTTTCTGCACCTTCTAATCTGTTCCATTGATCTTCAGGTCTGTGTTTTTGTTGTTGTTGTTTTGTTTTGTTTTGTTTTGCCATTACCACACTGTTTTTTACCACAGTAGCTTTATAGTATAATTTCAAGTCAACGATTGTGATACCCCCTGTCCTGTCTCTGTTGCCCAAGAATGCCATTGCTATTCTAGGTCTCTTCTGGTTCCAGATGAATTTTAGGATTATTTTATCTAATTCTGTGAAATATGTTATTGGAATTTTGATTGGGATTGCATTGAATCTGTATAGCAGTTTTGGAAGTATGGCCATTTTCACTATATTGGTTCTTCCTACCCAAGAGCATGGGATATCTCTCCGTTTTCTAATATCCTCTTCAACTTCCTTTTTCAAAGTACTGTAGTTTCCAATGTAGAGGTCTTTTACATCTTTTGTTAGATTTATTTCCAGGTATTTCATTTTTTGGATGCTACTGTAAAAGGTGTTGTTTCCCTGATTTCTATTTCAGTGAGTTTGTTATTTGTGTGCAGGGAGGCTATTGATTTTTGAGGGTTGACTTTGTATCCAGCTACATTACTGAATTGGCTTATTAAATCTGGTAGTCTTTTTGTTTTAATTTTTTTTATTTAAGAGAAAATAGATACAGAAGATAGAAACAAAAATCAAAAAAGACAGACAAACAACAACAACAGATCTGATACGATAACATTGTAGGTTTACATACTGAGGTGGTTGAAGTTTGGCAGTAGTTACAATATTGCATATCATTACCTTCATAGGGGTTGATCATATTGACAGATATAGACATGTAAGATTTATCAATTCAAGTATATTAAATTTTCTTTTTCAATAGCTATTGTATTTAGTAATACAGTTTTTTTTAACTGTCTTATTTATGCATATTTATAAATTTATGTCTTTTTCCTTTTCCCTTCCTTCCTTCCTTAAGGGGAACCGAGGAAGGAAGGTATGGAAAAAAGACATAGTCGTATATAAGGGTATTCATAAGATAGTTTAAAAGTCTATACTACTAAATGCATTAACTGGTGAGAGAGAACAGTTGATATTCGTAAGATCAGATCAATCCTACATGTCTTTACCTGTCAGTCTGAACAGCCCCCTTAATGGTAACAATATACAATATTGCAACCACTGTAAAATTCCAACCATCTAAACTCCTAAACCTATAATTTTACAGTATCGGATATGTTGTTGTTGTTTGTTTCTCTTATGTACGACCATTCTTTTATCCTTTATTGGTTTCACTTTGAACTATTTTGCTTGATTATATTAGACCTGATGTTATGGGTAGTTATTTCAATCATAACAAGAGGTATTCTAAATCTGGTAGTCTTTTGATAGAGTTTTTGTGGTTTTCTAAGTAGCGTATCATGCCATCTGAAAATAATGATAGTTTAACTTCTTCCTTTCCTATCTTTATTCCTTTTATTTCTTTCTCTTGTCTAATTGCTCCAGCTAAAGTTTCCAGGGCTATGTTAAATAACAGTGGAGACAGAGGACATCCTTTCCTTGTTCCTGATTTTAGAGTGAAAGCATTCATTTTTTGTCCATTTAGTATGATGTTGGCTATTGGTTTGTCATAGATGGCTTTTATCGGATTGAGATAAAGACCATCCATTCCAATTTTCTGTAGACTTTTTATCATGAATGGGTGCTGGACTTTGTCAAAAGCATTTTCTGCATCTACTGAGATGATCATATGGTTTTTGTCCTTGTCTCTGTTAATGTGGTATATTACAATTTTTTAGTTGTTTATGTTGAACAATCCCTGCATTCCTGGGATTGATCTGACTTAGTCATGGTGTACAATCTTCTGCATGATTTGCTGCATTCTCTTTGTTAGTATTTTACTGAGGATTTTTGCATCTATGTTCATCAGGGAGATTGGCCTATAGTCCTCTTTTTTGGTTGGGTCTTTTTCTGGTTTTGTTATCAGAGTGATACTTAACTCCAGGAATGAGTTAGGGAGAATTTCTTCCTTTGGCATGGATTTCCAATTTCATTGAACTGTGGTCTGATAGTATGCATGGAATAACTTCAATTCCTTTGCATTTACTTAAGCATGTTCTATGAGTCAGTATATGGTCTGATTTGGAGAATGTCTCATGTGCACCTGAGAAGAATGTGTATGCTGATGTTGTGGGGTGGCACACACTATAGATATCTACTAAGTCCATTTGTTCAGAAGTTTGATTTAATTCTAATATTTCATTATTTTTTGTCTAGTTGATCTGTCTTTTTGTGACAATGTGGTATTGAGATCTCCCAATACAATTGTATTAGGATTTATTTGATTTTTCATGTCCATTGGTATTTGTTTTATATAGTTAAGTGCAATGATGTTTGTTACATATATATTTGTGATTGTTATCACTTCCTCTTGGATTGTTCCCTTTACGAGGATGTAAAGATGTCCTTCATCTGTTTTGATCAGTCTTGTCTTGAAATTCACTTTGCCTGCAAATAGACTAGCTACTCCTGCTTTTTTCTGGATTCCTATCATATGGAGTATCATTTTCCATCCTTTTACTTTGTCTATGAATTCCTCTTTGAATTAAATGTGTTTCTTGTATGCTGCATATTGTTGGATCCTGATTCTTGATCCATTCTGCCAGTCTGTCTTTCAACTCATGACTTAGGACCATTAACATTGATGGTTATAACTGAAATGATTGACTTATCTTTGTCATGGTTTTTTCCTGTTGTTGATTCTTCTCTTTTCTCCCCCCTTCCTCTAATTGTTTACCTTCCCTGGTGGATTCCTTCTGTTGGGGTTCATGGAGCTGTAGTCCCTATTGTATCTTTCTGAACTGTCCTTCAGAACATTTTGGAGTGCTGGTTTAGTAGTCATAATTTTTCTCAGATGTTCTTTGTCGTGGAAGTATCTTATTTCTCCATCAATTTTAAAAGATAGTTTTATGGAATACATCAATCTGGGTTGAAAGTTCTTTTCCTTTAGAACCTGGAGTACTTCATTCCAAGCTCTCCTTGACTTGAGAATTTGTGCTGAGAAGTCAGCTGTAATTCTGATGTACTTTCCTTCATAGCTGATTTGTTTCTTTTGTCTAACAGCTTTTAGAATTCTATTCTTGTGTTGAGTTTCTGTAATCTTGACTATGATATATCTGGCTGTAGATTCTTTTTGATCATTGCTAATTGGGTTACTAGATACATCATTTATCTGTATGTGAAATTATTTTTCTCTACCAGGAACATTTTCAGTCATGATGTCTGTGGACATTTTTTTAATGTCATTTGTGGTATCTCCTGCTTGTTCATTGACTCCAATTAATCTTAAGTTATTCTTCTTTGTCTCATCTAGCAGCTGCTGGATTGATTTCTCATGGTCCCTTGTTATTTCTGAGAAATCTTTCTTTTCCTGGGTGCTAACTGCAAGTCTGTCTTCAATATCTGAGATTCTGTCCTCACATTGGCCTAATCTGCTTCAAATACATTCAATGGAGTTTTATTCTCCTGGATATCTGCTTGAATCTGCTTTATGGATTCAACTTATTTCCTCTGCTGAGATTCTATAATTTTCTTAAGTTCATCTATTTTCTTTTTGTCTGTGTCTGTTCTAACATTGGTAAGCATGGTATGTATTTTGGTAATCTCTGTAGTTATCTGAGAGATTATTTCAGATTTCACTTTTTCCAAAGTCTCATTCAATTGCTTTGTTGGTACCACTTCAGAGAGACCTGGTGGGGGGGATTTTGGATTGTCCCATATCACTGCCCACTGGATTTGCCCTTAGCGAACTGGATGTCTGGGGTTTCATTTTGCTTAAGTGTCTTCTCATTTTATTTTCTCTCTTTTTTTTAGTTTAACTCCTGGTGTGATGCTTGTAGGTTGCCTATAGTGGGTTGCTTTACTGGTAGAATTTAGGATCCTTAGGTGATGATTACTTCTCTGAGTTATCTTTCAGGTGTAGGTAGTTTTTCAGATTTTGAGTCTGTTGGAATATCATACCCCTTCAGTTTGTTGGAGATGAGAAGTTGTTGCTTGTTTGACCTAGTCCCTGGTTCTTTGGCACTGTGTCACCATATTTTCTTTGACACTTAGTTAATCTAAGTCATGGAATACCAGGACCAACAGTTGTTTACAACAATTATGATATTTTGGCTATAGTGGTACCAGTAGCATCAGAGCCTAGAAAACAACAAACTGAGCTAAACCTCTACTTGTAACTTTTAGCCATATGAACTAGATTCATGATTATATAGAAAAATGTAAAAGAAACCAGACAATTATATGCAATATATAAGTCCATAATGTGTCAATTTTGCCCTCGAGGGTTAAAATTTAAAATGGATTAAGGAGAAAATAGAGAAGTCATAAAGAGGAAGAGATTAGAATTAATGTTGGAAGATAAAAGAGGATCATGCCAACTTGGGGAAACTGGTACAGAAGACTGAAGGAAAAGAGAGATGGAAGAGATAAAAGGCAAAATGGAACAGAATCACACCTCCAAAGAAGTTAGGAACCACTTTCACACTCATAAAAACAATGCAAGAGAAAGAAAAAAAAACTTAAGAAGTAAAAGAAAAACAAACAGTCCACTTCCAGGATTCTTTCTGGGTTCACTAGTGGACAACCTGTGGAGACAGTGTCCCAAATCATGCTGATCTTTCCCAGCAAGTCAGAACTTGCTTTATGTCAGAATAGTGGATAATCTCAGCACGCCTGCCCTGAGACCAGACTCATTGGGCTTGCCACAGTCCAAGGAATTTCCATGGGTCTATGCCCAGCTGGGAGCTACTCGAAGAAGTCAGCAGCAGTTCTGGGTTCTCGGCTTATTCAACTGTCTTCAAGATGGCTCCCAGCTAATTGCTCTTTCCTTGTGGGAGGACTGAGTCCTCTGTACTCACTGTCAGCTAGTGGAGTCCTGTGCATCTGCCACTCCCTTCCACTGCCATGTTTCTCTGTATAGGCCTCTGTGGCCACCGGTCATCACCATCACCACGACCAAGCATCCCCAGGTTTGAATGGCTCTTCTCACACAAGTCCTGTCTTAAGGTGAAGGCAGCACTGGTTACCACCTTCTTGAAATTTTTCATTTTACTCTCTCTGTGGGCTTCGATTCACACTTCAGATTCTTCCTGAGCCCCTCCTTCTTGTCTACCTCATGATGCTATATTCTAGTGTCTGGACAGTGACACTCACAGAGGCTGTTTTCTCTGCTGCTTACCACTCCACCATCTTGTAAAATAATATTCTCGAACTCTTCTCAAAGCACTACACAAGTACTTATATATTTTTTATTTTTTTATATATCTGTTTTCCACAGTGCATACTGTACAATATACATTGCTTTTTGACATTTGGTTCCCTTTTTTTTCAATTTTTATTTTTTATTAGTACATTACATTTTTATTGAAATAATAGGGAGTTATACCACTGGTATTTGCATTTTGTTAAAGCATTTTTAAAATTAGTACTTTCATCTCTTCTCAAGCCAGAACAACTCAGATTCAATAATACATTAAATCTATGTGACAACATATGATTTTATTAGCATATGCATAATTTTGAGCTGATCCTCAGTTCTAAAATGAGCCCAGCCAGGCAAGGTTGTGTAGTCCTGTAATTGTAGCACTAAGGAAGCTGAGGCAGGAGGACTGCTGTGAGTTTGAGGCCAGCCTGAGCTACAAAGTGAGTTCAAGGCTAGCCTTAGATGCAAAGTGAAACTCTGCCTCAAAAAAAAAACCCTTAGAATAATAAAATGAGCCCCCAAATAGTACAAAATAAAATATTTTCATAAAATATGATACTTAAATGAATAGTGAATTGGAAATGATAGTACCTAAGATTATTGTAATGGTAACATTTCACTAGCTGGTAATTATTTCCTGTATATTTTCTTTGAGAATATGTTATACTAATTAAAGACAAAATATGCTTATATATTATTATATACTCAATAAAATAGAAAGTAGCACTTACTTGCAAAGGAGAAATTTCCTGAGATAAAAAGAAATCCTCAGTGAATAATTTATATTATAAAGACTTTGGAATCTTGTAAACAATAGCAATTCAATTGCTAGAGAATAAAATTTTCATGTATCTGGTAAATCTAACATTAATAATTGAAATAGCAGAGCAGCAGACATCATGTGTGTTTTTCCATACCTCAAATTGAACTCTTTCATAGGCAACTTTTACTAGAATGAGAAGAAACAAAGATGCAACCTTCCAATATAAGAATTTGAATTGTTTAATATGAAATATAATGAGATTATTTCTAAAGACTGAGACTTTGAAATATATACTTTGGCCATATTGATGAAAATAACTAGAAATGATTTTAAAAATCCATGTTTTAAAATCTAAATTAAAAGCCTATATATAATTGTCTTCTTTTCAGTATCTGAGTGCCTTTCTTCTGATTAGCCTCTAGAAAAATTCTAAAACACAATCCAAAGTTTAATTTCTAATATTAAATGGATTAGTAATAACTATAAAAGAGCCATTTTATTAGATTAAATTTCTGAAATTGTCACTTGCATGGATCAACAATGGTCAGATATCAACGATTTCAAAGAGTTTAATACTTAACTTTGTCTTACTTTCCTCTAGTAGGGGAGAGTGGCAAGCACATAAAATATAATGCAAAATAAACTGTTGTCTGTCACAAATAAAACAAAAAAACAGGGGTTGGGAGCTCCACGACCCCGGAGGAGAACCAGAATGGGTCCAACCGGGCCCCAACTAGCTGGGCCCACGTGGCACCAGCGCACGGGCTTGGAATCAAGGACATCACCCATCCCCCCCCCACCGTAAGCAAGCTGCTGGCTCTGAGATCTGGCTAAATTGATGGCAACTAAGGTACATAAAGCAACTGAAAGCTAGTGTTTTTTTGTAGATTTTGCAGGCCTCTGATCGGCACCCTGAATATCTCTTTGCATGATGACAGTAGGCAATTTTGCAAATACGGGGGACTCTCTTCTGTCTTGTCTTCGAGGACCAATATGGCTCTCACCATTTTGCTTTACTCTGATCGTTATAATTTTTCTCTTTTTTTCCTTTATTTTATATTCTGTTTTTATTGATTTTGTTTAGTTTTGTTTTTGGTTCAATTCTACTACACCTGTTGGAATGGTCAGCTAGCCTGAGGATAGCAAGATATGTTATAGTAGCTATTGTACTCACATTATCGGTCTTCGAAGTTCTGTACCAGTCCTACTGCTTTGTTTTGATTTACTTTATTCTGTTATGTTCTGTTGTATTTTACTATCTTTAAAATAAAAAAAAGAAACAAAAGAAACAAAAAAACACATACTTTGGAAACAGAAGAGATTAGAATTTAACTTCATCTGGGAGATCAAAGAAGGGTTTTTTTCTTTTTTGGATCTAAAATGTCCCCCCAAAGTGTCACATATTCAGAAATTGAGCTTTTGGACAGAGACTTGATTGTGCAATGAAATAATCTATTGATGAGTCCATAGCTCAATGCACTGTTGGGCTTGGTTGAGGTAGGTCACTGGAAGCGTGACTCTGAAGAACATATTCTTGTCCCTGATCTTTCAACTCTCTTTAAGTCCTGGCTTCCATAGCTTGAGCCACTTAGACCCTTCTGCTATCCCATTTCTGCTTTGGAAGCTCCTGGATATTGATGGAACCCTCTGACACTCTGAGCCAAATAAATCTCTCCTTTTTTAATTTCAAGAGTCAGGTATTTTGTCCTAGTGATGGGAAAACTATTACAGTTGAGAAGTTGGAAATTTAAAAATGATCATTATTTCCACATATGTAGGGCTGGGAGTTTGGCTCAGTGGCTTAAGCGCCTGTCTGGCAGGTGTGAGGCTGTGAGTTCGATTCCCGGGGCCACAAAAAAAAAAAAATCCACATATGTATTGTGGGATTGCTTTTAGATAATATCCAGGTAAGAGAAAATCATGTGAACAAAACCATAAGTACAATTTGGGTTTCAGAAAGAGTGTTCTGATTTTTATAATATGGAAGACATAAAATAAGCAGATACTGTAGTAGAATGCAGTGTTAGCATGATATATTAAGGATAGATCATGAGGACCTTAATTTGTTAATTTTAAAACTGGGCTTTTTAAAATAAGCAATGGAGAGCGGCTGAAGATTATTGAGTAGGAAAATACTGATATGTGTGCTTTATAAAATTAATCTTAGTAGCTTTGTGCAAGTAGTCTAGCATGTTCATTACTTTTTTTCTAAAAAATATTGTTATGTTTATTGTTTATATAAGTAAATTCAGGTTTTAAGAGGTTAAGTTATTGCAACCCATTGCTAGTTTCTCCTTGAATTTGAGTTAGTTATGGGGAGATTTCATGATTAATAATATAAACATTAATGGAGCAGTGGGTTAAGAAGTGTCTGACACTGGGAAGATATTGGAAAGTGGGTTAGTTTTAATATAAGAAAATCTGAGTTCCAATCCTACTTGGGTTCCCATTAAACTATGTGATTTTAATAATGCTAAACTTTTCTGCAACATCCTCATTCATAAAATTTAGGTAGTAATGGTTCTTTTACAGAGCAAAGACTAAACAAAATTTTTGCTGAAATTTTCTCATGAAATACAAGGTTCACAACATGAAAAAAAGTCATGGAAAAATTTTGTAAAGAGAATAAAATTTAAACAAGAATAGTAATAGTAGTAGTGGTTTGAGGGACAGTTATCAGAAATAGGAATAATAGCACAGCATTAATAATTTTCTCTAGGGCTGGGAGTTTGGCTCAGTGGCTTAAGCGCCTGCCCTGGCAGGCGCGAGGTTGTGAGTTCAATCCCGAGTACCGAAAAAAAAAATATTTCTCTAGTGGCAACAGTAATGCTATCACATTGTTGCAGTAATTTAGTAAATCTAATAATATCTTTAAGTAGAAAATATTATCTACTTAGAAAATGAGCAGCATTAAGTCAGGCGTGCATTCCTCTAATCCCAGCACTTGGGAGGCTGAGTCAGGAGGATTGTTGCAAGTTCAAGAACAGCCTGGGCTACAAAGTGAGCCCAAGGCCAGCCTGAACTGCATAGTGAGGCCCTGTCTCGAAAAGGCAAAAAAAATTAAAATTAAAATTAAATTAAAAAAGAAAAAAAAAGAAGATGAGCAGCTTTGGGTAACCAAATATGTAACTTTCCATTTTACTATACATAATGCATTTTGATATTCCTATGTACCTTTGCTAAAGGATGAAAAACCTTTTGTTTAGATCTACTTTTTATGCCTTTTCAGTATTTCATCAAACATTTGAGGTGCACAGAGCCACCCATGGGCAAAGGAGGGCAGGGAGAGAGTTCTTTAACCTGGACGCCTTAGTGTCTACATGTCCTCTGTACTTGCAACATGTGGGTGGGAGAAACTTTTAAGGGGTAATAGTGCAGATGTCAGGCTCTTCTAAAACTAAGTGTTAGTAGATTTTTAAACTTTAAAATTAAAGTCGTAATTTGGAGGTAACATGGGAAAGTTGAAAGAACAAAACTTTTCAGTAAGTAATCTGAGTTTATAAAATATTCTGCTGAGCTGCATGATCTTAAGCAGTAAACTGAGTTCATCTCAATATATTATCCTATAAAAGGGTAGGAATTGTACTTAAATACATAGTATATTATACAAGAAGATGATTAAATGAGATAAAACATATAAACTATCTGCCTCAGATCAAGCATAGTGGTGCATACCTGTAATCCCAGCACTTGAGAGGCTGAGGCAGGAGGATCGCTACAAGTTCGAGGCCAGTGAGGGCCATCTACAAAGTGAGTTGAAGTCCAGCCTGAACTGTGTAGTGAAACCCTGTCTCAAAAAGACCAAACAAACAAACAAGTAAATAAAAAATCTACCTATTCATGGCCCAGCACATAGTTGATGCTTAAAAAACTGTATGGTTCTTTTCCTTTCTCCCCCAACCTCAAACCCCAGTTGTTTCAAACCATCACTACAAGAAATTGATGCCATTTTAATACTATATTTTTGTGGTTGTAGGTAACCAATCCAGGGCCTTATCCATGGTAAAAGTGTGCTGTTCCACTAAACTACATGGTTAGTTTCCTAATATTTTTGATAAGACTATATCATATTTAAAATGCTTTCAATAACATGAAGATTCTGTAAAAGCCAGACTTCAGAATTTCTGTTACCAATATGTGTATATTTTCCATGATTATCCCTAGCGATATCACTTTAGTTTCAATCAAAATATCTCCAGTCATATATCCTTTCCTGGGGATAAATAAGATACAAAATCTACACTAGATATTGTGAGAGGGTAAGACATTATTCAAAGGGGAAAAAACAACTAGAATAGGGGAAAGGAGAAAAGAAGGGAAAAGGAAAAAGATAAATTTGTTTATATATATGTAAAATAGCTAAGATGATTATACTATAAATTCTGTTAGTTCTAGGAAAAGAACAGTTAATACTCATGATTAGATCAATTTTGCATGTCTATATCTGGTAATCTAAGCAACTTTTGAAGATAGCAACATACAATATTACAATCATTGATAAATTCCTATCATCTTGTTTTGAAAGCCTACATTGTTATTGTTTTGGGTATTTAGTTGTTCTTGTAGTTGTTGTTTGTATGTCTCTTGTTTTTTGTTTTTATTTTCTGTGTTTTTTTCTCTTTAAAATGAAAACAAATATGAATATAATGATGTGGTCATTTTCCTGCAATTAGTAAGGAACAGATAATTTCACACATATTAGGGACAGGAAAAAGCTCAATTGAACTCATTTTGCATGTTGTCATACAGGTGGTGCTTATATGAAAGGATCAAAGAAGTATTTATATTGTATGCATAATGCACTTCCACTAGGATTGAGGCCTCCAAGCAACTTTTTGGAGTAATTGAAAGTTGGGAAAGAAATGGTCATGCTCACTTCAGTAGTACTTTTGCCAGTGGAACAACACACCAACTTGAAATGTAATGCTTTTCCTCCATCAGTTAAACACTGTTTTGTCATCATTAATATAGTACAATTCTAAATATCAGGTGCTATTTCTGGCAGATCTACAGGAAGTTTGTTAAAATTTTTATTTTACATGAGTCATAGTAATGATGGAATTTGGTGGCTGGTTAGTTCAATAAACTAAGCACTCTTACTAACATGTGACTCATCTGTATCTGTATTCATTGCCTTCAGTATTCCTATTATTGACACTTACTCCTATTATTCATTCTGTGTAAATTTCTATGCCTCCTATCCTTTCAAAAAATTTATTTCATAACCGTGTGGGACCCATCTCTTACTAATGTCACCTTATGTGTCTCCTGCAACAGTGCTTTTTAAAACTTCTGTTTAGTGGCAAATTTGCCTTTGTTTCAAAAATTACTTAATTGATCTTTTAAAATTGATTTTTAATTTTTGTATCATAATAATACATGTTCACAGCTTAAAATGGTAAATAGTACTCAAGAGCATATAAATAACAATTCCCTGTCCCAGCCTTCTTTACTACCCAAACATGATCCCCAGAGACATTTATTTTCTACTCTTAGCTTTGTCTTCTGGCATTTACTTCCATATAGCTAACCAATATGCATACATTTATGCTGCTATTTCTGACTTATCAATATTCTATATTATCTGTTGATATTTCTAAAACAAAAAGTTTTAGTTTTATTAATCCTCCAATTATCTGCTTTCTTCCCTTTCACTATCCCAATATAGTTAAATCTCTCTATTTTTTATGCTAAATCAATAGTCAGTGCTCACATTATTATTACTGTGAAAATAGTATTCACTGTCTGATCAATTTGAGTATTGTTTTGCTTCTTCAAGTTTTCTTTCTTGCTAGTGTTCATAGTTTCCCAATATTTTACATGGTTTTCTGTGTTTATCTCCCTAATGAACAACAGTTTCATCAAGCACTTTACCATCTCCTTTCAACTTCCACTGAACCTTGCCCAGAATCAGTTGTGAGACCTTTACCACCCACATCAGTGATCTTTTCCACATTCATGATTTGCGATTTTTCATTTCCCTTTTTTTTTCATTTCTACATCTTTAGTCCACATACATTTTGATCATTCCTTGAATTTGTGTCATCGCTTGCAACTGTTTAGTAACCTGACATTCTGAATGTTTCTTTTTCTTATAACTTTTTTCACTTCCTACTCTTTTTACTTAACCTAGTTCTTATGAATTTCTCTAGCTTTCATTCTCCACTGTCAGACAATTCAACAATGCTTTTGCTAAAAGCCCATAAAATTTTGTGGCTATTTGTCCTAGCTGTGTGAATTTTTTCCTTTGAGTAGACTGCTACCAATTTACTCTGTTCCTAGGTCTTGATTTTTTTGTGTGATACAGTTTCCAACCTAGGCCAATTTAAACTAGCACAGATTATCTCTGTTTTGTTACTCTTAATTAATTATGATTGACTTGTTATCGTAGTCTTCAATATCTTAACTTTTTCTTTCTTAACCTGATCATAGTTCAATCCCCATTGCTGCTTTTTGACCCTCTGCAGGTGTCTTGCCTTCTGCCTAAAATGGGCAGAGGATGTTAAACTCTAGTATGTACCAGATTCAGTTAGAAGGTCTGTTTAAGTAAATTGCTGAGGGCTCAAAAATTTGCATTTCCAAATTCCCTCATTATCTTTATGCTACAGTTTCACATTACTATGTGAAGTCATTCAGTGTAGCTTAAAATAGTCAATACAGAAGTCAATGTTACAATTTGGACAGTAGTATCTATTTTCTTTTCAAATTATTTTGCATTATTTTCTTTCAAAATCACACTTTATGCTGTTGTGTTGGCATATCATTTTTTTGGCAGTTTTAAGACATATTGTCATTGAATTGGATTTACTGTGCAATAATCATAATTTTAAAATGAAGATTTTTTTACTCAGATGGTTTTGTACTTGAAATAAAGACATAATATAATTTTATATGTGAATATACTTAGCAAATATTATAACGAAGAAAAATAGAATTTGAAGTTGCACGTGCTTTGAATGCATCAGACAAGAAAGCGTAGATAACTCAGTAAAAAACAGCAACATTTTTTGTACTATGTACATGGCTTTATAGTCACTACCATGGAGCATTTTAAAATGATTGATCAAAAGTATCACTTTTGTATATGAAAGTTTATATAACATATAGGCTAGGAAGAAAACTTTACCTACTATTCTCTGAATCTTACGGACCAAGCACAAGTATGTTTTACATCCATATTGAGATTAGGACAAGAATTTATAAGAAAGTAGTGAGGTGAATTCCATAATTTCCCTTTGAAAAGTACTTATTCTTCAAAGATCTTTTTGAATGACAATTAATTTGCCTGTGGCTACACATCTTAATACTGTTCTTTGCCTTGAGTTTGCTAGAACAATGCTTACCAAGGACTTCTCACTTGCAAGAAGAGGCAAGGAGTTAAGCAACTTGGTCATTATTATAGCCAAACAGTGATTTTATAGAGGGTATTTTATTGATGTATGCTCAAGAATCTTTAATAATTTTGTAATTTTTTGAAGAAATACCAAATTTTGCTTATCTTGGAAGTACTCTTCTTCAGTAATCTGTATTCCTTTCCTATTTATATGCGATTGGTTATAAGTATTTCAGAGATTGACATTTGAGATACCACTCCTTCATTGGGTAGATAAGTAAATACATAGTATGCGTATATTTAAAGTATCCTATCAACTCAATATTGTCATAGCCAGAAAACCTCTGTCTATCAGTATTATAATTTTTCTGGCTAATAGCACTCATATTTCTTTGGTGAGTCTCTTATTTTGTCTTTTTCCTGACAAGAACATGGCTGTAAACCAATTATAAAAGCTATGCCAAAACACAACCAAATACTATCCAATAAAATTAAGAAGCTCTGAGGAGGTGATTTAGTATTGCAAAATAATTCTAACTGAAACATTCCAGTTTGTGATTAGAAAATTTCATCTTTTTCGAGAACTATTCCCGTCATAGTTAACAATAGGTGAGAATTTGATCTCTTAATCCTCATGCTCCCAAACATTTAAATTCAAATGGATTTTCCTTTTTACTGAGATTTATTCAATTGTTACTATAAACTGTAGACCGTAAAAAATATCTAAAAAGGTCTATGCACACATAATGTGAATTTTTATTTCTGACTTTTCTAACTACAATTCTACAATTATCAAAAGAAACTGATTCTTTGATTCACTTACCTTTTATCTAGATAAGTGAAATATATCACTTGAATTTTAGACGTAAGTTGAATATTTTTACAACGAGAAATTTTAAATGAAATTTTAAAATGAGAAAGCAAAAGTGGTATCCCAACTAGGAAGATAATATAGTTTAATGAAAATATACTAAATATGAGACAATGTTGCCTCATTTTATCTTTATGTGACATCCTTAACACTGCCTGCTAGCACATAGGAAGTAGTAAATAAACATTAGTTATTACTATGTTTTTTAGAATAAAATCATTTTCCTTTCACTCTTTCTAGCTTTTAATGTATACATAATATTGATCTCGATTGTTCCATGTCCCAGCCTCTGTGATTCTTAGAGTGCTTTAAATCCACCACCCAGAAATCACATGAGCAAAATTTCATTAATGACAAAATGATTCATATGGACAAAGAATTAGGCACCTAAAAGTTCTACCAAGGTGCAGCAAAATGACAGAATAATATTTGTGCAAAAAGTGTAAATATTGCCAAATGTGGTAATATATGTTTGTAATCCCAGCACTCTAGAAGGCTGTGGAAAGAGGATCACAAGTTCAAGACCAGCATGGGCTACTTAGTGAGGTCCTGTATAAAATTAAAACAAATACAAAAAAACTGGAGATGTGGCTCAGTGCAAAAGCCCTGAGTTCAATCCTTAATACCCTGCCAAAAAGTAAATGCTTTAAGACAATCCAGAACTATAAAACTATCCCATTAAATGAATTAAGCTGAAACAGAAACAAGTATGATTTTTACCATACTATAATCAGCTAAGAGAGAAAAATATGTGAAGCATTAAATATACATGGTGTCAAATTAGTTGTTTGAAAATTCTATAAAGAAAGCTCAGCACTTGAATGACCTTGGCTAAACAAATGCTCTCTTCTGCTTGGGAAAGTTGTCATCTTGGATTGGACACACATGGAGAAGTGAAGGAGAAGAATTGGGAGCTAGTAATAGGAAAGGAAGTAACTTAAAGATCAATGCAGTGATGTTGATATGACACCTAGTTTTCCAGTCTGTGTCATGATTTGAATTTGGTTTATTCCTGAACGGTTCATATATTGGAAGCTTAGTTCCCAGTGTGGTAATGTTTAGAGGTTTGGGGACCTTGAAAACATGGAGCCTATGGAAGATAAGCTCTTTCCTCTGCTCTGGCTTCCTGTCTCATCATGTAATCTTTTTCTCTTGTGCATACTACTAACATTGTGATGTTATCTGCAAGAGGCCCTTACCAGAGCAAAATTGATACTGGTGGCATGTCCTGGAACCCTCAGAACTAGAACCAAATAAACCTCTGTTTTTAAACAAAGCATCTAGCCTCTAGTATTTAGTGATGTAACAACAACAACAACAAAACGTCCAGATATACCTTTTTATCTAGCTAATGCTGACTTCTAAAACTATATTTGAAACAACGCTCTAGGCTACTCCCAGTTTGATGAGTATTTAAGGAGGGGAAAGTGTGGGTAAAGTAAAAAATCACCACTTAAGTATTCATACTTTTTCTGAATAAAGATTTGCATGGTTTGACAGTCAGTTCCTGTAAGAAACCTCTCACTAAAGAAGCGATAGTCAAGATTCAGAAGTCTAGATGTAACCAAAATGTCAACCTATGATTCTACAAATTCAATTTACTTGCAGCAATTTATTTGTTCTTCCTTTGGGGAAGATGGAAAAGGTGCCACCACAATATTCTTGAGGAAATATTGTGTAGATTATTTTTGACTTTCTTAATCATTCCTCATGGGTTGCTTTAAAAGAGACATCTGTAAGAAAATTCTTTCAGAATCAGTAGGCATTTGGGGTCAGTGCTCATCAGGTAGATGATTTCTTTCAACTCCTCAAGTATTTATTTAGTAGCTAGAGAATGTTCAGTCATTATCATGGTATGTAAAATATATATCAGAAAATATGACTTATTTTTATCCTTAAATTTGCTTATATCTTTTGTGTTAGGATGAGGGTTCTGGTAGAACAAGACTTGTATCTGTAAAATAGTATAAAAACAATTCAGAATAATTGATCACAAAGAGCTAAATTGTTGTTACACAGTTTCAATTTTCATGAAGGTAATAAAATGAAGAATATGAGTAAAGTCCCAGTGGCAAAAATAGCAGGGCATGTGCCTAAAACATTGAATTCTACTATGACTGAAGTAGAGAACATGTTGGAAAGTATTGTTATTATGTTGATATAAGCATTTGAAGGTTTTAAATTGAATATATACATATATGAATCAATATTTTCATTTTTTTGGATTTTTGATACAGAATTTTCCTATATATTCCAGACTGACCTTAAACTCACTACATAGCCCAGGCTGGCCTTGAACTCCTGGTGATACATTTGCATCAGCCTCCCAAATGCTGGGATTACATGCATGGGCCACTGTCTTGGTTACTTTTTACTCATTGCTGAGACAAAACACCTGACACCCAAAATTAGGGAAGAAAAGGTTTATTTAGCTTACAGTTTTTGGAGGTTTCAGTCCACAATCAGCTGGCTCCAAGGCAGGGTGGCATGGCACAAGAATAACACTTCAAGGCAGCAGCCGAACAAAAGCAGCCAAAGTAAAAGGAGGGACGAGCAAGCCTCCTCTCCTCCTTTATATAGTACACAGGACACCCCCACCCCAGGGTGGGTGTAGCTTCACAAACATCCTTGCCTTCCTTTGCACAGGATGAGGATGTTTACCAAGTAAGACCCCTGGCTCCCTGCTGAGACTCTCTGCTAAACTTTTGACCTTCTCAAATTGACACAATGGCCAGGTAACTGCTTAGGCTCCACACCCCAGGATGTAGAGCTGCTGCCTTACTTAATTAAGCTGCTACACTTCTCAAGTTGACACAATGTATAAACCCTAACAGCCACCATATCCAATTTATATTTTTATATATTATCCTTATCTGTGTATACCACTTATAAATTTTGTGTCATTTAAAATTACCATGTGAGGATAATGACTACAAGTTTATCCATCTACTTCATGCCCTCATATAGAACACTGTACACATTTAGGAGATAATCATTACTTAGCTAGGATCACAACTCCAAAGGGTACATGGATAAGACAGCTAAAATTGTGCTATATTTGTCCAGACTTTTAAAAATATTAACATATATATGTTTAAAAAATGATGATAGTTTACTGTGCTTTCTGTCCTTCAATTTTTCATACTGTCCTGTAGTTTATAAACAGATTATCTGAGGGAAAACTGGCTGAAAAATTTTTCCCACTCTGAGTTGTCTTTTCACTTTATTGGTAATTTCTTTTGCTGTGCAAAATCTTTTAATAGGATGACATCCCTGTTGTTGATTCTTTGTAGTATTTCCCATGCAATCATGGTTTTTTTTTCCATAAAATCTTCGCCTACACCTATGTCTTCAAGAGTTCTACCTATTCTCTCGTCCAGCACATCTAGTGTTCTAATATTTAGAACTTTGATCCATTTTGATTTGAGTTTAGTGCATGGTGAGAGACATGGGTCTAGTTTTAGTCTTTGGCATATGGAAAGCCTGCTTTTCCAGCACCATTTATTAAAGAGGCTATCTTTCTTGCAGTGAAGGAGTTTGGCACTTTTGTAAAAATTAATGCAGCTGAGTGTGTTTGGAATCATTTCTACATCTTCTAATCTGTTACATTGATCCTCAGGTCTGGGTTTTTTTTTGTCAGTACCATGCTGTTATTATCATTGTAGCTTTGTAGTACAATCTGAAGTCAGGGATTATGATGCCCCTCTGCCTTGGCATTGTTGTCTAGAATAATTTTTGCTATTCTAGGTCTCCTCTGGTTCCAAATGAATTTTAAGAATGTTTTCTGTAAGTCTGTGAGGTATGCTAACAGTATTTTGATTGCGATGGCATGAAATCTATATAACAATTTTGGGAGTATGACCATTTTCACTATGTTGTCCCTCTAGAACATATAAAGAATTGAAAAAAAAATCATGCATCTCAAATTTAAGAACCTAAGCCAAAATTGGGCATCTGAGATTAATACATACTTCTTGGAGGAAGAAATACAAATGTCAAATAAATATATGAAAAAATGTTCAACATTGCTGGTCATTCAATAGATGCAAATTAAAACAATGTTTAGATTCCATCTTGCTCCAGAAAGAATGGTTATCATCAAGAAATTAACCAATAACAAATGATGAAGAGGCGGTGGGGAAAAAGGAACCCTTCTCCAGTGTTAATGGGAGTATAGACTGGTGCAAACACTGTGGAAATCAGTGTGGAAATTCCTCAGAAAACTAGGATTAAAGGTCCTGTTGAACCTAGCTATTCCCCTTCTGTGTATCTTCCTTGAAGAATTTAAGACATCATACCACAGCTATATATGCACACCCACATTTATAGCAGCACAATTTATAATAGCTAAATTTTGGGAGCAACCCAACTACCCATCAACAAAAGAATGGATAAAAAAAAATACATATTTTTTTCATACAGTGAAGTACTACTCATCCATAAAGAAGAATAAGCTCAAGACATTTCTAGCTAAATGGATGTACCTTGAGACCATACTCTTAAGTAAAATAAACTGGACATGTGTAAATATTACATTGTTTCTCTGCCATAAGAAACTGAAAGTATAAACAAGGACCAAATAAGTATAAATTAGGACCAAAGTGTACAATAGGTACTGTCAAATAGGGAGAAATTTGCTCAAAAGAAAGTGGAACTAGAGAAGAGGAGTGGGAGGGAGAAAGGAAGAAAGAAAAGAAAAAAGTGATAAAAGAAGCATAAAATGGAATCAAAGTTTTGTGATAATGAGGTTGAAGGGAGGAGAAGAATTTGGGAAAAAAAGAATCAAGGTATAACATGTACAGGTACAAATTGCTTATGATTCATATAATCACTATATATAGTTAAATTGCACGAATAAACTTAGATGAAATAAAAAAAATTTAAAAACTGATTCTCATGTTGCAGATGTGACTATGAAAAATGTATGCACCTTGAATCCATAACGTTAAGTGAAATAAATCAGACACAGAAGTTTACATATCATATGGTTTCTCTTACATGAGAAACTAAAATATAAATAAATTAAAGAGTGAAATAAAAAAATAGGAAATAGGAAGATAGACCTTTTACAGATGAGAACGGGACCAAGAGGTGGTGGGAGTAGTGCAAAGAGACATAAAAAGAATTAACATGTCATGTACATGTACCAATTGCATACAATGTGTGTATTCATTTTGTACTGCAGATGTGTACTAATAAAGAAATAATAATAAAAAGAAAGGTCATCTTAGTTTATTTTATGATCTTTGAATTTGCCTCAACATGCATGGCTTGCATTCAGAGAATGGGTTGGAAAGGAAGTATCAATGGGCAAATTTAAACCATTTGTCATCTGTATGTTTAAGAACAAATGTGTTATTTTAATCTTATTTCTACATGTAATATCAAAGTTAAAATGGAGTGTGACCTAAGTTATTCTCTTAGCAGTGCATCTTGGGGATAGAGGAAAGGTAGCCAATAATAGTGAAAATATTGGTGCCAAAGGATATGGTGCCAATAAAACATATCTTGTTTAGGACTTTATTCATAATAATTTGTCTCTAGGATTTCAAGTGTCCCTCAGATCTATGAATTTTCTATATTTGGCCCTGAGCTATTCTTTTCCAAATTGTACTGACTAGATATTCAGTCCAAATAATAAATGGAAGAAATCCAATAAGAAACACATAAAACACATTGAATTGTGTTTGTTTACATTTCTAATTTAAAGACAAGCTAATAAACCAAGTGTAGTCAGGGGTTACAAGGAGAACAACTGCATACAGGACACAGAATTTATAATACTGTTTCATGATGGTTACCCAGAGTTAAACACAAGAAAGGTTCGGAAATCTGTCCACAACACTAAAGACCCAGAATATTCAACCACAGGCCTGGATCCCACAGCAATGTCCTGCATGAGTCCAAGTGAAGACCCAGAGCCCATGGCAATGCCTCCCACGAGTCCAACTGGAGGTCTAGGGCCCATGACAAGGACTCATGCCAGTCTGTTTTACGGATCTGCGCTGGGAAGGCCCAAAGGTCAGCAGTGGAAGCTAGAAAGTCTGTGCCAGCGGGGTGAAGGAGCTGTGCCAGTAGGTTGAGGGTTCTACACTGGAGCTGAGGAGTCACGCTCAAAATAAGGGTCAGGACTGCCCTGAAAAAGTACCACAGCCATCCTCAGCGACAAGGAAGTCCTGAGCTCTTCAGATGATGAGAACAGTCAAGTACATGCCAGGAAGCCAGCATGACAACCTTCTCCTGAAGATTAAACAGCACACATCTTCCCCTCCAGAGCCAGGAAGTGATGCTCAATATAAGAAGCGGGCTCCTCCAAAGTGAACCACAGCCACTCTCAGCGACAAGGTCCCAAGCTCCTCCGATGATAATGGCCGAACTCATACTGGGGAAGGCAGCATGACAAGCTCCTCCAGGAGAACCAACGGCTTGAAATAACAACTTAGGAGAACCCACAATGCCCCACTCTTTTTCTCCATGTCTCTATTTATACTGGCAACTTTCCTCAGGTGGGCCATCTACACTCAGCACCATGCTGATTTAATTCAGCTGGTGTTAAGTTGACCACCAGTTTTTAATCCATAATACCAAGTTTGCTGTCATTGAGAATATGCAAGTCAATTGAATGTTTTTCTTCTATCGTTGATATGATTCAAATAATTCACACTTTCTTTTTCCACAGGAGGCAGGTGAGAAAGCCATCTGATAATGATAGGAAATCAGAGATTTTTATTTATTTATTTTACTGCTTTATTTAAATACCTGTATTCAAGATTTTTGTTAATAAAATTTTTCAATCATTACATTACATAGAATTTAATGAAATTGAAAATGCTATTATAATGCTATTCCTTTAAATTCTTGACACTTTGAAAAATACATTATACACAAAGAAAATCTAGTGGCTTGGTTCATGTGATGATTTTCATAGGTAATTTTACTTTTCTTATTTTAAATAAAAATATTTGAGAACTTTGAAAAATAATATTCTTCATAATTGTGATTCATATTTGCTTCAGATTATAATTCAGGATGATGGCCCTGAAAAATTGGACCCCAAGTATTTTGGAGAGTTGCTTGCTGACCTAAGTCGTAAGAATACTGATCTGTATCACTGCTTATTAGAACATTTGCAGAGAATTGGAGGAAGGTATTGTAAACATGTATTTTTCCTCAATGTTGTAGCTATCAAATATTTTCTTATATTCTTATACTTTATAGATTTTTAAAGAGAATTTTTAGGTTCATAGAGGAAATCCAGTACTTTTAATGGTGCAACTATATGAGTAAAGCTGAGCAAATGTAAAAGTTAATATCATTTATGAAAATCATTAGACAAAAATCACACCAACCCTTTTATGATCAGCAAATAATTTTGTGGATCTTTTTTTGTAAGTAATTGCAAGGCAAATTAGCGCCTTGAGCAAGGAACTGAAAAATGCATGCACATGTCAAAAAGGCAAAATATAACAACTGCTTGTAAGAATGTGGAGAAAAGGAAATTCTTACACACTGTTGATGAGAATGGAGATTACTAGAGCCATTATGTAAAATTGTATAGAGGTTTCTCAAAAAATAAGAATAGAACAAACACATGATACAGCTATATCAATCCTGAATATATATCCAAAAGAAATGACATAAGTGTATCAAAAACATATCTGTACTTATTTTTATTGCAGGAATATTTACCATAGCCAAAAGTGAAAACATTCTAGGTGTCTACTAACTGATGAATATATAAAAATAGGGTACATGTACACAATGGAATACTATGCAGGCAAAAACATGACATCTAGCCATTTGTGGCAACATGAATAGAATTGGAGATCATTATGTTAAGTGAAATAAGCCAGACATAGAAAGACAAGTAACACATGATCTTGCTTGTATATGGAATTTAAAAATGCTCATCTCATAGAAACTGAGAGTAAAATAGTACTTAACAGAGGACAAAGATACTAGGAGAGTTGGGATAAAGAAATGTTAATCAATGGGTACTAAGATGCAGTTAGATAGGAACAAGAAATTCTAGTGCATTATTGCACAGTGAGATGACCATAGACAGCAATATACTGTGTATTTCAAAAAGCTATAGTAAACGATTTTTAAAGTTCTTAGCACAAAGTAAGTATTCAAGGAGATAAGTGTTTACTCTTACTTGAACATTATGCAGTATTTAATGAACAGATGCATGCATCAACATAGTACATGATATCCTTAAATATGTACAATTTTTGAGTGTTAAAAACACACATGATATACTATGACTTTTTTTAAGATACAACAATTATGGTGTAAGATATAGTCCTACTACCAACTTACCACTGTTTATCTTCTACTTATGTGTGCTTAATATGTGGAATCTGGTGTTTAATATATATTTCATATGTTATACATTATGTATAAACTATATATGTTATGCTAATCTCATGTATTATATATTTTACTGTATATGAATTATTAATTAGCATTTATAATTATACATATAAATGTTATATAATATCATAAAGAATATCTAGTTATACATAGATATATAATATGTGTAGATGGTATTAGAACCTACACTCTGGGAACATTTATTCCTTAGACAAATCACTTAACTTTTAAATAATATGTAGTGTCAGGTAAAATGTTAAAGATAGTGCAGGCAAGTTTAAAGAACTACTAATTTTTTGCATCATTAAATTTGAAAAGAATACAAGGTTAGGGATGAGTTTATATTGTTTAAAATTTGCTTCAGAATACTTAATGTTTGTACAAAGTATAAAACAGGATACTATTTGTGTTTTACATTGCCCAAGAGTTCAGAATATATGATCTTGTTAAAGCAGCTACTCAATTAGTTTTACATAATTAGACTTGAATATATTCTAATTTTTTGTCTTGTACTTATTAGAAGAAAGAATAACTATGGAAGGAATTTAAATTATATCATATTTAGTAAACACTCCAGAGTAAAGTCTTATAAAATTTTGGTGCTTGAGAGTTCTCATTTGTCAGAAGGTTGTGAATTTCTTTCTCTTCATTGCTCTCCCACCCCTCAATCTCTTTCTTTTATGTTTTCTTTCCTCATTTCAGTTCTTCCTTTCCAGGAAGTAATATATAGTAAGTCACTCTGTTTTTTTTGCCCGTTGATTACCTTGCCACCATCCCGCAATGCTAAATGGAGATATAATCCCCACTAACCTTTCTACCTTTCTGATCTGCTCTCTTTGTTTCCACTTTTTTCCTTGTTTTGGTTGCCATTCATCCATTTCCCAAATGCAATTCAACAATGAATGGGCTGCAAGGTCAGAATTAAGGAAGATTGCCGAATAGAACAATTGTGATTACTGTTTAAAATTCTACTATTAAACATTATTTATTTCTCCTTGTTTTGTTCATTGTTTTACGTTCTTATTTACACAAAGAAGCAAGTGACTAGGTTCATGTATACTAAACTTACATTGAAATTAGGAGAAAGATTAGTATTTTTAAACACAAAATTATCTATTAATACTATCATAAATTCTATTAATACTGATGCAAGGCTACTGAAGCTGAATTGTGATTCATGTATTTAACTTGCTTTAGCTTCAAATATATACATGCCATTACTTCAATAAAGCATAAAGATAGAAAGTATTTTACTTTTGTTAGACCTTTCCCAAAATTTCTGTTTTGAGCAACAAAAAACATACTATGTACAAACATGCAAGCAATTGTATATATATAGTCATGCCTTTGACAAATGGAAATGTCAGTTCTTTTTTCCACACTAGCTTGCATATTTTTATAAATATATAAAAGGGTTTTGCGCAATGAGTGACCCACTTATCTCTGTGAGCAATATAATACTCATAAACAATTATTTAAAAAGTAAATTTAGGTGCTAATGTTTTAAAATTGTTTTATTCTGCCTGGTGCTTTTCTGTAACCCCAGTACTCAGGAGTCTGTGGCAGGAAGACTGCCATAAAATTGACTAGCCTGGGATACATAGTGAGCTCAAGGCCGGTTTGGACTACATAGTGAAATCCTGTCTCAAAAAAAAAAAAGTTTTAGTCTGTTTCTGTTAGAACATGGACAGTTTTTCTTTTGCTTGTCTGAGAAGCATATTCACCGTATATATTTTGGACCAGCTTTTCCATTTAGTGTGGAGACAGCAAATAGATTAAAATAAAAGACTCTCTTGCCCCTGAAAAATGGGAAAAGACAAAATCTTTTCCCATTTTTCATCATTCCAAAAGAAGTAACTTCATCTGGTATGACCGCTAAAAATTCTAAAGCATTTGGCTACATTTAGCATGACTCCATAAAGCTTCTAAATCCTTATAGCTAGGCACTCAATTTGATGTCAGAAATTATACTATCCAACTAGAATTTTGGTCATTTTGATTAAAGCTTGGCGTTATGTAAAGATTTAGATACCTTTCAGGCTTTTTCACGGTCATAGTGTACATTGAATGAGTTAGTCTTGTCTTACAAATTTAGATTTTTGATAAAGAGTATAAATAACTTGAAAAGATAGTAAACAAAAGCTGAAATCAACATCAAATGAGAGTAACACAGGAGAAAAAATGAGGTGGAATTAGAGAGAAAGACTATTTTTATTTCATTTCACCCAGGTAGTATTTATTGCCAAGCACTGAGGACTTCTACATCTAGCCTCAAATTGACCTTTGGTAATAGGTAAAAAGCAATTCTGTATAGTTTATTACTTTACTATTTAAACATGGTTCCTTTTTAATAGGTCAACTAATGCAGGAAATTTTTAAAATCACACTAAAAGTGCCATTTTAGATAGCATTATTTTTTATTTGTGATTATAAATTTAATCAGTACTATTGCGATCCATTGAAAATATAAAATTAACAGCATTGTATGTATGTATGATCAGTAAGTAAATTTTCCTAAGATTGTTTTTGTTATTCTTACAGCAAACAGGAATTCGAGTCTACTGATACAGTAAGTACAAAAATATTTAAAGTCAAATATAGTTAATTTTGATAGTTAACTAATATTTTAATTTAGTACATTTATTTGACTGAAAACACAAGTTGGTGAAAGAAATAATTATTATTTTGCCTTTAGAATAATATAACCGTCATTTAAAATTTTGTAGTGGCTATAAAATATCATTCACAAAATTTGATTTATCATCTGGCACTTTAGGGTTCAATTTTAGCACATTTAAGTTTTCTTTGATTACATATTCTCTGATTTAGAAAACTGAAATCTACACAATCAGCTAAATAAATAGCAAATTTAGTTTTAATATGCTTCAAAATCTTGTGTATGCCAGCAACTTGAAATAAATACTTTTTACATTTGCCATTTTTAAATTTCTTTTTATGAGATAATTAATCAAGTAGAGAAAACTGATTTCAATTCAAGGAAAAGCACAATCACATCTTTTGTGTTAACTTTTAATCTTAATTCCAATGTGTGTTATACACTGCATTAATTAAAATAATTCAGTAAATCCAAAATTGCTTTTGAAAAGCACTTATTTCAACTTCTCACTTAAAATTACTTGAAGTTTACCAACATTGATATGATAATATAATCCTTCAAAAACCATGACAGTTCTTCATACATTATTAATAAACCCTGTATTATCTTAATTTTTTCCTAATATTTGCATTATTTAAAAATTCAGCTTCAAAAATATCATCTCTATCATGTACAAAAAACTCATAGTTAGTGAGATACACAATGAATGATATCTTTAATGGAATTTAATAGACCATTTTAAAAATTGCCTTGTTTTCAGTTCTGGGGACTGAACCCGGGCCTTGTGCGTGATAGGCAAGAAAGCATTCTATAATTCATCTACATCCCTCCATAATCTTAAATTGCAGTTAAAAAATAAAAAGGAAACATTTGATTGGTTGCCTGAAATTTTTTTCCAAAAAATGACTGGAATTTAGGACTCTTTCCATGTGTATATAATGCAGTCAATTTCTTAAAAATAAGAGCAATGAAGTTTCTAGCAATTATTCCTCAGAGTTACTCTAAACATCTTGAAAATATGTCTCATTATGTAAAGTTCTGTGGATGGATGACATTAGATTAAAAAATTAATGTGTTTAATGAATAAGCCTCTCTTTCCTTACAGTCAGAAGACATTGAATCACTAATTCCTAAAGGATTGTCAGAATTTACAAAACAGCAAATTCGCTATATTCTGCAGGTGAGATCTAAAAATAATTAACGAAATACTCTATAGTATACTTGTTAATTGAGAAAAGAAAGTCCCAGATAAAAAAGTCATGTTTCAGAAGAATTAATTATACTTTAATTGAATTATAGGTTATTCAAGCCATCAAAAACTAGTCCTGAATGATTAAAATTCAGAAAGTCATTCTAGAAATGTTATCCTCTGCTGTGGAATGCCCTTATTGATTTTTCAGTGCTTTAATACTGTCTGGCCCTAACTCATGGTCTTTGCTATTGTCTATTTCTTTGCAAACGCTGTACAGTACTACACCACACCAACACTGGTAGTAAGAGAAGGACAGGACAAAAATGCCTTGCTTTTCCTAAGTTGTAGAAGGCTAAGGACCAGGGACAGCAACTTCTCCCATGAAGAAGGGAGAGGCAATAGATGAAGAGGGCTACCTATGAAATATGACTAAAAAGAAGAGTATATATGTATTTGAAAAGAAAACAATCTTAAAAAATTGAGTTTTATCTGGTAAGGACAATGTCTAAATTTGATATTTTTCCTTAGACATTTATTAATCATCCAAGTATTGATCAAGATGATGTATTATTCTCCTTCTTCTTCTTCTTCTTCTTCTTCTTCTTCTTCTTCTTCTTCTTCTTCTTCTTCTTCTTCTTCTTCCTTCTTCCTTCTTCCTTCTTCTTTCTTCTTCTTCTTTTGTACTGGGGCTCAAACTCACAACCTCACACTTGCCAGACAGGCACTCATGCTGCTGAGCTAAATCCCTGGCCCAAGATGATATATTTTTCAATCTTAAGTATTTTTAGAGGAATATGATATTATAAAGAGATAGTGATATGGGAAACATATATGCTTCTTAATACTTGAACTTTAGAAGCATTCTGGATATTTTATCTGAAAAGAGTTTGCCCATCCAAAATGTATTCAAAGGAAATAACAAGAGGCATTGTGGTAGCCATTGTGAATTTCTTATTATCTTGTTTTGAAGTCCTGTATCATTTTCATTGTTTTCTTTTGTTTGGTTTTATTCTGTTTTGTTTTGTTTGATTTCATTATGGTATGGGCAGCTATTTTGAAGATAACAAGATATGTTATGGTAGCCATTGTTGATTTCCTGTTATCTTGTTTTGAAATCCTATATCGCTTTCATTGTTTTACCTTGATTGGCTTTATTCTGTTTTATTTTGCTTGGTTTTATTCTCTTTAAAATAAAATAAAATAAATGTATTCAAATATTCCTTCTTAGAACAACATTTTCTGAGAATCTTTGCATGAAAATTCATGAAAGACATTGTAGATTTGTTCTTTTTTTCAATATCAAAGTAGTACCAACTTTATAAAAAGAATTGGGAAGTATTTCTGCCGTTTCAATTTTGCAGAAAAGACTTTAGATTTACTATTAATTTTAACTTAAACATTTAATAAAACTCCCCAGTTGGGAGATTTGTTTCTTGGGAATTTTTTAAATCGCTAAGTTCAAGTCCTTCATTTTTTTAATTTTAAGCAAAAGGAAAGTAAGAAATCAAAACAAAACAATTCGCAATCAGCCAATAGGACAGTAACAATCATCAGCACATTGCATATTATTATAAATCCTTCATTTTTATGAGGCCATTTAAATGAGCTGTTTCATATTGTGTGGTTTGTGGTAGCTTGTTTCTTTCAAAACAATTATCTATTTCATCTAAATTGAAAAACCTATGTTATGTACATGTGTCTAGTTGTTCATAGTTTTCCCTTATTACCTTTTTGGTGACTGCGATACATGTTGCTAATCCCTATTTTAATTTGTGTTACTAACGTTTGTGTCATTTCTTTTTTTTTTCAGCCTTATTAGAGGTTTATCAGTTCTAATAATTTTTTTCAAAGAAACAGATTTCCGTATCATTGGTCTTCCCTATCACTTTCCTTTTGCACTTTCATTGATTTCTGTTTTCAAATTGCTAAAAATAGTAGATTTTTAATGACCTTAATGTGTGAAGTGATGTTTCTTTCCTTCCTTTGCTTACTTTTATTTTACTTTCTTTTTTCTTCAAATCGCCTGACATAGGAGATTAAATTACTGCCTTGAGACCATTCTTGTTTTGCAATATAAACAATTAGTGCTGTAAATTTCCCTCCTTGCACAACTTTAGCTATGTCCTGAAAATTTTTTTGTGTTTTGTTTTCATTTTATTTCAGTTCTGTATATTTTTATTTCCCTTCAGATTTCTGAATTTACTTAAGGATTTTATTGTTTAATTTTTAAGTATTTATGAATGTTCCTGTTGTTTTTTGTTATTGATTTTTAGTTTGATGCCAGTAGGGTCAAAGAACATACACTGAATTCAATTACTTTAAAATGATTGTTTTGCTTCATGAATAAGGACATGGTATATCTAGGTATATGTTCCAGGGTGCTTATAATCCATGCATGCTCTGTCAGATGAAACATTTCTAAGGTATTGGTTCAATAATTTGGTTGTTGATGCTGTTGAGTTTTTCTGCATCCTTGTTTTTTCTTGAGGCACTGTACTTTTTGTTTCATATTGGTTTGTAATTTCTCGCTGAAGCAATATATGGTTGTTGTTTAAGACATTTGACAGATAATCCTGATATTTCTGCTATTTTGATATTGCCATTTATTTGATTTTTTTGAATAGAGATTTTTCTTGTTCTTAGAATGATGAATGTTTTTCTATTGAAAGAAGGTGTTATTGGTATTTTGACAACCTGGATATTGTTCTTTTTAAAAAATTTTTGTTAGTATATATCTGTCATGCCTAATAAATACATTCATCATGGTGAATTAGTACATATATATTATTGCATCCTGATCCATTTACTTCCCTTTCTCATCTCCACAAAGTCTGCTTCTGTTTTTTCTTTCATCTATCTTTTGTTTGCTCTTTAAATTATTTATACTTTGTGTTTTTTCAAATAGAAAACCTACAATATTTAACTTTCCATGTGTGGTTTATTTCACTTAGCACTATGAATTCCAAGTGCAGCTATTTTCCTAAAATTGACTCAAAGTTAACATTTTTTGTGACTGGGTAGTAATCTATTGTGTATATATACCACATTTCTTTATCTATTTATTTATTGATGGATATATAGGTCATTTTCAAATTTAGTTATGAGTTGTGCTGCTATAAACATAGGTGGGTGTATAACACTGTAATATGTCTTTAACTCTTTTGGAAATATACTCAGAAGAGGTGCAGCTAGGTTGAATGGAATCTATATTTTTAATTTTGTGAGAAATCTCCATATTGATGTCCATCGTGGTTATACCAGTTTACACTCCCACCTGCAATGTAAAAGCATTCCTTTTTCTACACAACATCACCAATATTTGTTGTTTTTTGATTTCTTGATAATAGCCATTCTTTCTATACTAAGAATCTCAGTGTTGTTTAGACTTACATTTCTCTAATAGCCAAAGATGCTGCACATTTTTTTCATGTACCTATTGGCCATTTGTACTTCTTCTGGGAAGTGTCTATTCATTTCAATGACACATTTTTTTGATTGGGTCATTTATCATTTAGGGCCTATTTTTTTATCTGTATATTCTAAATATGAGTTCTCTATCTCAGGAGTAGCTGGAAAATTTTCTTTAGCATTCTTTAGTTTTTCTCTTAGTTGTTTTCTCTAGTTACTGTGCATAACATTTTTAATTTGATATTGATTCTTGATATTTTTGTACATTTGGGTTTCTGTTCAGAAAATCCTTGCTTAAACCTGTGTCTTCAAGAGTTTTACCTATTTTTTTCCAGCAGACTTAGTGTTTCTGTTCCTATATCTAGATCTTTCATCCATTTTTATTTAATTTCAGTACATAGTGAGAGATATGGGTCTAGATTCATTTTTCAGTATGTAGATAACCAGTTTTCTTACTGTATTTCTCCCAAAATAAGACTGAGTCTCATATTAATTTTTTTCTCCAAAAGATGCAATAGGACTTATTTTCAGAGGATGTCTTATTTTTTCACGTACAACGATTTACATTTAATCGTGTACAGCAATCTGCATTTATTCATTTACTCATATACAAAATCTACATTTATACAAATGCAGTCATGTCGTATTCTGGAAAATTATCATAACTCTCCAGACCTCAAACTCTAACCTGAATTTCTTGCAACTACATTTCCTGTAGAGCCATTGGTCTAAACCCCTCCTATCCAGGAATAGAGCTATCATATATGAGCACCTTGTGTCCAGGTAGCCTGCTCATAGTACATTGGAAACACAGCTGTCAGTGATTTTTATCCCATGAATTCTTCACCTAAATCACAACATCTTGGAGGCTAGGCTTTACAAAAATGTCCATTAAATCAAATATTAATTGAAGATTTACAAGATAGGAGTAGTAATAAAAATCATGAAAGATAAGAATAATGGCCCACACAAAAGCACCAAAAAATTGTAGGCACAAAATTCAGAAAATGTTTATTTCACATGAGTGTATTAAGTATATCCATTACAAACACAATGTATTGGATTGTAAAGATTTATGCTAGACACAATCATGTCTATTCATTATCAAGTGCATATGTTATTCATGTGTTGTGTCTGTACTCCAACTGGTCATTTGGCAATAAGTCTCAAATTCATCTGTTTAACATATGAGTTTACCTCTTGCCCAAAGGTACTCCCTTATATATTTACAAATACTTAATTGTAATCTGTATTGTCATTTAAGTATTAATGTCAATAATGTTTATTCATATTTCTTAGATGTTAATATTGTTATTTTATAATTCAGTACTTCCAGTGTGTTGCAACAGACATACTAAATGTATCTGTCTGGCTGACAGTATTAAATGGAACTTATTTTGGAGGTAGGGTTTATATTACAAGCATTCTGAAAAATCATGCTTGGGCTTATTTTCCAGTTAGGACTTATTTGCAGGGAAATATTCTTATTGAATATTGTTTTCATCGAATTTATGGAATTTTTTTATGATTGTGTTATGGAGAGTTCCTTTTCTGATGGTGGTTATTTGGAGTTCTACATGTCTCTCGTACTTGAATATATTAAATCCTTTCCTTAGATTCAAACATTTTTCTGCTGTTACTCAGTTTATAAATTTTTATATCTTTTGAGTCATTTTCTAATTTTGCATTTATTTTTATAAGTTAGAGTTTGTTTTTTCCTTTTCTCATCTAGCTGCTACTGAACTCAGCTTCTGTGTTTTCTTGCTGATTTTCAGGATATCACAGAGTATATGATCTATTGTATCAATCTTGTCTTCAAGTTCTGACACTGTATTCTTACATTTGCCATACCTTGCTACCCCATGCTTTCTTAAACTTTTTATACTCTGATTTTCTGCTTGATTTCTTTTCACAATTTCTAATTATTTATCAAAATTCTTATTTTGTATTATCTTGTTTAACTCAGTCAACTTATTGTCTATTTCTGCTTTGAGCTCACTGAACATTTTGTTAACTCATTTCTGTTTATTTAAATCATCTTATGAGTTTGCATATATGTTTCTTCTTTGATCTCTCCAAATATTTTGACCATTTAGGTTTTGAGCTCTTTGCCTGTAACTTCCTCTACTTCCTTCTATTATCGGAGAGTTAAGGAGTTTTGACAGAATCTTCTTGATTTCTCATGTTTATGTTGTTTTTGTGCTGCAATTTGAAAACCATTTTGTGCAGAAAAAATGGTGTCAATACTATGGTGATGTGTTTAGTTAGATTCTTTCTCCGTATGATGTTGGTTTTGGCTGTTTATACCCATCTTCAACCTGCTCCGTGTAATATTTGAGTTTTCTTAGTGTCCAAATTTGTGCTGTGGACTCAATCCCCAGCAACACTCAGAAAGAAGTAAACAAACTACAGGGATATTGTCAACACAAAGATAAATCAGATATTGTCACACAGTAAACACCAACTCCAAGCCAGAACCATACCACCATTAGCAATAGAAATCAACAATAATAACAGTGTCATAGATATACTGGATATTCATACCATCAAGATTAATAAAGACTACAACTATAACCCCTTAATAATAGAAGAGTTAAACAATAATAGTATAGTTACAAAGATATACTGAATATTGACATATTATAAATATCTTCTAAAAGCAAAACAATATCACCATTAACAATAGAAAGAAATCAGCAATAATAGCATAAATTAGCTAAAATTCAATATAGCTTTTAATGATATTAACGATAAACATGGGGATGATAGAGAATCGGCCATGCTGGGACTGGGAGGAGCTCACCAAGAAGCCAACTAGCCAGCCTTTCTGGTAAGCCTCACAAGCCATGCGGGGTCCAGGAAGAGAAAAGTCAGCACCTGCACACAGGCTGAGAATCAACACTTCCCCATACCCCCCATAAGCAATCAGCTGGTTTGGAGGACAGGCTGAGTTGATAGCAACTGAGGTACAAAAAGCAACTGAATGCTTGTATTGTTTGGCTGATTTTGCAGGCATGGGGCCAGGGGTCTGAACATCTATTGGGAGGATAATAGTATGCAATATAGCAAATATGGAGGGTTTCCTTTTGTATTGTCTTTTGGGTACACTGTTGTTCTCACTGTTTTGTTTTGTTCCCATTAATTGTTTTGCTTTAGTCAATGTTCTGCTTTGATTGGTTTTATTCTGTTTTATTTTGGTTTGATTTTGCTATATCTGATGGAATGGACAGATGTTGTGAAGATGACAAGGTATACTATGGTAGCCATTGTTTTCCTAGTATTCTGCTTTGAAGTTCTGTACCAATTTCACTGCTTTGTTTTGATTGGTTTTAGTCTGTTTCATTTTGTTGGATTTTATTATCTTTAAAGTAAAAAAAAAATTAAAATTGAGATGATAGGGAAGGGGGAAAAGAAGTAAAATTTGAAGAAGAAAGAAAAGGAAGATGACACGACATAGGAAAAATATGATTAAAATAAGTTAAGGAATAAAATAAAGTAAATGGAACTAAGTAAATGTAATAGAAATAAGAAACAATAAAAAAATCAAAGAGCAAAAGAAAAGAAAGAAACAACACAACAGCAATACAACCACAACAAATAAACTAAATAGACAGAAAAAGAGCAATGAGTCCAAAAATAGTTCCACATTGAGATGTCGCTTTCCAGGTCCAATGGTATTAGAAACCACCAGCTATATTGGAGGGGCAATGAGTCACACCTAGGCCCTATTGTGTTACTATACCCACATTTTGTTGTGAGCATACTGAGTCTTGCCCAGCCTTTCCTGCTAGGTGGGGTCATTCAGTGATGTGTTGTCTGCTGCAGGGCTGTATTCACTCCAGTGGCTTTTAGTTTTTGTGTCCATCTGTACCCCAAGCCACTGTTATCCCTCACTAACTTCGTGGCCCTTGAACTTGTAAGATGTCTCCACCTGTTCTAGAGGTGCCTTTTTCCATATGTCCTAGGATGTGACAAATGTCTAAGCCACAATGTATCCCTGATCATCTTGCCAGATGGGGAAATCAAACAAACCACTGATGTACATCCCAGAAGTAAGCACTGAGGGGGACCATGCAGTCCACTGGACTTAATCCCAGTACTTTCAGACTCACCCCACTTGGAAAATTACACAAAGCCATCCTGGCTTCTCACTACAGAGGATAGGATCACTGCATCCTCCAACACATGAGCTTACTGCTGTTTGTTCTTAGGTGACCTATGACTAGCTGTCCTGCTCCCTACAAGTATCTCTTATGGGCATCTCCCACCCAGTCAGTGTGGTAGGGTGACCCCCGAGACTCTGAAGTGTAGTTGTTCTGTGACTTGTGATTCCTGGAGCATCTAAGTCTTAAACAGTAATCCCTTTCTCAAAATGGCCCTGATTATATCACTCCAAATGTTGTAAGCATTGCGGTGAATTTCTTCTCCAGCGCTAGCCTGCCTTGTAAGAAAGTGTAACTTATAAAGTGAAACCCCACACTGTATTTTCAGCTTACAATAACCATGAGATTTTCTTGGAGCTATCACTGTTTGTTGATTGTTTATTATTAGGGCTGCCAACTCTTTCAGGGCTTACCTTATATTTGCTAAAGACATGTTCCTATCTCCAGGAGCTGAGGGTTAGAATTTCCAACTGCTTTTTTTTTTCTCTGCATTGTTTTTAGGTTCTCCAGTTCCTTTGTGACTTCTTGCTTTCCTATCTGTTCTATGTTGATTCCTAGAGCACTTCTTCCCTTTCTCTTTGCTAATTTGTTGTTTTTCAGGTGTATCAATTCCAAGTGCTAGAGCTACCAGCTTTTATTCTGTCATCTTTCCTTCCTGGATATTATTCAAATATTCTTTTTTTTAGCAGACCTTCTCTGATAATGAAAAATCAGAGAAAGTGGAGACATTATCTCTTATGGCCAGCTAGAAGTAGAAGTCTAGGTACCCCTACTCAGCTTCTCTTGATATGATAGAGTAAAACCCCAAGTTTTCTTTATAGTATCAACTGACACCAATGCTTAGGGTTTCGTTTTTGCTTAGTAAAGATGAAGTGCCTACCTTTTTACTCTGCCTTTCCTGGCACTAACCTGGTGAATGGTGTTGGCATGGCTCCTTAGATTCTGATTAAGGGGAAATTCTAGGCTAATGTCTCAGCCTTTGATTATTTGAATGAGAGTAGAGTTGCCATTTTTTTCTTTGGTGTCTCACTGGAGTACAGTAGTTATTGTCTAAAAGTTATCTGTCGTACTAGACTGTCCTTTCATGATCATTTCTCTAGAAAGAGAAGGCTTTTCTTGGGAATTCTTTTGTCTGTGTTAACTGTCCTATTTGGCTTCCCCAACACCAGTCTGTAACATGTAAAACAAACCAAAAAAAAAAAAATCAAGGGACTCATTATTGTGCCTTTCCTGAGTTCTAAAGGTCCTACCTGGTCCTCACTCTTTTCATCATTCTGAGACTTTTAATACTCATTTTACATATAATATACAGGGCTTTTTTGTACTAAGAGGACTTGGGGAAATATTTCCCCTCCATCTTTCTATAAGTTGAGGTTGTATTTTAAAAGTATTTTCTTTAATTTTTTTAAAAAAGTATTTTATTAAAAGAGAATACAATATTTCTCTCCCTCTTCTTTAAAATTAGAGATGATTCTGTATTTCCAAGTTAAACTTAATTAGTATTATATTCTCCTCACCTTAGGCAAAACCCATACCTTTGGCTGTGAACTTAAAAAAATTTATTTTATTACTTGAAGGTTGACTGTCTCATATACTGTAACTTTTAAATTATAATAGAGACTCTGTTGATGAAATTCTACCTTTTAAGAAAAATGATACCTTCTCATGAAAAAAATAATAAATCCTTGTACCAAATATCTAGCTATGATCTCTTATAGGAATATTGCTTGAATTGCTTAAATATATTAATAACAAAATGCTATGTGTCATATCAATATTGTCATATCAAAAATAAAATTATAAATATTTTTGCTGGTAGGAACAAAAATAAACCAAACCACTTGAAGGTCGTTTTATGTATAATATACTGCCTATTTTCAAATGCTAGTAAAAATAAATCATCAGTTATTTTCTTCCTGTAGATGAGGGAAATGTCTGATAAATCACTTCGACTAATACTATCAACATTCAGTAACATAAGGGAGGAGCTTGGACATCTTCAAAATGACTTAACAGTAAGATTTATTTTGATTTCTTTCCAAATCCTTTCCAATTCTTAACATCCTAACAGAAATGAAGACATTCAATACACTTTTATAAAAATTTAATACAGCACAAGATTTTTCTTATCCAGATATAGCCAACTTACTTTCTTGATATAGTCAGTTAGCATTGAAAGAGAAGAAACTGCCCAATGTATAAATAAAATAATGTTGTGTGTGCATTTATTATTTAGTTTATCACTAAGGTAATTAATGTTTAAAGCCAGGGAATAACCTGAAGAATTAGAATAATCTAATTCATTGAATGGGACCTTCCCCATTTTCTGCATAATAAAGCATACTCTGAATTTGTCACCAAACATAACTTGAAAAATTCTTTCTCTAAGAATTTAATATTTAATATTTTATTTTAATTGTTTCTGGACTGAACAGCTAGATATATTCAGAATACTTTCTATACAAGACTCCTTGAGAACTTTCGAGTGATTTGGGTTTTTTTTTTTTTTGCCTCTAATGAATATAGCTAAACTTTAACTTGAACATGTACTACCTGCTGAAATTAACAAGGAATATTTATAGATTAAGTAAAAGCATTAAAATATTTCAGAAGGTTCTGCTTCATTGCACTGAGAGTTGAAATGTCCCGTTCAATACACATTTTAAAAATTTCAATCATTTTTAAACTGTATTTTGCTTCACTTTCAAGAATTCTATTTTACTAAACAACTGCAAATGGAAAAAGTGCTTCTGTAAATCTTTCAGTGTAAACAAGTCTTTGTATTATATGTCTATTGGCAAGTTTCTATAATTGAGTCATAATAAATAACATGCTTTTAGTCACTGGAAAATGACAAGATAAGACTTGAGAAGGACTTGGCATTCAAAGAATCTCAAATAAAAGAATATGAAGAACTTCTGGCATCAGTAAGAGCAAATAATCGCCAGCAGCAAGTAAGTTGATGCTTTTGTTGATGATAGATTAATAGCTTTTTATATGTATAGTTACTGGCATATTACAATTCAAAGATTCAATTCATATGGAATTAAAACATGATGAAACAATATGTTCATATGAGAAATGACTAGCTTTATGTATTTCCAATGACTGATAAACTTACATACTTTAAACAAAAAATAGACACCGTCACAAGCATTCCTGCTGTTGGGTAATGACAAGAATTACATAAACACTGAAAATTAAGTTCAATATTATATAATTGAGTAAGGTCTTAATTAAAAAAGCATTTATACATCTTAACTTGTGTATGTACCTTGAACAATAAATGAATGTGTGAGCTCTAATGGAGTTCTCCAGATTTCTGAGTAGAGATAATTCCTAGAAAATTGTAATGAATCTCTAAGATCACCCCTTCTTAATCTTCACTCTCATGACTGTCCTGAATTCTTACTTAGTCGCTAGTTGTCACATGTATAACCAGGCACATGAGCTTTATTTGGTGCCTACAATATTGTCAAATGGTAGCAAGTATCTGAATACCAAATTAGAACACTGAAAATAGAGCTAATATTGATTGCTTCTCACTCAAGATAGTGAAGTGATACTAGGGGCAAAACTAATATATTATATGGTTGACTTAACATAAAAGCTAAGATTAAGAATGTAAGTAAATGGGCATGGAAAAATATTTGCTTGATTTGACTGAATCAATCAATTAAAAGAGCACTCCCTACAAAAGGTGAAATGCATTTGTCTTTTGTATTTGTGTCTTCCTTACAGCAAGGACTTCAAGATTCAAGCTCAAAATGCCAGGCATTGGAAGAAAATAATCTTTCTCTTCGACATACACTATCAGATATGGAATACAAATTAAAAGAACTGGAGTATTGTAAATGTAATTTAGAACAAGAGAATAAAAATCTTAGATTTCAGGTATTAAAAGTTTCTTTTAAATATATACTGTTGTAAGTGTCATGTCACAGCAATATATGTGCAGCCATGTTTATAGCAACACAATTTGTAATAACTAAATCTTGGAAACAACTAAAATGCCCATCAACCACAGAATGGATGAAAAAGATGTGATATTTTTATACAATGGAATATTACTCAGCTATAAAAAGGATGATCTTGAGGCTTTTATAAGTAAATGGAAGCAACCAGAGACTATACTCATAAGTGAAATAAATCAGACTCACATTTATAAATAACGTATTGTCTCCCTAGTGTAAAAAATAAATAACAATTAAAAAAACTGAAAGAGTAATAAGATCCAAGATGTACAATAGATATTGTAATAAGGAAAGGGAAAGAAAGTGCTCAAAATTAAAGAACAGCTGGGATAGGGGAAAAGAGAAATAGAAGAAAGGAAAAGATTATATGTTTGTAGATATGCACATATAACTGTATGTATGTATAAGTATGCAAGATAGATAACTATCCTACTAACTCGGTTAGTTCATCAGAAAGAATAGTTTGTGTTGTCATTGCTTGATTGTCTGATTATTTTTTATGCCTAGATCTCGTAACTTGAACAACTACTTCTAAAATAGCAATATGTAATATATTGACTAGTATTAATTTCTTACTGTTTTTTTTGAAATTCTGTATTACTTTTACTTTTTTCTGTTTTGCTTTTTAAAAATTATATATATATATACATATACATATACTGTTGCTTTAATTCTATAATTACAATCCTAGTATTGGCACTAGTTAAAATATATATCTACATAGGTATCATCGCCTATTTATGAATACATATATATTTCATATTTATCTTGAAAAGGGCAAAGATTGCTTTCAGATGGCCTCACACACAGTTCTTATAATGATATTTGAATGTTACAAAAACACATTCTCAAAATTTATCTTAGTTTAATGCCATAATTAATCATGTGGTTTTTGTGTAATTAATAAACCTTTGTAACATGATATGTATTTTCTTCATATCAGTACAATTACAAAAAGTTATTTTGTCTTGTGTAGGTTTCTGAAACTTGCACAGGCCCAATGTTGCAGGCTAAAATGGATGAAATTGGCAAACATTACATGGAGATGGTAAAAAACTTGAGACTAGAGAAAGACAGAGAGATCTGCAAGCTAAGGGTATGTTGATCTTACATTGTATAAATACATAGTTCAACAAAGTCATGGTAATTACAAATTTAAAGCTATGAGGAAAGATCAATTGAAGTTTCAAGAATATGCTGCAGAACACTTTGTTTTAAATACACATCACTGCTGTTTTAGCTTAATGTCCTATCAGATAGGAAATTAAGACATTACTTTCATGTTTTGTGTTTTTTATAAATTTACTTTGTGGGAAAGTGGAGGAATTTTATGATCATGATTAAAGCATGCTTATGTGGGCAAGAGCAATATTCAAGATTATTCAGCAAAGCTATAATTGAATTCATAAAAATCCTTACTTAACTTTGAGATACAATAAAGATCAAGGGCTTTGTCAAGCACAAGGGTAAAAATAGGGTTAAATTTTATGTACTTGTAACTGGTATAAAAACCAGGGTATTTGCAAGGATAAGTATGTAGTACTTTACCTTGTAACCCTTTGTTGGATTGACTTAGTCTAACCCTTAATTTATTGATTCCTAAATATACTTAAATATACTTAACTATTTTATTGGACAAAACGATTGTATTAGCATTCCCATTGCTGGATACAATATCGAACACAGAATTTAAAAGAGAAAAGGTTTAATTTAGCTCACAGTTTGGGGAGATTTAATCTAATGTCATCTGAATTCAAGGGAGGAATATCATGTCAAAAGGGCATGGCAGAGCAAAACTTCTCTGTTCATGGTGGCTGAGGAGCAGAGCAGGGAAACAATGCTGGAGAAGATCAGATGAAGGACCATATATACTACCCAAGGCCACGCCTCCATGAACCACACCCAGGAGATTGCTATACTAATCTGTTAGATGTTTCTTATTCTAACAAATTTGAGATATCAAATGACAATGATCAAATATTTTTCTCTCCAAATATCAGTTCACCATCTTTACCAATAAATAAAAATGAAACAATATAATTTGTTAAAAAGCATACTGATTGTTTTACTAGATTTCTTCTACCAGTTTACTCTTCCATCATAACATTACTAATAGCACTCTAATTTAACTGCCATCTATGTGTACATACATGATGAAGAAATAAGTAGAGAAGATTTGTAGTCATAACACCTGTCTTAGAGTTACAGATTTGTTACTAGGTAATTCTGCTTTTTTAACCTCTGCATTCATTTACCTCTTGTAAACAAGGATTATAATAATGCTTATTTTGCAAGAATGTTATGAGTACTGAGACAAGTCAGACAGGAGGAATAACTTGTGAACTGAAAACCACAGCAAAATATTAGTATTCAAATGTCAGTATATGAAGGAATCTAAAGTTCCTATTTTCTTGGCTTTATTTTAATGATTGGACTGTAAGACTATTACTTAGATAATAGTTTCAAATAGTAAAGATACCTTTAAAAATGAGAATTTCCTAACTGGTATTATAATTCATAACATTTTATAGAAGTTTATAATTATTGGTACTGTGCTTTTCATTTCATCATTAGCTGTATTGACTTTGTGGTAACTAAACCACATTGGAATTTAGATACATTTTTTATCAATGATGGTTATAATACTTATTTCTTTCTAACTCCTTAGTCCCAATTAAACCAATACCAGAAAGATGTTTCAAGAAGAGAAGGAAGCTGTAGTGACTTCCAGTTCAAGCTTCATGAACTGACAAGCTTGCTGGAAGAGAAGGATTCCCTCATAAAGCGTCAGTCAGAGGTAAGAAAAGAAAAGGGTTGGGGAGGAGAAAACTAATACAACTCAGCACTGTAAGAAAAATACTTCCTGTGGACTAGAAAAAGGCACATTTCCAATACATACTTTATTATATGCCAGTGTATTGAAGAAGATTTATATTTCAGGAGAAATAATTTAAGTGAAATATGGAATTTAAGCAAAAATTAAGTGCTATTGTACTGCACTTATTCATTATTAGTGAAACTCCCCATAATCCTGCGGAGTCCTTAATATATTATGAGCTGCTTCACCAAGGGAATGCATTACCTTTCTTCCTGTATCTGCAGCATATAGCCTAGCATCTGGAATATGGTGAGTGCTAAAAGAACTACCAAAACTGATGGGTAATATATTACTATTATTGAATAAATGGTACATAGAGTTAATATTTACTGATCAACTTCTCTTATGGAGCTACAGCTGCTTCCATATTGAAGTTTCAATACTTTTATTTATAACAAAAACTTTCACACCTTTATCTCGAGAACTATAACCATTTGATTTCAAGTTATCTCCCAAATGTAGATATTGTACTTTAGTTAGTGATTTCTCCTAAACCCATAAATTCCTGAGTACTGTGAAGAAACACTATATGCTATTTGACATTTGGAATTCAAACACTCTTAGCACAAGGCTAAAAAAGAAGGGAGTAGTAATTACCAGTAACCTTGTTAAATGATCAAACATATTTCTTACCTCATTTCTACATTTTTTCAAATTATTGTATTGTCTTCTATTTATAAGGAACTCTCAAAGTTGAGACAAGAATTATACTCATCTCATAACCAACCCTCCAGTGGTGGAAGGACTACTATTACCACCAAAAAGTAATGTATTTTTAAATAAAATTGTAACATTATTTTTATTATATAATTTAAGTCATTGTACTTTTCATTGATCAATATATATAGACATATAGATACCACTAGACAGAATTTGGTATTTTCTACTAGCCAGTAATTCTATTAAAGAATAAATATTCATAACACACTGCTATTATATTAAGTACAATCCTATAACTACCTTGCTGATACTTACAATGTGTTAAATACTACGGAAATTAAAAGAAATAATTGATGTTTTAACTAACCATATTAGGTTGAACTTGCTGAGTTGCACATGATGACACCCAATTTAAACTGAGTGGCGGCTGCTTATTGTTTAGATGGATGCGTGTGCTCTAAATAGGTCTTCATAAATTTTTCTCTATATCTTGGCACTACTTTTTCCTGTGTAAACATCACCCTCAGACAGTTTCCCCTCATAGTAGTGACATGAATGTAGCTTACGTTCCAGCAATTTTGCAAAACAAATAGAAACTCTGTTTTGTATATGTACCGACTCCCCACAGTGAATGTAATCATTATGTACTTCAAGGACGTACTAATAAAAATTTAAAAAGAGTTTCAGCAAATGTCTACTTTGGATATTTCATGTAAATGGAATAAGTGCAAATTTATTTTGCATTTTCAAGATGTTTGCATGTTTTAGCATATGCCAGTACTTCACTCTTTTCATTGCTAATAATATCCCGTTTATAAATGTACAACATTTTTATTTATTTATCAGGTAATAAATATTTGCATTGTTTTCAATTTTTAGCTGTTATGAGTAATACTACTATGAATACATTTGTACAAGTTTATGTAGAATATGTATTCATATTCATTTCTTTTGAGTATATGTCTAGGAGTTGAGTACGTAGATAACATGTTAACTCAACATTTAACTTTTTGAGGAACTGCCATATTGCTTTTTAAAGTAGCTGTACATCACCATTATCAGTGGATGAGGGTTTCAATTTCTCCCCATCCTTGTTAACATTTGTAATTATCTATCTCTTATATTTAACCATCCTGAGTGGTAGGAAATAGTATACAATTATAGTTTTGATGTTTATCTCCCTCACAATTAGTTTTAGTATTTCATTATATGCATTTGTCTATTTATACCTTTGGAGAATGTTTATGAAATTTCTTTCTTTAATTTGGTTGTCTTTTGTTGATTTTCAGAAATCTTACATTCTCAATACAAGTCTCTTATCAGAGATATGATTTGAAATCATTTTATTTCATTCTATGGGTAGTATTTTAGCTGTCTTAACAGTCATTTGTAGCACAAGTTTTTAAAACTTAAGTCTAATTCATCTATTTATTGGCTTAAAATTTTCATATCATATAAGAGAAACAACTGCATAAGCCAGGTTATAAAGCTTTACAACAAGGTTTACTTCTAAGAGTATTATCATTTTATGACATTTAGATCTATGAACCACTTTTACTTATTTTGTATGATATGAAGTTCATTCTTGTGCATTAGGATATCCATTTTTCCCAGTACAAATTGTGGAACATGCTATTTCTTCTTCTACTAAATTTATTTGGTACCCTTCTCTAGAATTAAATAGCCTTAAATATAACAGTAAATTTTCAGATTCGAGGTTTTTGTCTTTTAGTAAATTCTACAGTGTCTTAAATAGCATAGCTTTACAGTATGTTTTGAAATTACAAGAGTGAGTCTTCATACTTTCATTCTTTTCAAGTTTGTTTTGCCTATTATTGGTCCCTAGGTTTTCCATATTAATCTTAGGATAATTTTGTTAATTTCTATAAAAGTTCATCTCAGATTTTTATAGGAATTTCATTGAATATGCACAAAAATTTGGGTCACATTATAATCTTAATAATAAATCTTCTGATCTAAGATCATGGGACCCCTTTCCACTTAGAGCCTCTTTAATTTTTTCATTTGCTATTCTTTGTCTTGATTTTGTTTTTTGTTTTTTGCTTTTCTTTCTTTTTTTTAAAGAGAATAAAACAAAACAAAACAAATCAGAACAAAGCAGATCAGAACAAAACAATGCAAGCAACACAGGACTTCAAAACAAGACACCAGGAAATCAACAGTGGCTACCATAATGACTCTTGTTTTCTTAGAAATAGTTGTCCATACCTTCAGACACAATAAATTCAAACAAAACAAAATAGTATAAAACTAATCAAAATGAAAGAGTGAAAGCATTCTTAGACTTCAAAACAAGTTGATATGAAATCAACAGTGTTTATGATAATGTCTTGTTTTCTTCAAAGTAGCTGTTCATACCATCGCACATTATAAAATCGATTCTTGTAAATTATGTAGGAGAAGTTCTAGGCATTTATAAGCCTATGCAAGTATATCTATCCTTTCTGTATTAGAGGGAAAAACGAAACAAAAAAATACAAGAAAAACAAGATGCAAAAGAGACAAATAAGTAACATTAACAAAGAATGCAAAACAAGAACAATATAGGCTTTCACAACAAGGTGGTAGGAACATAACAAAGGTTGTTATTTTGCTTAGTTATCTTCTTTTTTTTATAGTGCTGGGAACCAGACTCAGGACCTCACAAATGCTAAATAAGTACTGTATGACACCCTCAACTTTATTGTCTCAAGGCTGTTATATTTTTAGTTTTCATTGTATAAGTGCCTTAGTTATTTTCTCATTAGTGGGACAAAGTACCTGACACTCACAAGTTAAGGAAGAAAAGTTCTATTTTAGCTCACAGTTTGTCGAGGTTTCAGTTCATAATCTGGCTCCAAGGCGGGGTGGTATGGCAGCGGAGACACAGCCCATGTCAGAGAAGGCAGAAAACAGCAGCAACAAGTCTTCCTTTCCCTTTTATCTCATTCAAACTATAAGACAACTGGATGATGCCACCCACACCCAGGTTAGACCTTGCTATTATCCACACCTAGAACTACACTAAACCAATGATCCAATATTATATACCCATGATCTAGGTACTCACAAGAGCTTCCTCTTGGGGCACAAGAAGCTTTGGAAGACATTTTAGCTATAAATCATAACAAAAGTCTTAAAGTTCTTTTGCTAAATTTATTCATAAGTATTGTATTTCTTATTAATTTGTAAACTTTTATTAGTACATAATGATTACACTCATCATAGGAAATTGGTATATGTACATAGCATATATTATTTTTATTTTCCCTTCCCTTTCTTCCCTCCCCCTTCTCTCTCTAGATAACCTTTCCATTTGCAAAAGACCTATATTCCTGTTTCCTATTATCTATCTTTTATTTTTGTCCTTTAAATTATTTACACTTCAGGTTTTTCATATAACAGAAGCCAAGGAGCACTGGAACTTGTGTGCCTGATTTATTTTACTTAACATTATGGTCCCAAGGTACAAGCATTTACCTACAAGTGACTTGAATTTGTCTGCAAGTATCATTAATATAATGTCTTTAACTATTTCAGGAAGATACCTAGAAGAATAGTTGGGTTGAATATCTTGTTTTAGTTTTTTGAAGATTCTCCACCCTGGTTTTCATAATGGTTGTACTAGTTACATTCCTGCCAAAAAACCGTTGGATTCCATTTCTCTGCAGTCTCACTAGCATTTGTTACAATTTAATTCCTTGAAGATAGCCATACTTTATGGAGTAAGATGGAATCTCAGTATTGTTTTAATCTGCAGTTTTAGTAGCTAAAAACATTGAACATTTTTTTCATATATTAATTGGCCATTTGTATTCATTGTGAGAAGTATGTATTCATTTCAGTTGCTTGTTTTTGATTGGCCTTTTATTTTGTGGGGTCTAATATTTTTGTGTTCTTTATATATTCCAGATATTATGCCTCTGTTTGAGGAGTAGCTGCCAAATTTCTTTTTTTATTGTGTACATTGTCTCTTCACTCTACTGGTTCTTTGCTGTCAGAAAGCTTTTCATTTTTTTATGTCTTTGTAAGTGAAATTGTTTACTTATTTTTATTTTCAGAATGCTAATTACAAGTTACAGGACTGCAATTGATATTTTGTGTTCATCTTTTTTCAGCAATTTTGCTGAAATCATTTGTTAATTATAATATTTTCTTACCAAACTTCTTAACATTTTTATATATGACTGTATCATTTGTGAATAATGATAGTCTGACTTCATTTTTTATCTGGATTCCAGCATTTTATTTATTTTTGTTGCCTAATTTTCCTAGAACCTCCAGTGGCAAACAGAAGTGTCAAAAGTTGATACACTTCTTTTTTTCTTGGACTTAGGGGAAAACATTCACTCTTTAACTATTAAATATAATGTTAGCTGTGGGCTTTTATCAAGTTGACGATATTTCTTTCTAATCTTAGCTTCTGGAACTATTCTCAATCACAAAACTGTTTCAAAAATTTTCAGATGCTTTTTATATACCTATTTAGATTATCAAGATTTTTGTTCTTTATTAATATGATGCATGACATCAAAAGATGTTCTGATGTTGTGACAATCTTGCATTCTTTGAATAATACCCACTTATTCATATTTTATAATAATCTTTCTGTTACTGGATGTGGTTTGCAGAATTCTGTTGAGAATTTTCTTTTCATATTCATAAATGACACATATAAAGTTTTCTTATGACATATGAAGTATGATCAAAATACACAACAAATGTTTAAGTAAAAAATTACAGTAAAAGACACATAGCCATTGTTCCCCAAAAATACTCTTCCACACTTTGAACACACTTATCACATCATTCTTGCCACTTTATGAAGCAGTTCTAGAACTACTCTTTCCTGGGTGTCTTTACAAGTTATGATTAAAAAAATACAGTGAATACTGCTGCTTAGTGACATCCAACTAAAAGGCAGGCTTCTAAAACCAGTACAGTGTTTTTTTTTTTTTTTTTTTTTTTTTTTTTTTTTTTTTTTTTTTTTTTTTTTTTTTTTTTTTTTTTTTTTTGTGGCTCCATTATCATATGACTTCTGGCTCTTCCCTGAAGTGAAAAATGACTATGACATTAAGTTTTCTGAATGGAATCAGAACATTGAGGCAGCCTGGAGAGTGTAAAAAAAAACTAAAGAAAATGACTTCCAGAACTGTCTCAGAAAGTGAGAATGATGGAATTAGTGTTTTCAAAGTGAGGAGATTAATGGCAATGTGTCTTTTAATTGAAATATTAACCATATGTTTTGATCACACCTCATATTTTTTCTGATTTGGTATCAGGGTAAAAGTAGCTTTGTGTAATAAAAACTTCTTCTATTTGGAAGAATTGGTATCAATTATTGTTTAAGCGACTGATAGTGTACTAGTTGGAGTTGAGCCTAGGCTTTTCTTTGTGGGAATTTTTTTAAATTGGTAAATTTAATCCCATTACTTGTTATAGATATATACAGTGAATATGTACCAAGTAGATGCCTGAAGGGTTTTTTTCATTGTTGTTGTTTTCTTTTTTTCCGGCACCAGGGATCTAACTTACAACTTCACGGCTGCCAGACAGGCATGTAAGCCACTGAGCCAAATCCTTGGCCCGATGCCTGAAGTTTTAGATAGTATCAAACCCTGTATTTACTAGGTTTTTCTTACTCATTCTTTCCCTAGATTTTGACATCAGCTTATTATTTTGTTTTTTTCCCTTATTAAGTTCAGAGTTTAAACTATTCCCTTAAAGGAAACATGTCTTTCTTTTTTGCATATCTGAATTGCCAAATTGCTACTTTTGTAGCTTGGGGTCACTATGAATAGTGGTACCATGACAATTGACCTGATAACTGAGACACTAACAGGTATGACATATATATACGACATGGATACAAGGGCCACTTCACATCCCAAAAGGATCAGGATAGCACAAGATTTCATTATCCTACTCAGTGCAGTGCAAAATTTAAAATTTGAGAATTATATATTCCTGGAATTTTCGATTTACTATTTTGGCCATTTTACTGTCTGATTTTCACTACATGTGATGCAAACTATGCTGTTAATCCTATGAATTTTTTCCTTCTTAAGTACTGTTCTTTTATTTCTGGCTCTTTGTAGGATTCTCTACCACTGCCTTTCAGTCAATTTGAAAATGATATATCCTGCTTCATATATATTTTTCTTGAGGTTCACTGAACTTGGATATGTGTGCTTCAGTTATTAATCAAATTGGGATATAATTTGGTTTCTTCTCGATTTACTTTCTATTTCCTGCCATTCTGCAATATACACACATATGTACACATGCACAGAGAATATGTACATATGATGTATATGATAATCATTCTCCATAGATAACTCATGCTAAGTACTACTTTTCAGTATTTTATCTTTTGTTTTATTTTAAACAATTTCCCTTCATATCTTCATATTTATCAGTCTTTTTTTCTATAGTGCCTAGTCTGTTATTAATCCCATTCAATATTATTTTTCTTTAGAACTCCAATGCATTGTTTTATATATTCTCCATTTTCTCTCTCATAGTGCTAATATTTTCCTATAACTTCTTAACTATACATTGTATATTTGTATATCTCTAACAGATGCGCCTTTTCCACTTTTTATCAGTGTTAATTTTTGGTGTTTCTACTTATTTTCTCTTAATTATTAGTCATGTCTTCCTTTTCATTGCATGATTACTAACATTTAATGGAATGTCACATATTAAGATTTTAGATTGTTGAATTCTGGATATTTTTGGTATTAATTAAAATACTTGAAGGTTTCATTCTGGCATAAAGTTAAATATTTGTGTTTGTATTCTGTAATACAAACACACTAAGTAAGAAACTGTATTAAAAGTAACTTTCAAATAACTTAATAAATTGTCGCTTCATAAACTGTAGTAACAGCATGCAGTCTAATGCTAATTTTATCCCACTACAAAAGCAGTAGGTATGTGTTGTCTATGGGATGCCCGCTATGTTAGGTTTTTTCACTTTGGTTAGTGGAATACAAAACTTTACCATTCTTGGTGAGCTCAAGGTATTGTCAGTCTGCTCCTTTTTAATCTCTGTTTAAGCTTTGATAGTTTCTTCACATACATAAGTTGATCAGCTATAGGAAAGTCTGTATAGGTGTTATCTCTCTTCAACTTGTAGTTTCCTCCTTTCTTATATTATGCCCTGCAAATTCGGGCTGCCTTGGATATCTTTGCTGTAAACTCTGTTTTCTTAATTTCTGAGAGTTCCAAGTTGTTCGATTTCCCTTTTTCTATCTTATAATCACGAAAATCTCCAGGCAGAGAGCTAGGAGCTTGTAGGGCTCATATCATTTACATTCCCTTCTCTGGCATCAGTCCTGTGCTTCCAGTGACTCGTCATGGCCAGAGGCAGAATATCCTCTCCTTTAGTATTACTGATTTATAAAAAATTATGGTAGTAAATCTTTGTTTATTGCGAAAGGATTTTTTTTAGTTTAAAATTATTCAGAGGCAAATTGATTTAATAACAGGACTTTTATGCCACTTGTAAACACTTTTCTTATGTACAGGTACAGGACACAGTATCCAATCCTAGGCCTCCTGTATGATGACTATGAATATATACCACCAGGCAGTGACACACAGACAATTGTGATTGAGAAAACAGAAGACAAATGGACTTGTGTAAGTTTACGTGATGTTTATAGTCTTATTTTGAATATATTTTGTCTTTTAAATATTAAGGTAAAATATCAAATGTCATAGACAGTTATGAAGGAGGATGGGGAGAGACATGTTTTAATGAAATTTGTCTTGCAGTCTCCACTATGATACCTATTTCAGTAATTATAATCATTTTAGATTTTTGAAAGAAGAAAAGAGATGTGTTTATTTTCTTACTAGATTGTAAGATCCTCTAGCTTTAAATTTTAGTTTATAGTGAGGCTGCTGAACAGGCATTTCAATGTCATGTGCAGTAATATCTATCTACCTTCTAAAACATCCTCGAAGATGAACAGATAATATAGACTTCAACATCTATTTGCTAAGTACTTTAATCCATTATTAAGGGACTGGTTATTAAAGACCTCTTCTTATAAACGGTTGACAGCTATTTTCCTAAAACTTTTATGGATTAACTTACTAAGGTAGTGATCATCAAAGAGAAAATGTGTATTCTCTAGCAAAGTAGTTCTCTCCAGGGGTAATTCTGACCCCTGGGATACATTTCCAAATGCCTGAAGAAAATTTTGGTACTTATAAGTAGAAGGTGGGTATAATAGCCATTAAGGGGATAGAGGCCAAGGCTGCTGTTAATCATTCTACAATGAGGAGGATAATCTCTGATAAGAATTACCCTGCCCAAGATGTTAATAATGCTGAGGTTGAAAAACCTTTTGAATACAACAAAACTTTTGCTTTTTTTCCTAATTATATATTCCTATACCTTTCTTGGAGATTCTAATAGTAACCCAGTGAGATCATAGGAATGTGCAATATATCTCTGGTGCAAAGGATGAAAAAAGTTTGGGAATTCAGCTCTCAAACAATACACAATCTAACTGAAAACATTGTGAAAATAATGTGTATTTTGTTAAAATTCCTACCTATCAAACTGCTTAGATACTAAAAGCAGGCAAGATCAATCTATGATCATTAAAGTCAATAAATGGTTATTGCTGTAAGGTGAGCACAGATGGCAAAGGAAGAATAAGGGCATTTTAGTTATTAATAATACTATTTCTTGAGCTGGGTGATGGATGCAAAAGCATGTTCAATTTTTGAAAATTTATTTAGTTAGGTGCTTATAATATGTACTTTTTCGACATGCTTATTCTCCATCAATGTGACAATACATAATTGTTGAATATACAAATGCTAATCAAAATTCTATAAAACCTTTTGAAGAAATCTTAAAATTACATTTCAAATGTCTGTTAATAAAATTAAGTATTCACTAAATAACTCACTTTAAAATATATTTTGGTCAAACAAACTCAGTATGAGAAATATTTTACCTTTGAAGCCCTTCCATAACTATAATGAAGATATCAATTTGTAAAATATCTATCATCAGTGGAAGCAAGCAATTATTAGTCTATCATCAGTGGAAGCAAGCAACTATTAGTCTATCATCAGTGGAAGCAAGCAATTATTAGCGACCCTAAAATAAGAACATTCACATAATTTGATATTTACAATGCTATTTTTCTTAGATCATCAATTAGTTGAGAGTTACTTGGTACTAATCATCAACCGCTAAAGGGTACCTGTAGATCCAAGAATAAGATTAGTAGCAAAATTTAAAATTTGTCACTCAAGAATGATTTCATGCTGAAATCCAAGACTTAAAAACAATTGCTGCTACTAACTATGTGTGTCCCAGAAGTGGCAGCAATGTTAGAAACTCCCAAATAGTGGGCCGAGAATACTAGCAATTTCCTCTCAATCCATTAAAACCTATAGCAATAAACATTGAAGTTGATAATCTTGAGGGGAGATAGAAACTGGTAGCAAGTTCAAAATATATTTAAATTCACAAATGATAGAACCATATTTATTATTAGAGACCTTTGGCTGTATATTTAATCTCTAAATATGACACAAAGGATGAAATCTATCCAATCTTCCTTCCTTCTTGTCATTTAAATATATACCTAGACTAAAGTCAGAGAAATCATTGTTTCAATATCATGCCAAAGTACCACAAAAGTGCAGTGCATTTCCTTTGTTTCTATATGTATTAATTCAAATAAATTTCTGTAACTGTGTACATATATTAACAATATCTTGACTAATTTTTAAGATAACCTTTTTTTTTTCTTTTCTAGCCATGAATGGATCCACTTTAAACTTTTACAACTCAGAGGCTTTCTATGTCTACATTTTGTATTTTAATTGTTAGTTTTTCTGTTGATAAAGGGCAATCAAATTTTTGAAACATACCACTATTCAATGAATCAAGTGGAATGACTAAATTCTGCAGATGAGTTTCTCCAGTTTTTTATGAGACTTGAATCTTTTCTGTAACATTTATGTATTCAGTATACATATAAACCAAAAAAGAAACCTGCTTGCTTAAACTTTGATTAGAGATACTGTAGAACATAACCCACAATTTTTCACATAGGGTGCTTTCTAGGTATTGGACTAAGTTGCAGGGGATAGAGACTTTATATGTTATTCAGTTAGGAGCTTTTCTTTGATGTGAGATATGCAATTCTGCCACAAGATTTAATAATGTTTTTAACAAAAAGAGGTAAAAGGCAATTGAAAAAATAGTTTAGTGCATTATACATACAGTCTAAATTTGCTTTTTTCATATTAAGCCTCTGACTAAAAGAGATGTTTTATTGCATGTTATTTACAACTCTTGAAAACATAACTGTTTCAAAGGTGATAGTTAATTTCATTTAGCAGGGAAGTGGGATATCTTTTTAAATAACTAAATCAACTAAATTGTACATTATGCTACTTGGTTCTAAGTACATGTTAGTCCATAGGCAAATCTGTCATTTCAAAGTGTATTTGCCCCCAAATTAGCTCACTCACATCGTTAAAAGCATATAACACTATACTGCAGTAGTGGGCAGAAATTAAGGTAGACTTTTTCATAGTAGTATACAAACATAACACTGAAATACTGCACAGATATGAAGGCTTAGGGAATAAATATAGCAACAACACATATTTGCTAGCTGTATCATACTTGGAAGAAATATTTTATAGTATTTAATGTACTCAGAAATTTACCAAATGGGCTCTAATTACTTACTGTACAAAGTGAACAGTAGTGTTTCTTAAATACATTACAAGGATGAATTTTTTAAAAATTTCCGCCTGTGGCAGTTAAGTCAGCACTTTCCAGAACCATTTGATCTATGGATAGGGAATAGATGCTTATGAAAAGGTCCTTACCATACCTTACATTTTTTTAAAACTCATATAAAATTTAGCAGTACAGAGAACTATATTTTAAAAATACATATTTTGTTTCCAATTTGTGATTGAGATCAATAGAAAAAATAATGTTATCTTTTCCTCTCACCAGTTTAAGGCAGCTTATGTATGAAAACTGCAAAGATATCAGACGAGGAAAGCTTGTTCATCTAATTTCTATTTTAGTGTTTTCACTTCAGACTTGTCAAATAAAATGGAGACTATAATGACATGCAAAATAATTTGTTTATGTGTCTAAATATGTTAAATATCTGCATGGTTTTTGTGAAAGCTGAGGCAGGAAGTGTACACATCGATTTTTAATTTAGCTTTCTATTCTCATCAGAAAGTTACTATCATGTGAGTATTTATTTTGGAACTAACAAGCACCATTTTAATAAAACAAACTTCCAAACAAACACTATAAGGACCTCCTGATGTAAAATACTACACATGACACTTATAGTTTGACCTCCAGTTGATTCAGGTCTCTGCTTTCGATTAGAATTTCTTTGCTTAAAAATCTAGTTTTCTATGTTCTGTAACTCACTTATTTCAGACATATGCTCCCATAATGCATTCTTCCCATCTCTGTAGTGATGCTTTATCTGTTACTTTTTTTCTCTTTTTGTTTTTTCCTTTTTTTGGTACCGGGGATTGAACTCATGACCTCGCGCTTGTCAGGCAGGTGCTTATGCCACTAAGCTAAATCCCCAGCCCTTGTTACTTTTTCTTAACATAGGCAGTACAAAAAGAACAAAATAAATCTTTGAAAAATTATAATTCTATGTCCAATTTAGATCACTTTAACAAACACTCATCATATCGCTCCCATTATTGCAATCTACAAAGATGTTTCTTTTGAAAGTAAATGTGAAAGTATTTCCTCAGATGGTATATATTCCCCATCACACAAAATTATTAAGCTTACTGTTTTTCCATAGTACTTTTTGTGTAATTAAAAAATATATTTCATATTCACCCTAAGATAAATAGTAAATAGAAAATACTTAAATACAGAACATAATGAACACATCTTTTTTAATAAAATATTTTAAAACATTTATTCCAGAACAAGACATACTTTCTACTTAGTCTGCAAAGGAATAGTGGAATTGTTATTTAACATAATTACATGATAACCAATATCAATTTTATGATAGTTTTGGTAATCTTGGATTCATCTCTTGTAGACAATGAGATGCTAAATCCATGGTCTTAAAATTTACATTCCCATCCTACCACACTAAAATAATACTTTTGCTGCTGAAGTACATGTTTCTGAAATCCTTTATGTTAAGGGACAGCCTTTGCATTTTTTCTGATTCCACAGACCACTTACGAATTCAGTCAGTGTTGTAATACTCCTTGTTCATACATGCCAAGATCCAACAAAGCAAACCAGTTTCTTAAAATGGGTGTATAAGCTTTTTGATACAGTTCACTAGAGAGGTCTGATGGCAGTCATGCTATATTTGAGAAGGTTTGCAATCTAGGAGTCATGGAGAATATTTTAGAGCTTTCAGTGATACAATGTCAATATTGCCAATTAGTTCAGATTTTAAAATGGAGCAGGATTCTTTGGAGTTACTTGGGAGATGTTCAAAGAAAAAGGCATAATAGCATTTGGAATAGGCACATGAACCATTTATAGTGCTAGATAGAGCCCTGAACCCGGCCCTAACAATATTCTTAAATATTTTCCTTTGTGTCATGCCTTAAGTCACAAGTGACAAGTAGACAAAAATGTCTGCATGCACATAATGGCCCTGAACTGTTCTGGAAAAATGATTCTCCATTAATTTCAATTTATTCTGTTTGTCGTGAAGGTACTTTGAACTGCAGTTCTACACTTTTAGATGGAAGCTGTTATACATATAAGGAAGGTTTGTGCTAATAAAATTATAATTTTAAGGCAGTATTTCATTTGTAAGTTGGACTGGATTCATGTTTTACCTGGAGTGAAGTTTTCTAGGCCTAATTTATAAAAAAATCCATCCACTTTTATCCAGCTCCACTGTACCCATGAATAAGAGAAATGACCTCTTAACACGGATCTCTGCATCCTTCAGAAATTCTATGATGCATTCCTCATGTAGCCTCCAGTCATCTTGAAATGTAAATAGTAACATGTTACTCCTTTCTCAAAACTCCCAAATGGCTTTGCACTTTAAACTTCTCACAGGTCCTAATTCTTTTAATTATTCCTTCCTGATTATTTATATTTATAAATTTCTCTGCCTTGGTCTTCCACAAGAACTTTATGCAACTAGTTCCTCCTTGCCACTCATGTCTCAGCTCAAATGACATATCTTTAGTAAGGAATGCCTCTATCCATTCACCCATACTTACATGTTTAAGCAGAAACACAGAAGTGTGCCAGAATTATATTGGGTGCTTTGCTTTGACATACTCATATGGCAACAACACATGGAAGTTTGCTAGAAATGTAAAATTGTAGGCCCTACAGTTGAATTAGAATTTGCATGTTACCTAGTTTCCCAAGTAAATTTCAACTGAGAAGCACTAATCTTAACATGTAAATCTAGGTTTCTTTTTGTTTTGTTAATGATTCTTTTTAAAGAATAATAATTCAATTGACAGATTTTAATAGTTCTATATATTTAGATATACGAATTCTATTAAATGCTGATTAACTGAAACAATCTTTCCTAAACACCAAAATCAACACTTCTTTTGTCTGTATATTGGAAACATAATTAGATTTATTCATTTGCCAGGACTACATCATGTAAACAGGTTAAGAGTCTTTACTTTCCTCTATAACACTAATGTCAAGTCTTAAAATGGGCATTTTATTTATAGAATTTCATCATGGTATTAGCAAACAATGTACATCCCTTGAAGAATGAGCACGCCATAGTCATCATAATTATTTAAATTCCTAGCCCATGTTGTTGTTACTGCACAAAATTCAACCAGATGTTAAAAAAGGAACCAAACTAGCTAAGAGAAGTTTTAAGTGAAAAGTCTTTTAATAAGGAATGAGTATTACAACAAAACTTTAAATAAACTCATAATACCTTGAAGTGCAATAAATGCTTTTTTATTGTATGCTCATTTCAATGAGTAACACTGAGAAATAATAATCCCACATAACAGTGACAATCTTATTTTACAGCGTGTACATCATTTACAGCCACATAACACACAATTTTAGATTTTCCAAATTTAATATTCAGAAGTTAGGAAAGATAAAAAATTTATTCTCAAGTAACTGATTCTTATCTGGTGCAAAAACAGAAAGGTGAACAGTATTTGAAACACAAAGCCACAATATAGCATGAAGTAAAATTACGTTGAACAGCTGAATATAAACATGAAGCAACTAAAACTTAAAAGTATACATCATGTGTATTATATTTATGAACAGGATTTTCATTAAGTTTCCCTAAACCAGCTTTTAATATTAAGCGCCATTTTGATTTGCAGCATGCTAACACAAAGCGTTGTTAAAGGGATGCATATTTTAAATTTATACACTGTAAACTGAATATCCACCTCCAAACTCTATTGGCAGCATAGTGTTCTGTTAAATACTGCATAAATACTGCCTCATATTGAAAATGCATGTTAATAACATGGTATACAGATTTCAAAAATCAAAAATTTCAATAATGGCATAAAATTGCACCTTTAAACATTAGAGCAAGTAAGAATAGAAGAATCATACTTGCTAAGACTGTCCTAAAAAAGCTCTCCAAATATTATATTTAAGAAAACTGTGTTCTCTCAATTTAATCTTGAAATCATTAAGAAATATAGTGCTGATATTGTTTGCAACACTACAGTTGTATCCATCTTAGAAAGCCACAACTGACTGAAATATACTTTTGTCATATATGCAATACTGAACAACAATCAACTTGAACATCAGAAAAAAAGGGAACTTTAGTCCTAGGACTTCACCTCAGATTTCAGCACAGAATTCTATACTTTAAACATCTTACCTGTGATAAAATAGTAGCAGCTCTGAAATTCTTTTTTTGATAGTACTGAATTATACTAACCTGTTTTTCAGTGAAATTTCTCTTAATGAATACACAAAACATTTGCCATTCCTGGAATTTAGTGTCCAGTTACAATATCAAAGACTCAATGACTAAGTGACTGATGAATTTTATTTCCCCACCCTGTTTCTAAAATTGCATAAAAGTGAGGTTTTCCTTGCTATAAAGCATTGCTAAAATCCTCTCTTTTCAGAAACATTTGTCTCTAGTATGATCAACCAATTAAGGTATTTGTATTTACTTTTCTTCTCTGTATTTTAATTATGCATAAAATACTATTAAATAGACACTTAAGTCTTTCTGCAACCATTCTATGGTGCTTTTAAATTCTTTAGTTTTCAAGGGGCTATGAGATTTCCCCATTGATTCAAATATTTTAAGACCTTTAATACAAATAAAGTTATGGTTTAATATTAAGTTTTGAAACCAGAAGAAACAGTGAGGTCTTCCTCCCAGGGGGCATATCTCACTTTCTAAATGGCTTTTTAAAATATATGTCTTACATAAGAGCCTCCTTGTGGTGCCTCATAATATGCTGATTTTTTTCTGATGGTCTCCGGAATCCCTTCTTGCAGAATTCACACCTGTGTGGATAGTCTTTTGTATGTATTGAGATCACATGTCGTTTAAAGCCAGATGCATCTGTAGTGCTGTATTCACAATACTCACATTGGTAAATCTTCCTTCCCGTATGAGTCTTCATATGTTTTTTGAGCTCATTTTGTTGTCTGAAACCTCTCTTGCACCTTTTACACTTCAATGATTGATCCTTAGTATGAACTGAAAGGATATGACCACTAAGAATAAATGGATCTGATGTTTTAAAGTCACAATGCCTGCACTGATGAATCTTCCTACCCTTATGAATATCACTATGTTTCTTGAGCTCAGATGGACGATGGAAACCTTTATCACAGACCTCACATTTGTGAGGGAAATCCTTAGTATGGACAGATATAATGTGCCGCTTAAGGTCACTTGAATTGGTGCTCTTATGATCACAATGAGGACACTGGTGTGTTTTATGTCCTTGAAACAAATCCAGATGGCGTTGAAGCTCCCTTTCATCACCAAATGCTTGGGGACAGTGCTCACATTTATATGGCAAATTGTTACCATGCTTAGACTTAATGTGAGTTTTCAGATTAGACTGATCTGCACACCTGAAGACACAATATTGACACTGATATGGCTTCTCACCAGTATGGGTTCTCATATGTTTCTTGAGTTCAGAGGGATGTCGAAAACCCTTTCCACACTCAACGCAAACATGAGGAAAATTCTTGCTGTGAACAGCCAGCAAATGTCTATTCAACAGTCCTTGTTCTGCAGTTTCATAGTCACAATATTTGCATTTGTGCATCTTCGGCTCCTTATCTCTTAAAATAAGTTTATTTGAACTCAGTGGGCTAGCCTCTCTGTATCTTCGTGTGTATTCTGTAAATTCATGAGATTTGTCAACTTTGTTTATAAGCTTATGGCTTTCTAAGTGGTTATGGAAACTCACTTTCTTGTTAGTTGTAAAGTCACAATCTGTACACTGATATTTTTTTCTCATCAAATGATCAGGATGATTCTTCATGTGCCTTTTTAAGAATCCCCTGGATTTAAACTTTTTTGTGCAAATATGGCAAGGGTATACTGTCAGGGGCTGCCCATCAGGACCTATTATAACAGCTAGATAAAAAAAAATAAAGGAAATTGTGACATTCGGTGAGACTGCTTTAAAGGATTTTATAGCAAAGGTGCCAAAACTAGCTGACATTCACTATTAGGAAACTACACTAGATGAATAAAATCCTGTAAGATAAAAAATGCACATTAAAACAAATGTATAGTAAAGTAATTCATTAAAAAGTATTGAGGGGCACCTACTACACACCACTCACCTGCCATAATGCTATCATATGTACTTTCAAAGCCAGAGTGAGCACACCCTTTATTGTTAAACCCAATGTTAAAATTCTCTTTAAAAACATCTTTCAAGAAGGGGAAAACAAGTGTAATCTTATTAAGTACTAGTCACACGATATAAAACAAATCTATGTCCTACACGAATAAGTGCATGGAGGGTATAACTATCCTGTATGCAACTGATTTTTTCCTTTGGTTACAAAAATACTTGCACATCTGAAATTATTATAGAATTCATAAAGCAAAGTATTTTACCTGTTTGCCACTGCCTTGTTTCTCCCTTTCTCCTCTTCTTGGCTTTTTGTTTAAGGATTTTATTGGTGTTAATGCTATCACAAATTTGAAGGTACTGTGCTGCTGTACTGCTTCTGTTTTCTAATGTTGAGTCCAAAGGATTTGCTGAGAAAAATTGGTACATGGTTAAACTAAATGTATTTAAAATTTTTCACTTTTGACAGACAAATTAGTGCAGATGACATGGTATCAAGTTTCTACTGTGATAGTAAATTTCAAAAAGTATACCCATCTTCACATTCTGCCTATCTCTTTCATACACACACCACATGCATACACACACACACACGATGTGATTATGCACTTTGAAAAGTGTATCATATGAAATAAATGTTAAAGTTTATCAATTTGATCATCAAAATGAATAAATTAATAAGATAAATATAACATAAGAAACTGAATTTTATAACCCTGTACCAAATCTTGGCATCAGATCAATTTCTTATCAATGGAGATTGATGAAATCAAAGGGCTTTAGAAAGAAACATATACATACAGTAGTGAATCAATATAGTCATGACAACTATATGATAATATATAATAAAATCATCTATACACTTTTAAATAGTATAACTAATGTGAAGAATATTAAATATTAAATATTGAGATTGATTTTAGGGGTTAAAATTGATATGGCAGGCAATGTGTTGCAATTTCATTATGATCACTGCATACAGAACAATGTCCTTAATAAAACACAAATCTATCACGGTATCATGCAATTTAGTTTTAAAACGCATGTCCACAAAACTGTCAAGTTAGCTTACGTGCTGTGATAAATAATTCTCATAAATTTCTGTGAAGTCTACATTTAAATTTAGAATCAAATACTACGCAAAGGTAAAAAAGTAACAACTAGACATTTTGTCATAAGAGAGTGAGAGTCTCCTTGTGTAAGAAAAAAGACACCTATGGAATAACACTATATACAGTGTATTAAAACTAAAAAAATAAAGTGGGCTCATGGATTTTTATATATAATCAGCTAATTGTCATGCAAATTAAAAATAGCTCCACACCAAAGAAGCTATTAGAAAATGGCAGATACCATGACTAACTTTTATTTTTCTGTCAAAATAATTTGTATTTTAAATTGTTTTCACAGCACTATCTCATGCCCTATATAGTAAACTGCCTGATATTTATATCGTGTGAGAAATCTAAAATGAGCTATATAATGACAGATTTACATACATTAGGTTCAAACAGAAACTAATTCTCCAAAGAGGCAAACTCCTATGTAACTGGATTAGGTATGACCAGGCAAGTAATAATCCAACACATGTGTCTGCAGAGACAAATTAGTCACTCTTTACAAAGCAAGTGGAACATAAAGCCAGATATTTAACTTATATTTCACATACAATGATCTCTCACCTGATGCTTGACAATCTTCATACCTTCGGGAAACTCTTCTTTCATCTCCTAAAAAAAAAGGCTAATTACAAACTGATATGCTGATTATAGTGATTATTAACATAGCGTATATTAATCTACACAAATCTCAATTTGCCCACCATTCTTTGAATTAAATAAAATTTTATTAAGTTCTTCTATTCTCATAGATTAGACAATTTCATACAATAAAAATAGAAACTGCTGTGAGTATCCTTGGATTTGTTAATATCTAGACACAGTTTTACTTTTTATACAAAAACTGAGTAGCTATTTCTGCAGAGGACCGCCCCACTTTGAAAACGCTTAGCAAATGACTGTTGAATGAATGAACCTTTGGGAGAACCAAGTTTAGACAATTAATGCATTTGAACACCAGAATTTTTCAAAGTAAAGAGTATACCTGGAACATTTTGTACACTAGATAGCAATGAGATATAAAACAGATGATGTGAAAAGATAACTTGATAAATTTACCTTCCATTACATACTTTCTAGAAGAACACACCTGAATTTGTTTGTCTCTTTTCTGAACCCCCAATCTTATGATCTGTGGTGCTAACAACTGAAATAATTTTTTCCAAAAGGGAAAAGATGAATTTTCAAAGAGGAATTCTATGTCAGGAAAATAAAATGTTTTATAACACTCACTCACACAGGTAGGATTTAAAATAGATCCTATTGAAATGCATTAAGCAAGGTTCATTTTAATACAAAATATGTGACATAAAAATCATGTAAAGTAACTAGAGATGCATCAGTGCACAGAAAAACATTATATTAGCCAATTCATGGTGGCATTAGCACAGCATATTTAATGGTGTAAAGGCTGATTAAATACATATGTTATGTACTTATCAGGTGAAAAATGCCAGTGTCCTACCATATGCCGCAGCCCAGACAACAGGGACAATTGTTTTATTAACATCAGAGTTCTCAAGCTGAATCTCAGGGAGAGAAGTTCCTTCCTCTTCCCCTACAATGACTTCCATGTAAACTTCATCTGCTATTTCAGCGCAACCTAAATTTTAGAAATAATCGCTTGTTTATAACCCCAAATATTTAATAAATGGGTAAAAATTCCAAACAACTTAAATCTTTCAACTCTTAAGATTTCAGTTTGGTTAATTAAAAAATGTGTAAGTTTTATATTAGGCACTTTTGGAGGCTAGTGCCACTAGGAGACAATCATTTACCAAAATTTTTATTCTCCTCTTAAAACCAAGTCCTATGGAAATGGCTTTTTAATAATATAAAACATGTGCCCTTGAAATATACTAGCTAATTTTACAACCCATCAGGCATTATAATTCTATAAAAGGGTTGTCTTCCATAAATTTGCCTCACAGTTCTTTGAAACTCAGGGAGTATTTCCCACAATATCAAATAAAAATTTGACTTGAATTTAAAAATTTGACTTTTCCTTTGATTCACATATTGAATTTTCTATTTACTATAGACAAAATATGGAAATAAAGGTGAAAAAGTGTCCAAGTTTTCTTTCTCTTAAAGGCACTGATCTACATTTTTTCACATCCCCCTGAAAATCTATCATCAGCTAATCTAAACCTGTCCTCCACCTCCTAGTATGCCACTTTCTTGACCAGTGAGTTTTTGAAAAATAAAGGATTTAGAGACTGTAAGTAAAAAAAATGTTTCATTGAATTATTTTCCTAGGACCTGTCTTTTCAAACATTTTGATACTTTCTGCTGTAATGTACTTCTTATCTTTGGGGGTAGAATTCAACTCCCCGTGGCTTCTAGAGAAGAAAGCTTGAGGAATAGCTATCAAAATGCAGCATAGGTAAAGCCCAGTATTGTCAGGGTAATGCTATAAAATGGGAGGTTCTTGTTCCTCTATGTAAAACAGTGCTTTTTCAGCATGGCAAAGAGACAGTAGTAGTCTTAGAGACAGAATGCATAGCGGGATAAGGAGAAAATAGGCAAGAGTAAAATGTCTTCATAAAGAAACATGCATAATGGTAGGAAAGAAACCTAAGAAGCTTTTTTACCCTGTCGTACTCAACCCCCAAAAACTCTAAAGAGCAACTATTTTGAAGCTACCAACAACGTAATATATCAAGACCCTGACAGAACGGTACAGATGAATACTTACGCAGCTAACCTCTCAGTAACAGAAGAATAACCAGTCAGCCCTTTCACTGCTGAATCCAGAGAGGCCAACAGTGCTCATTGCCATGTGGAGAGAACACTGGCAGTGGAGTTAGACAGATATAAATTCAAATCCTACCTTCCTCAGATAATATCCGAACAATCTTGGGCAAATTATATTCCCAATTTTTTTCTTCTATAAAATAGGAATACCATCTACTCAGGGATGAATTGTGAGGGTTAAATGAGATAATACGTATGCAACATATCCAATAACATAATATTGATACAATTCTCTGTATTTGTGAGTTCCATTAAGTTAAGAACTGTGTACCACTCCTCTCTGTATTCCTAGTATATTACCTCAGATACAGTATTTCATATTTGCTGATTTGAACAATACTTGAATGGTCAACAGGACCATTCCCTTTTAAATATTTGCAGTGAAGGATCAGGTTTATTTTATTGCAGTGTGTTTTTATATAGTGATTCTATCTCTGAGATTGCTTGTATTTTATAACTGCATGATCAAGGCACAGAGGTTCCCCTACAGTGCCCTTTTTTTCTTACTGATATCATCTTCCTCTTGAGAAGAATCTTTAACTGCCATGTAAACCATCTTCTCCCGCTGCATTCGGCTCTGGTCAAGCACTCCAGCTACAGTATGTCCACTGGGGTACTCACTCTCTGTGACAATTTCTGTTCCACCTTGAATATTAAAACAAATATCAAAATAAAGAAATATCATGGAATAACTCCTTAAATTAACAAGGACATAAGAGAAGTATTTTAATTTGGAAAAAAATTTTTAATTCTAAAATAAATTTCAAGGTATCAAGCTAATTTTCATATAAATTGTACTTTAACATTTTTAGTTATCAGAGAAGTAACAATTTCTAGCACTTAGGTCACACTTATATGCCAAGCACTATCTAGGTCAGGTCTTGCACATATATTTATTCATATATCCCTCACAATAGCTCTGTTTGGTAGTTACTATCATTACGGGCATTTTATGGAGAAGAAACAAAAGGTAGACAGAGGTTATGTAACTGACTGAAGGTTGCTCAGTGAAATGGGAGATCTAGGATTAAAACCCAAACAGCCTGCCTCTAGAATACATGCCGTTAAGCACTCATTATAATTTCATATTCTAAATCAATTCCTTATTCATTCATTTCAAAACTTTGAGCAATAATGTACTCATGTTTGAAAGAATCTAAAGCATTCCTGTCTATATTCATATAAATTTTTCAAAATATACCATTCAAAAAGCCTATAAAAGTGTGTCCTTTGATGACAATTTTAGAATAATCTCCAGCCAAGATAAGAATTCTAATTCCAATTACAGCAATAAAACAAAATTAGTCCTTATGGTAGCCATTGTTAATTTCCTATTATCTTGCTTTGAAGTCCTGCATTGCTTTGTTTCATTTTGAATGGTTTTATTCTGTTCTGTTTTGTTTGATTTTATTAGGTCTGATGGTATGGGCAGCTATTTTGAAGATAACAAGAGACATTATGGTAGCCACTGTTGATTTCCTATTATCTTGTTTTGAAATCCTGTATCACTTTCACTGTTTTGTTTTGATTGGCTTTATTCTGTTTTATTTTGTTTGGTTTTATTCTCTTAAAAATAAAAATTAAAAATAAACTTAAAAATAAAAAAATTAGTCTTTGTACCTATTTCAACATCATCTTCAGCCTCTGCTTTAAATATATACACTTTTATTACTTCTGAACCAAAACCATCTTCTTTAACATCTTCTTGTGAACCATCACCGCTGATTTTTAAAGGTGTATTCCCCATATGCTCTAATTTCTCCCCAACATCATCCACTGTAAAATATAAAGAGGAATCTATTTCATCCATAAAGTACCACTGACACTAATATTTAGTTAAGCAATAAGTTCAAGGTAAAATAATGTGTCAACCACCCACACATTATATTCACTTGATGACTCAATGCAGCCATTAAAAATGATACGTTTCATGGATAAACAGTACACAATGTCAAGATATACTACATGATCAAAATTATAAATATTAAAACTACAGACTTCAATTTATATATAGGAAATAATAATTACATAGCTTTAATTAGAACAGTTTGGGAAAAGATTAAATAATGTGCCATCACTTCCAAATCTTTAAGCCAAATTCATCACTTTCAGTGTTTTAAAGTTGTGCATGGTAATGTACATCTATAATTCCAGCACTCAAAGACTAAGACAAGAGAATTACCACGTGTTTGAGGCAAGCCTGTGCTACATAGTGAGTTCAAGGTCAGCCTAAGTTACACAGTAACAGCCTATCTCAAAAAAAAAATCAGGATTTTAATTTAAGTCTTATCAGGAAAATTTATGTAACAAAAACATTAAAAAGATAAAATGAACATTACTGATAAAACAGGCTGAGTTCACATAACTTCCTAATTAAATAGCAGTTATTTCTAAAACCACTTAACATAAGATTCAGGATTTAAAAAGAGGTAACAGAACATCTAAATGATTTTTATAAGAAAGAACTTTTCATAAAGCACTATAAAAACAAAATCTTAGTATTACAATTTCTGCTGAGTCAAAATGGCAGATAACCTCAAACCACAAATTTTATATATATCTAAACTTGGCAATGTATATTTTATTTCAAAATTCTATACAAGGGAAATACCCAAGTGGATAATTCTTTTTCTTTATTAAAAACCTGATGTTTCAATGCATATGAAAAAAATCATATAAAAAGTAAAACAGAAATATTCAAGACTACTACTTAAATTTTAAGTATATTTGCAAATTTTTATTCTTTGCTCTATAGTCTTTGAAGGATACAGTGTAGTCTTATGAATATTATATGTGAATTACGCAACTAATGTATTAAATTAATAAAATTTGTCCTGTTGCCACAAGTAATATCTAAGCAATATTTTCTCCCTAAATATTGTATGTCTACCTTTTTAATGTCATTGCTGTTTCTATTTAATTAAAAAGTAATCTAAATAAAAAATCCACTCCTCCCACATATCCATATGAAACATAAAATACAGAAGCCCTTGAACATATCTAACATTCTAGAACAATGAAAAGCAGAATAAAGTAGCACTGAAAACTTTTAAACTTGGCACTCTTAAATTGTTAGTAAGAAAATGGAGAAAAACTGAAAACTTTCAACCTAAAATTAGGAACAAGACAAGGATGTCCATTATCACCACTCCTATTCAATATAGTTCTGGAAATATTAGCCAGAGCAATTAGACAAGAGAAAGAAATAAAGGGAATAAGGATAGGAAAGGAAGAAGTAAAATTATCATTATTTGCAGATGATATGGTACTCTACATAGAAGACTCCCAAAAATCCATTGAAAGACTTCTAGATGTAATAACCAAATTCAGTAGTGTTGCTGGATACAAAGTAAACACTCAAAAATCAATAGCATTCTTGTACACAAACAACAAACACACTGAGAGAGAAATAAGGGAAACCACACCATTGACTACAGCATCCAAAAAAAAAAAAAAATGAAATACTTAGGAATCAATCTAACAAAGGAAGTAAAAGATCTATACAGAGAAAATTACATTACTATGAAAAAGGAAGGTGAAGAGGATTTCAGAAAATGGAAAAATATTCCCTGTTCATGGATAGGAAGAACAAACATCATGAAAATGGCCATGCTCCCAAAATTGTTATACAGATTTAATACAATTCCAATCAAAATACCACTTGCCTACCTCACAGAGCTAGAGAAAGCATTCCTGAAATTGATCCAGAACCAGAAGAGACCTAGAATAGCAAAGGCAATTCTGGGCAACAAAGGTAAGGCAGGAGGCATCACAATCCCTGACTAGAAACTATATTACAAAGCTACTGTGATAAAATCAGCATGGTACTGGAATCAAAACAGACCTAAAGATCAATGGCATAGATTAGAAGATACAGCCACAGCTACAAACACATTCAGCCACCTCATCTTTGACAAAGAGGCCAAACATGTACACTGGAAGAAAGATAGCTTCTTTAATGAATGGTGCTGGAAAAACTGGCTTTCCATATGCCACAAACTAAAACTAGATCCATGTCTATCACCATGCACTAAAATAAAGTCAAAATGGATAAAAGATTGGAATACTGAAACAGAGACACTAAATTTGCTGGAAGACAAAGTAGGTAAAAATCTTGATGACATAGGAGTAGGCAGAGAGTTCATGAACAAAAATCAAACTGCATGGGAAATACTTCCCAGAATCAACAACTGGGATCGCGTCTTACTAAAAAGTTTTTCCATGTCAAAGGAAATCTCCAACAGAGTGAAAAGAAAACCCACGAACTGGGAAAATATCTTAGCCAACTGTCCATCAGACAAAGAGCTTCTATCTAAAACATATAAAGAATTAAAAAAAAAAATCAGGCCTCTAAAATTCAAGGCCCCAATCCAAAAATGGGCATCTGAGATGAATACACACTTCTCAGAGGAAGAAATACAAATGGCAATTAAAAATATGAAAAAATGTTCAACATCAATGGTCATTCGGGAAATGCAAATTAAAACAACCCTGAGATTCCATCTCACTCCAGAAAGAATGGCCAAGATTTAAAAATCAACCAATAACAAATGCTGGAGGGGCTAAGGGAAAAAAGGAACGCTTCTCCACTGGTGGTGGGAGTGTAGGCTGGTGCAACCACTATGGAAATCAATGTGGAGATTTCTCAAGAAACTAGGATTGGAGATCTCATTTGACCCAGCTATCCTGCTTCTGGGTATTTTCCCAGAAAAACTGAAAACATCATACCACAGTGATATTTGTGCACCCGTGTTTACAGCAACCCCAATTTTAATAGCCAAATCTTGGAAACAACCCAAGTGCCCATCAATCAAGGAATGGATAAAAAAGATGTGGTATTTTTATACAATGGAGTACTACTCAACTATCAAGAAAGACTGCATCGAGACTTTTATAAGTAAATGGACACAACTTGAGACCATACTCACAAGTGAGATAAATCAAACTCACATGTGTAAATACCTTATTGTCTCCCTAATGGAAGAAACTGAAACAGTATATATGATCCAAAATCTACAGTAAATACTGTGTAAGGTAAGAAACTGCTCAACGAGCAAAAGTAATTGAGAAAGGGAAAAGGAAGAAAGAAGGAAGAGAAAAGGAAAAAGACATAAATCTGTATATATGTATATGGAAGACAGCTAAAATGACTATACTGCTAAATGTATTAGTTTTTGAGAAAGAATGTTAATACTCATATGATTAGATCAATTTTACATGTCTATATCTGTTAATCTAAACAACCGTGTTGAAGGTAATGATAGGCAATATTGCAACCATTGTCAAGTTCCTATCATCTTGTTTTGTAAACCTATAATGTTACTGTTTTAGATTTGCTGTTGTCATTTGTCTCTTTTGCTTTTTGTCTTTCTTATATGTCTTTTTTCTCTTAAATAAAAAAAAGAAAAAAATTTAGTAAGAACTGAACATGTCAAAGTCTACATTTTCCCTACTTCAGTTTCAAGTTTGACATACACAACTTTAAAATATTATTTTAGCCTTTCAAAATGTAAAACACATTTCAGAAAATCTTTTTACAGTGCAAAGCTACTTTAACTTTTTGATTAAACAGAAATGATCCCATATTATTTAAGTGTATGAATACATCATCTATGAAAGAAAAAATCCAAGTGATCAAAAATAGACTTTTCATCCCATCATAGCCTCTAGTTATATATTTTTGGCAATTTCTGGACAACACTGGAACAAAATAAAATGAAAGAAAAACAGATGATGAAGTATATGATATTATTGAATTTAATACTAATATAGCTTCTCTTATAAACTATGTTGAATAAAGTAAGAGATAATAGAAAAATTAAGAGTTAAGTGTTCAGGAAAAAATAGCTGTCTCATTCTTGGAAATAAAGACATAAGATGTACAAAAACCTTCAAAATTATATAAAATAGTAATTTCTTAGCTCGGAGAAATAGTAAATTAAAACAAAAGGTCTTATTTCATAAATACTGCTGTACTATACATGTATGGGCCAATGTGTTGGCCAAACTGAACTAAAACTATAATTCAAAAAAATTAAATCCCAAGAAATAAAATACATATTTTTGGCCATTTCTAAATTGTGCATCTTTATTTTAATTTTAAGTACAGTTGAAATTATTGTTGTTGCTCTAATTTCATTTCTACATTTTATTAAGGTCCATACTTCAATGTATCCATTATTCTCACAGTTCTCAGAATCAACAATTTCAAAATGCATCGAGTGATTGAATTTGTGTATTTCAAATTCACAGGTAATAAAATTATTAAGCATGTTGATATGCAATTTGAAGAGGTAAACTATTAACCTGACCAAAAATGTAGTCTATATCTTTTACAGAAAATACAAAGGTAGTATAGATTCAACAGGCAATCAACTAACTTTAGAGATGTGTAAATCCTCAAATACTCTTCTTAATGCAAATAACACTTAAAATACCTAAAATTCAAGTTTAACATTTCTTTTACTTTAAGGCACATGGAGTACTCAACTCCACTCAGGCAGGTAATTTGATATCACAGAATTCTACTAGCATTAATTATAAAAGAGTAAAGTACATTGTTTGCCAATACTGCAAAGTATTTTTCAACATTGTATATTCTTTTATAGCCCATTGGCACTATTTGATTAAAACTCTATTTTAGCAAAATGCACAATATATCAGTCCTTTTTGAAGCTAAGTAGTCTTTTTAAATTCTCTTATGTTGCACCTACCAAAATAATATGTCAGGTAAACATAACTAGACAGTATACTTATGTAGTACAGGAATAATATTAAGCAATGTGCAAAAGACTTTTGTTTCACAATGCAGAAAAAAACATTAGTCACTGTGAAATTTCAAAGGTATGCCACTCTCTGTTCCAAGAGAACTGAAACATATACCCACACAAAAACAAGTACACACATATTCAAAGAAGCATTATTCATAATAGCCAATAAATGGAAACAACCAAAATGTCCATCAACTGATGAATGAATTTTTTAAAATGTGGTATATCCATATAACAGGATATGTGGTGTATCCATATAACAGGATATGTGGCATATCCATATAATGGCCAAGAAATGGAAACAACCAAAATGTCCGTTAACTGATTAATAAATTTTTTAAAATGTGGTATACCCTTTTTTGCTCAGTAACAAAAAAGGAATGAAGTACTGATATGTGGTACGACATGGATGACCTCTTAAAACAGTGAAATAAGGCAAACATAAAAGACCACACATGATACAATTCTATTTAAATGAAATGTGAACGACGGGCAAATCCACAAATCTATAAAGTGGATTAGTGGTTGCCTGGGTGTGGATGGCATGAGGTTTAACTTTTAAAGTTACAGTGTTTCATTTTGAGGTAATTAAAACATTTTAAAACTGATTGTGGTATTGGATATAAAACTCTAGAATATACTAAAAAACACCAATTTATATATTTCAAATGTATGAACTGAACTGTATGATAAATTATATCTTAATAAAATGATTACATTGAAATAATCACTAAGGTGTTAACTTCTTTTACCCATGAAACAGGTGATATTTGAATGAGCTTTCCATATCATGGTATTTTGCTTTAGATAAAATTATGCCCTGGAAGAAAATGTGAATTTTTTTATATGTGAAAAGTCATTTAAAAATATTATAATGGCTTATTACAAAAGAACATTCCTGTTTCAGTGAAGCTCTTCACTAAAAATTTAAATCATCCATAAATGTCTTACGGGTGTTAAGCATTTTTAAAGATAAGCATATCTAAAATAGCATTAGACAGGTACAGTTAGACTATATTAATTTTGATATTATTTAACATAGAGAGCTTACCCAAGTGGTAACATGAATAATTTGGAAAGTTTAGCCTCTACTTGGATTAAACTCAGAGGCACCTCAAACATTGGGAGAAGACAAACTCCCTACCTCTAAAACTCAGCTACTGATGAAATTGCTTTATAGGAATATCTAGAGATTTAGAAACAAGACAAAGTTTTCTTTTGTGTCATCAAATGTAACTTAGATGTTTTGAAAATCTCTATTTTGCAAAAAATAGAAAAGAGAACCTCTTGATTTAACAATGAGTCTCTCAAAGCAATTTATTCTCCAAGTATTGAAATGCTTAATAGCCAACAGAAACCAAGAGTTAATGAAAATAAGTGAAGATTATTAAGAGATGAAAATGAAAGAAAATGGGAAGAATAAATATTTGTTAATTTAAGTAATATAACAATTATAAATGACCAAGTATATAGAGAGTGGAATGAGTTATATAAGAGAATTTACTGCAATATAAAATAAGATTTAATGAAACTTTTAAGAAGTTGTTACTTTTTCTCTTACTAATGATTAAGGCATAATTAATTCCCAGCCTAAATTCTCCCTAAAATTACATCATAGTTTTTCTAGTAATACCTGAGCAATATAATGTTTTTTTACTTTGTCAGTCTCCTTCTATTAGACTAGAAAAGAAATTCTTGTATTTAACCATATATTAAATAATTATGAAGATAAATATTCTAACAAGATATTCCAAAAATGTTGGATATAATTACAGTACAAAAGATAATTCAAGGTTTGACTATGTCAGGTACAAAATGTTTAAATTTTAGACCACTTTAATACCACAGTATAATTTAATGAATATACATTGGAAGGTATATTGAATGTATTTTAGTAAAGAAAGACAACCAGCTTTTACCATATCAATTTATACCACTATACACAAGTTTTTTTAAATGTCAGGCTAAATTTAAACACAGAGTTGCTTTAGTAATCCATATCTATTAAGAATAGGTAATGATACTTGTATAGTTATTTAGTGGCTTAAATCATTCTCTCAAAAATATAAACATGCAGCTTATAAAGTACTGACAGAAGAAAATGTTAAAACACTGGATTTCAGAATCATATTTTGAAGTTATATAAATTTAGTTTGTTTTTAATTTTAAACTCACTGATTCATATGTAAAAATTACTGTATGCATGCACACACGCATTGTATCTGGCAATTCTCTTCTCAAAAATTTTTGCATTTTTAAAAACAAAAGAACAAAAATTTTCCCTGTAAAAACGAATAGCCTTTATCAAATCCTCACTACATATATGATAATCTCTTATAAATTTATAAAGAACAGGCTCACTTATCTCTCAAGTTATATCAATAGCATATCTAAGAAATTTATTACTGAAGATCTGGAATACTTATCTCTTAAAGTGAGAAAAAATATTTCTATTTTCTTCTTTCAGAGGAAGTGCTTTTGGCTTTCAAAAAAGTCTGAAATTAACATGTTAAATAGTTTTGCACAGAGTAAACACACACATACACACACGCTCATACTCCAACAGCATACAAACCCAAGGAAAGCTATAGAACATGATCCAAGTTTACAGTTTAATTTTCAAGTACTTAAAAAACTAATGTAACATTTCTTAACATATTATTGTAGCATTCCTACACAAATATCAATGACAGTTGCTCGTCATGTTAAAAAGAAAGCAGTTCTACCATAAAGTCACCATTAAAGTTATTACATATTTACCACTAAATTTTTCTTACCAGTTAATATTCTTGTTGTCTTCAAATCTATATATCTATTCTAATACACTCATAAATTTAATTATTTCACTTTAAGTATGAAATTTCATTGAGTAAATTAAAAATAATAGTAAACTGAAAAAAGCTTCTAAACAATAAAGCTCTGAAATTATTGAAAATTATTTTTCAAAAAGATTGGCCCTACTACTGGTCATGGCTATAAACTTCACCTCTGATTATAGATGAATCTCCTGAGTAGTTAGGAATTTTAACTTTCACTTACAAGATATCATTAAATAGTCTTCAGAAGTGCTCTTCTCATCATCGTCATCATCGTCGTCGTCATCATCATCATCATCATCATCATCTTCGGTTTTTATAGTAACTGTAGAACCAGGAAGACTCCCAGATGTTTGAATCACAGTTTCTGTATCTGAATTAGTTACAAGAACCTCCTCTGATACCATTGTGGGAGAGTCCACTCCTGACACACAATCTTGGACCACATGTTCTAAGTGTCCACCAGGACCAGTAACAAGGTCAGCCACAAAAACTTGTTCAGGTACCCTAACAGTTTCTGTAATTAGTTTGGAAGTCAAGATGTGATCTGCATCATCTTCCTCTAAATCTTCTTCAATGGCAACATCAGCTTCAAGTACAGCTTCAGGAACAATCACACCTTCTGTCACTACATCAGTCTCTGTAATGATATCAGGCCCATGGACAACTTCAGCTGCAAGGCCATGATCGAGAGTTATCCCATCATCTGTGACAACATCAGAAACTAATACTGCTTCAGGAACAGAAACAACAATATGGTCTCCATCAATATGTGCAGTACCAGTCATTCCAGCCACTACAATACAAACAATTATTCAAAAAGGGAAAGTTATTTTATTAATTAAGAGTACTGTATTGAATCTAGCAAATACTGCAAAATATGTATTTCTTAAATATTAAATAGTCCCCGCCAAATATAACACTGAAAAATGCTGACAATTTAAATACAATAAAAGTGATCATTAACTAGAACTTGGGGGAGACATGAATGAAAAAATGCTAGTAAAATCTAAATTAAGATTTTAAGAGTAATGTACTTTACTTTCAAGTCAAATATAAAAGTCAAAAAGAGACATCATTACACTCCAGTAGAAGCAGCTAAAATAAAAAAAAATGGTTAACAGTACATTTGGCGAAGATGTGGAGGAACTCCATCTATCATATATTGTTGATGGGAATGTAAAACTTTAACAGACACTCTGGAATATAGTTTGGCAGGTACTGTATTACAAAACTAGATATTCACTTACCATACAAACCTAAAATTGCAATCTATGGCATTTTCCCCAAATTTAAAATATATGTTTACACAAAAACTGTATATAAATATCCATAATAGCTCAGAATAGTTATTAAACATTGTAGCAAAAAATTGGAGAGACTCCAAATATCCTTCATCAGTTAAATAGTTGGTTAAACCAATTCTGGCATATCCTGACTGTGGAATACCACTCAGCAATAAAAAGGAAAAATTATTGTTAATTTCAACAATCTGAATGAATCCCCAGAAAATTATTATAACTGAAAAAAAACCCAAAGATTGTATTATATAATACATAAATGGAATGTTTATGTAATATTCCTATGACAATAAAACTACAGCATTGTAAAACATTAGCAGTTGCCAAAGGTGGGGAGGAATATGAATATACAAGGTGATGGAACAATTATATATCTTCACTGTGATGGTCCTTACATGTATATATGTGTGGTATAAAACTGTATAGTTATTATGCATACTTACACACATAAATATATGTGAAAATTGTGAAAACTGAATGTGGTCTGTAGTTCTAGTTAATAGTAATCTACCAATGTTCATTTTCTAGTTTTGATATTGTTCCCAACAGTTACATAAAATGCCTCCACTGGAAGAAAATTAAGTAAAGGATAACTGACACTCTATGTAGTACTTTTTCCTACTTCCTGTGAGTCTAATGTTATTTGAAAAGTGAAAATGAAAATAGAAGGACACGTAGAAGGTACTAAAATGTTTAAATGAGTTAATAAAATATTAAATTATAAAATATGAAATATAAACATGAAAGTTCCTGAACATTTTTTAAGATATAGGCATTATTATAGCCAAATACAAGATATCTTTTTGCATCTGATTTAAGGGAAAAATTCTACTTATTTTAGATTAAGATTTAGCTTGATAACAGTAAATGTAAAACAGGAACAAAACTTTAATTCTTTTTGAGCAACATGGTAAACACTATTCCTACCTGCTTTATAAATACTGTTTCAGCATAAACTCTTTTCATAAGAAATTCTAAGTTATGCCACCCTGATGTGGTACAATAGACAAGTTAACAAGGTTTGTACACATGGCTAAAATAATTTATCTACATGAAATAATTCAATACAAAACCTTTTCCATTCTAATGATCATTTTCATTAAAGCAATACTGAAGTCTCTAGTAGAAACTTACAGGTCAAAATAAATTGTACATAAATCAAAATAAATTTAATATGCTTATCTTCAATCAATGATCTTAAGGAACTCAGACCAAGAATTGATAAGTCTACCACAAGGTACTGGTAGATTACTCTGACCAAAAACCAAAACATTGTCTACTAAATTGTGCCTTTTCCTCTTATCAGTCCATCTATTACATTTCACTGAATCCCTAAACAAGGTCATTTATTTGTTGTACACTCATTGTAATCACTAACAATGCACCAAGCAACCCATATGTGTATGTATAACCTCATTTAATCCTCAGAACAACTGTGTAAAATGAGTGCTATTTATATATGGAGAAACTATGGCTCATAAAAGTTAAACAAACTTGCTCACGTTTCAAATTTAAAACTGAATTCATGGCTTTTAACTTTTTTTTTTTTTTTTTTTTTTTTTTTGTACCAGGGATCAAACTCACAACCTCGCGCCTGCCAGGCAGGCGCTTAGGCCACTGAGCTAAATCCTCGGCTAAAACTGAATTCATGGGTTGACTCCAGACTGGTTTTTTTTTTCAATTTGCCTAGGAGAGTTTGTTCACTTACTCTAGAGACTATGTTTATAGCATTAACCATGGGGCACTAATAGTGGAACAGCTTCAGCAAAGAAAAACAATCTATCACATTAAAATCTCACTTAAATTTTAAAATATTTAGTAACTAGAACTACATAGTATTAAGAATTTATATTACTAGTTTAGGAGATTACAAATGATATGAAAATAATAAAAGCATGACATTAATGAGATAATCAAATAACATTAAGAAACAAGTTCTAGTTACAAGTATTTCCTGTTTTATTAAAGTTATTACATTCACAAATGATTATCTGGAACTTCACCAGAGGAACAGCATAAGATTTGTTACTTGTTAGATCTGTCTTGGACTAATATCTAAAATTATTTTGCTATTTAAATCCCAAAACAACACAAACTTTTTGAAATATTAAAATTCTTTCAAAAACTATTAAATTCACTGTCACAGATTCCAAGGACAACCATTATACTGCAATACCAGAAAAGCTGTTGAAAAAAGCATAGTGTTGCAATATTTTAAATCTGAACTACCCTTCAAAATAAATTGGCCTGATGTATTATAAATTGTTTCACATTCTGTACATAATGGTCATCCCATACCTCCGACCAAGAACCTTACAGAATTTGTAGATCTTGACATATAGTGGATTTATTTGGTTACCACTATCTGTGTATGATAAACTTAACGTTTCACAAAAATCATTAATTTAAGGAGTCGCAAGTATCTAAGTTTTGCTGTTAACAGAATTTTAAAGAAAATATACCCAATTTCTAATTAAATTTGGAATGTTTAACAGGTGGGTAAACTAAACAGAGGAGACTGTGTTAGAAAACTAAACTTTTTAAATAAAACTAAACTTTACAAAAGTCTTCAATAAAGCCCTCTTCAGTTTCAGATTCATTTAACAAATTTTATTTAATAAAATATACAAAAATAGTAACACGAATATATGAAGTTGTGCTCACAACTCTATATCAAATACACAAAGAGTTCCTGCCTCTAAGATTTCAGCATCTATTTACCAAGCATAAATGAAAACCTAATGTATTTTAGGTCAATATCATACCTAACTATAAATGAATATTACCCATATTAGCTGGTCCTGATTTCATTGTAAATTAAGAGTCTTATCAAACTATAAAAATAACAGTTGACCTCAATTTATATACTTCAATTTAATAAAAACAGAATTATAAAAAGAATACATCCTTTCCAAAAACAGTAAATAAAAATACTACTAGGCAGATGGATCATGAAGAAGTACATAACAAAAAACAGTGGTTTTAAACTTTTTTCTGGATAAATAACTTTTCTTTATCAAATTCATTTTAGAAAGAATTTCAAATGATACTATAAAAACAACAAATAAAAATGATAATTCTCAAAATTTTCCATTTTATCATTTCTATAATAACAGGGGATAGTGAATGAAATTTTTGCTTTCTAGCCTATGACATATTTATGTGATTATAACTATGTATAAATATGTGCATGTATGTGTATTGTCCCCAGTTCAAATGAAAGATATGCTATTTATCCTATGGTTTCAAGTATGCATTGGCACACTGACACATGTCTCCAAGAGCACCATTGTAAGATGTGAAGCTTTAAATCAAAAGCAAAATTGTTCTGACCCACTAAAATTATTTCAACAACCCAAATTCATCAACAGATAAATGGATAGACAAAATGTGGTTCACTTGTATTATGGAATCTCATTTGGTAATAAAAAGAAATGAAGTACTAATGTATGTAACAACATGAATGACACTGAAGACATACTAAGTGAAAGAAGTCAGACACAGCAGACCATATATTATATAATTTCACTTATATGTAAAATACTCAGAATAGGTAAATCTATCAATTAGTGATTGCCTAGGGCTGATGGAGAGAGCATGGGGAATAATGGTCAATGAGTATTAGTTATTTTTTCCACAGGATAATGAAATGTTCTAAAATTAGCCAATGGTGATAGTTGTATGAGTCTCTGAATATACGATAAATCATTCACTTAAATTCTTTAAAATGCTTGAATGATAATATATATGAGTTATATCTCAATAAAAAGGTAAAAATGTAGTATGCTTACATTTTAAAATTTTATTACAGGAAAACACACATTGTCACTAATCCCCTTCAAAATGCTCCCTCTCACTTTGTACAGACTTATCCCATCATATTTCCCACTTTCTGAAGCTGTTTTGGAAGTCTTCTTATTTCAGTTGTACTGTCAATATGCCTTGTTGTCCTGAATCAATTCAAAATGTTTGCCTTTCATGGGCATTCTGACTTTGGGGAGGAGTTAGAAGTCCTGTGGTGCTAGATCTGTTGAATAAGGTGAATGAAGGCACACTGTAATATTTTTATGAACTTGCTTTTCCATTGGGTGACACTTGGCAGCAGTATTCACCACATTTTTGATCACACAACAGGCAGAGACCCTCACAAAAGAGGTCCTGGAGAACTGCTTTAGAAAGTAGCAAGAACAATGGGATAAACGTGTTCAGAGAAAGAGGGAGAGTATTTTGAGGGGGATAAATGGCAATCTGTCTTTTACTGTAAAATATATTTTTAATTTAAACATTCACTGTAGTTGTCTATCACCCTTTCATAAATAAAAGTATTTCAGAATCTACATACTATTACCCTAGCAACTAAAGAGAAATAAAATCTTAGATGTAATAAAGGATCAATTAAACTTCAAGATATTGAGAAAGAACAATGGAAAGGAAAATCAGTGGAACGCCAAGTAAATATTCACCATCACTAAGCATCCTCTAGTAGGAATCACACTTCATTTGCTAACAGGAAACATCATCAGGAGTGAAAATAGTACTGGAATACTACCAAATACCAAAGAATAGGTAATATTTTGCATCAAGTGGAGAAAATACTAATTACATCCATTTTAAAAGGTAGAAGAGTAAAGTGGACATTTCAACCAAAAGTTACTTGGTATACTGAAAGTGTTATAGTATTCTAAAAAGTATCAACTCACCTGCTAAGAATTCATTAAAACACATGTAATCTCTTATAATCTCTTATTCTTTAGCCCTGTCATCTTTCTTTTAGAACTTACTTGTACTTTTTTCTGCCCAAAATCATTCTTATTTTTACATTTTTATTAGTGCAAATGAATTACACACAATGGGTTTTATCATGACATTTTCATATATGTATATAACATAATTTGTTCACATCCATCTAAATCATCTAGAATCAGTACAATCTACCTAATTTTTCAGGAGGATAAATCCATAATTCATTTCTGTATCACCACTTAACTACAGTCATCTGAAATCTTACCATACTCAATTTTGTCATGCCCAACTTTACTTATCTGGTAGAAATGTGAGAGAATCATAGAAATGGAGAGCACCATAAATGTTATTTCGTCTAACCGTTTGATTATAAAAGTGAATTCGGTAACCACTAATAACAACCAAGACAAGAATGAAGCTAGTTACTGGAATTCTTGTCACTATGGGCTTTACAATAGGGGACCAAATGACATATTCAACCATATTATCCAAAAACATTAGTGGCATTTATTTAATTGACAAAGTATTGCTAGTTCTAGTTCTCATTGCTAAGTTCACCAGTCTACAATTCCATATGCTTCACGACTCCTGTTTGCTTTTTATCCTAATTTACCACTTGTCTTCTCTCTGTTTTCAGTTCTGTCTTACCTTCAAGTCTTGTGATCCCATCCCTGCCTCTCATTTCAGATATCACTATCCTTGGTAAGTCAGAACCTCCCAGCCCAAATTTGGTTTCTTTGTTGACTATCAGTGAATTTTTCATATCATTACTAAAATGATTTCTGTTAAAAGGCAACATAAAATCTTGGCTACAAATATAAGGAGCATTTTCTTTTAAAAAAAGAAAAGAAAAGAAAAGATAAAATGCATGCTATTGGTAATAACTTTCTGAGGAAATAACATCAGAATACAATTAACTACTGAGTTCATGATTTTACCTATATCACTTTATAAGCATCTAACTTTTCTGAAATGACAGAAGTACTCAATTTTCCAATTTTATTTATAATTTATCTGTTTTTGAGAAAACCAATTTAGCATTTCCTGTATGTGGGAACTAATAAATACTAATGTGTAATTTTGTAAATTTATTAAGCAATTTCTTATACAACTTGACTTTTTCATTTCCAGTAACATCTCTATATTCCAAGTTTCCTTATATCAACTAACCTACAAATTGTGAGAATGATCTTAAGTAGATCACTAACACATAGCTTTAATAAGCTCTACAAATTTATTTTCCTTGTAAAGTTATGTTTTTCATAGTGATTCTCCTATCCCTTAACTTATTTTTGAGTTTTAGAATTTTCTTACTTCTAAAACAAGAAAAAAAAGTACAACAAATAAAATGCTTTACCAAAATCTTGCATAATCATGGTATGGGCCATTCTAGAGTCTGATGTGTGCATTCCAAGACTTCCACCAACTGAGTCCATACTTAGCAAAGTGCATTCACAAATATCTGTAAAAAAGAAATGGTTTTAAAAAGTTTAAATACATTTAGCCCAAACTCAGTTATTTTGAGTAAAAAAGAATACAATTGAAAATATGCCCCTCAGACAGGTATGCAAAACTCATTATAAAAGGAAAAAACTCAAAACCTTGATTAGGTACTTTATATGGCAACAATAGATAAAAGAAGGGGTAAGTGAAAGAAAACAAAAGATAACGAAGAATAAGGCACAGTATGATGAACCATAGAGAAGTGACAAAGCAAGCAAAAGAAAAATAATGCAGGCAGCACTGAGGTTCCAGTTAAAATATAGGCTATAAAAAAAGAAAAAGAACAAGATGACAACAAAGAATAGTTGAAATATTTATACATTACTAGAGGACTCAGATGTCTAGAATTAGTGAATTTCATCCAGTGGTTGGCATCCATTTCTTCCAGACCCAGATCAGCCCTCCTGTGGACCTCTGCAGGTAAACTTGTATTCACCTTTGGCTCCTGGGGTTCTACTTATAATGTAAATGTTCTATCCGTTTCCCTGGAGTTCTTTGAACCAGTAAGCACTTCTGGCCTCACTCTACTACATTCTCGCTTGTCTCACAGTTTTGAGGACTCATGAAACATGACTGCTTCCTAAATATGATAGAGATAAAATCAATCACATACAAACATTTAGCAAGTTGTTTCTTTGAGCAAATCATTTACTTGTAATTATACAGCTTACTGTTTTCAGCAGTGATTATTAAAATCATGCTAGTCTCATGATTTTGAAATCAAATTCAACCTCCCTAAATCAAATGAATTCTCCTATATTTATCAAGCATCAGGGAACATAAAAGCAAATTCTGTTACTCAATCCATGAATTATAATTGAATATGTGCATTTCCTCACCAAACATAAGATTCCAAGTAAATCAACAAACAATATCAATTTTATAAAGAATTTATTTCATTTACACTTAAAAGTGTTTAATAAATGGCTATACAGCATGAAGGATGAGGTCACATATCCATAATGCGAGTTTTAGGAAGTTGTCCTATAAAACAAAATGTATGCTTAAGTCCTGGGGGACTACTAAAGAGAATTTTTTCCCTGCTTTAAAAGTCTACAGCAGTAATGGCAAACCTTTTAAGAGTTTTCAATGATACAAACAACCCACTGTGGCACATATGCTGAAAGTTCACCCCCACTGGTCTAGAGGTATACCTAGTGGCAGAAGAGTCCCATAGAGTAACTCTTTATCAACATTTGAGCTGTATGCATAAATATGTTCCAACAGTAAGTGACATAGCTCTATGTATCAAAGGATTTGGACACAATTATTTTATCTATAATGAACAAAATTAGTTATTTTAAAAAATTTTTAGCTGTATTCTATCTGGTTTTCAAATACCCATTGCCATTATACAAAATGAGGTCAAGAAGCCAAGAGAGCTCATAATAAATTATCTGAATATTTACACAAATAAACTAAAGTGCCATAAGAACATACTTCTATCCCTTAAAACAGTGTATTCTTTGGATTTTCACTTGATCAACTGCTTTCTTTATCATGTAACTAATAAAACAATGACAAATACCTTAAAATATTTAAGTGCTAAATAAAAGATTAAGTGTAATTTGTTAATCACCTTTATTCAGTGGCTTGAAGAAACTGTAGATTTTCTTACATATTATAAAGCAAAATCTGTAGCGATTTCTTTTTATTTTTTCTTCTGAATTATGTCATTTTCTTTGGGAAAACATTCTCTTTACCTATTGTAAAAATACACTCAGAGTTAGATATTTTAAAATATTTTACATCAAATCTCTTACACAAGTTAGGAATATTTTTCTACACACTTCAACTTACAAGGTGATGTTGGGAAGAAATCATAAGCTCAATTTTGTGTTTACCTAAAAATCGACTAAAAGTATTCCAGTAGAAAGAACTAACTACTATGACATACACAATGTTATTACTTAGAATTCAAAGATTCAAACCAAAATCTTCTGCAAAACACATTTTTAAAATCACTAGCAACACCTTATTTTGCAAAGTAAAACAACCAAGGGCAAGGTTTATCCTTGCCAAATCCGTACAGAAAAATCTTCCCTACTACTTAGTGAAGTGTAAAAATTACAACACATAGTGCCACTATTAGGGAGTATCACACTGTATGAATACCAAATAAAACTTGGAGCACCTTTTTCCCATATAGGAAGTTTTAATATGATCAATAATAAATGAAGTAGGAAACAGCAGTGTGTTAAGTATTCAATAACCAATAGACACTAGACTTCTCAGTCTTCTCAAGAGCCTTATCTTACATCCTTATTAATCGAAGGTAAACTACCAAATAAGCTTCAAGTAAACATCTTTCCATGGATGCATGGCGAGTAGAAACCACACACACACACAAAAATTAACTTGCATCTGTTTCCTTTAAACATAACTCATTCAAGACAAACCTTCTCAATGATGCCAGTACGGTGAAAGGAGAAAAATGGTAAGGCGGAAAAGCAAGACAACGTGAAAGTAGTATTTGCAGAGATAGGAGACAAAGGAGCCCTGGCAAGTAGCAGTATTGCAGCTTTGGACGCAGACCTCTTCCCGCATAAGTCTCCCTTTCCCGTGACCATGCCAAGTTTCAATCATTTTAAGCAGAATGAACACGCGTGTCCTCTCAGATATTACCTATCTGATTGCATCTTAAACCAAACAAGAGAACCTTCGCAATGCGAAAGAGACCTAGGAGACAAGAATACCTTTCCCCTCCTCCCTCATATCACTTGGTGCAGCGGTCGCCACCGCGGCTACACATGCTGTGCTGCCCAGCCCCTCAGCCTCCTCTGGCTCACTCTATCGTGCTACGTGGGAGACTGCTGGGAACTAAAATGGTGGTGTTTAGTGGAGGCGACAGTTGCTGCACACAGCCAACCCTATCCCCACCCCCTACCTTGACTAAGACCGTTTCTACCCCCCTATTCCATGAAATGCCTGATTTGGTGCCACTTCCTCGAAAATGCTGCCTTCCCTAGCGCACTCCAAAGGTTACCACAAGCACCAGGCAGATGTCGACGCGGTGGGGTTCGTGAATCAAAGGAATACGGGGGGGGGGGGGTCGCTGAGAAAAAATGCCAAGGGGACGCTGCAGTATTATTCACGTCAACGTTTTGTTTTCCGCCATTTTCCTGTCACCGTAAACCCCGACGGCCTCAACGACGGCTCTAGCTCCCAGGGATTCCGGCCTACGGGAAGAAGACATTGGCTGAAGGGAAAAGACTCACTTTCTTCGATTTCTCTAACCGCAGTCTGCGGCTCAGGAAAAAATAAAACCTGTTCGCCCGAGGGTGAAGGAAAGCTTGGTTACTAGACGTCACTTCCATTGTTCTCTTTGCCCTACACTATACGCTGGATGTGAGCCTCTCCTCCCCTCACGCGAGAGACACCGAGCACGGCGGAACAAAGTCCCCTCAGGCTCCCCTCCGGATTCACCTTACCTGCCGCCGCCGCCGCCGCTCCTCGCGCTCCCGCCGCCGCCGCCGCCAGTCGGACTAAAACCGCGCTCTAGATTGCTGCGGGGGGCGGCAGCTGTGGATCCCTAAGGTCCTCACATTCGGGTTTCCGAGGTTCCGCAGCCAGAGCCAATCACAAGCTACTCTGCGTCTGGGAGGCGCGCCCCCTTGTCCTCCTTTATACTGCTGCTGACTGCTGAGGTTGCATTACGTCACACTACCCTTGCTGCAGGGTAGGGGGCCAAAGGGGTATCGTGCGCAGGCGCGCGCGCAAGAAATTGAGAAACCCGCGATGGGTTTGAGCTTGGAGACTCGCTTACTTGCCTCCTGGCTGCGGCGCGGGTCGCGTCCAAGTGCGCAAGCCCAGATCTTGGCGCGCCACTGAGGGGTTTCCGTGGGAAGATTTTCTGTTTTCCAGGTTTCCCAAGAGGGTTGAAAAGAGGCAGAGGGGAATCAATAACGAAATGGCCACTTACTGAGTCTCTAATAAATGTCGGATGGCGTTAATATATCAGCCCTAGCCTGAAGGATTTGACAATTTAGGTTTGGACAGACAAGAGATTTCCCTCTCCACCAATGAAACCTGTGTGTTTTGTACTGTCTCTCATTCCTTCCGTTCATTACTTTTATATTCCCTAAAGGTAGACAATTTGCTATTTCGTGAGTGTGTCACTTTCAGCTTCTGTCTGCCTAACGTAGGAAAACGGTGAGAATTTCAGTGGATGAGTGGTGGAGACGAGTAATGAGATGTGACAGAAAAGTAGATGGAACTAGATTGCATTTGCAAAGTGTCTTATGCTCTGTGAATTTAGCATTAATTGTATAATCATTTAGAATAAACAGAAGTATTAAAGAGGGAAAGAATATGATACTTTGGGGAAAAAGATACTCATTTTGTATAAATAATTTGAATATTTACAAGTAAAATATGTTATTGTCCCAGATTATCTAATTTCTCCAGGTCTCTGTCATTTACTGTCACTAGAAGTTTTGAGAAAAAAAATATAGAAGACAAAATGTGAAAACCCTAGCATAGTATCTGTCTGATAGCAGCTCAGGAGGTGGATAATTTTTTTCTCTGTAAGGTTCAGGTAATAAATATTTTAGTTTTGTAAATAAGCAGTAGTATTTTTTTCTTTCTTTCTTTCCAGTGCTGGGACTCTAACCTAGGGCCTTATGCATGATAGGCAAGCATTCTACCACTGAGCTACATCCTACCTCTATAAAGTACTATTATGGAACATAAGGTCTGTAACACAACTTCTGGATTCTGGTGTTGTAACCCCAAATCAGCCATAGACAATATGTACACAAATGAGCATGACTGTGTTCAAATAGAACTTCATTTATAGATAATGACACTTGAATTTTATTTCATTTTAACATGTAATGAAAAAATATGCTTTCCAAGTATTTAAAAATGTGGAAACCATTATTATTTTCAGGCTACACTAAAACAGACAACAGTCCAGATTTGGCCTGTCGGTCAACTGTGGCTTCATAGCTGTCATTTATTTATACTATCATTTTCCTTCTTACCTGAAGAAAGATATTTTCAGGGGTACCTTCCCATATTTCACATTTTCCTCTAGTGTATACCCTGACAATATTACTTACCGGGCTTTTTCTAGTGACAGTTTCAACAAAATACTAAAAAGCTTAAAAAGGTGTGGCATTTTTATATCAATTACCTTATGAATGGTAGAGAGATAATGTTTAAAACCTGATAACTGGTCAAACTTCTGAGAATTCTCCTGCCTTAATGTTTGTGGCATTGACCCCCTTTTTCAGTCCCCAATATTATTACTTTGCTTAGATTTACATCCTTTCTTACCTGTATTACTGTGACACTCTGCTAAGTAGTTCACTCAAAAATCTTGAAATAAAAAAATCCACAAATCAGAAAAAGATACCAAATGAGCCTCCCTACTCAATTCTCACCTCAGTTGAGGCTCTCACCAAGTGAGACTGTTGTAATAGCTTTCAGATTTATTTGTCAACTACAAGTTTCTTTATCACACTTCACACTTTTTGTAGTGTATGGTCTACATCCCCGCAGAGTTCACTTGCATAGCCAACCAAACCAAACTGATTATTTCACTCTTCCTGCTAAAGCACTGCTGTCAGTTCCCACTGGAACTCAAAAATGACAGGCAGGCAAGGGCAGAAAAGGTGTAGGAATCTTAACTGGTAAACAATGGGAAAGATCAGACATTTGGTCCATATTTATTTTAAGAAGTAAGCTGACTACACTGGACTATTAAGTGTGACAAATTATACCATTTAAAAAAACTGTTGTTTTTATATCCATGCTTTCTTGTTTTCAGTTTCCTACTAGTTTCAAGACCTAATATTAATTAGGTGCTATTAACTATAATTTATATCCTGCTTTATTTTGTAACTATTTCACTCCCCCAGTTTACCCCTGTAATCTTAGCCAATTAATAGTGGTTTCCCATGGTACACTTAGAAACCAAATATTTCTGTTTTTGTTTCCTCATGTGATTCTGGAGTCATAGTTTGTCATCAGCTTTATTCTCTTTAACATAAATTTCATTTATGAAAACTGTCTCCCCCTTCTTCCATTCACTGTAATGAAGACAACTACCAAGAAAGTACTGTAACATAAATTACATAATCATATTCTAGGTCATCTAGAAGACCATCTTACAATTGAATACTGTCATATGACACTATCAACACTCACATTTATATTTGTATTTATAAGCACAGTGAAACCAGATAGTTCTACATTGATTTGGGGTGATTTGGAATAAAGGAGTCAGAGTTTTGTAAACTATATGGCTTTCTAGAGTTTTTAAAACCTGAAGATCACCTTTGCTCCTTTTTCATCAAATATCTCATCAATCAAAATATGTCAAGAATTCCACTTCTGTATGTAATAAAATTTCTGTGTAGTTAGAGTGGGGAGTAAAGTGAATAATCACATAGCATAAAATGAAGTGAGAATCATATTCATGTGGAGAGACACAATTCAGTTTCAGCAAAACAACATAGTGCATGACATTAAGTTTATGTTTTTAATTTATTGTTTTTGTCTTTTATTGTTTGATTATATAATTATTTAACTATGATTAGCCTAAAACATATATTTCTACATTGCTCCACTATTGTTCATTTTTAAGTAACATCATAGTAAACTAATTTAAATTAACATTGAAGGAGACAATTTCCCTTTAAAGTAGTCTGTAATAAAAATGCAAAACAACATACAAAAACACTATAAATACTATTCTACACACAAATAAATACCAGGACTACTTTGGGGGATAGCTAATTAAAGATTTGGACAGGAAATAAATAAGATGAGATCATGTCCTTTTCTTTTGTCAGACAGCAAAGAATCCATCAAAGACTAATGTGATCATGTCAAAAGTACACAGGATCATCAAAAATAATAGTAATTGTGAATTATGGAAACACGTAAAATGTATAAAAATTCATGAGTTAAATAAGGATACTAAGACAGAGATTCTTGCACTCCCAAAGTTTTACACATGGAAAATCAACTCAGTATTCTGACAATAATAAAAAAATAGTAATTCATCATTTCATTTTACTTTTCCTGTATGAACTATTTCAGAACAACCAAATAGCCCTGGTTTGATGAAAGGAAGTTCATTTCTTTTACACAATAAATGTAGCAAATCACAATTTTACTACCTCTACTGATATAACATCTAGGCAAAGATTATCAGTGAGTGAAGATGAGATAAAAGACTAATATAAAACTTTATGAAGTTTAATCTGGTGTCACCTGAATCTTCTCATCTTTCTTATCATTGTTTTAATCATTATTTGGTATTATTATGTTTTTTTTTTGCTGATCTAATAGATTCATAGTGGTATATCATTGAGACCTTAATTTAACTTGTGTCTGATAGCTACTTGTATTAAATAGCTTTTTCTGTGCTTATGTGTCATAGCATCTTTGATGAAGCGTCTCTTCAAGTTCTTTCCCCATCTTTTACTATGTTTCCTTACCGATGAATTTTGAGAATTTGAAAGCATATTTCTGGATAAGAGTTCTATATCAAATATGTGATTTGTGTGAATATTCTATGCATCGTTACCTGGCCTTTTCATTCTCTTTACAATGCATTTGGCCTTGCAAAAGTTTTTAAATTCGATGAAGATCAATTTATTAAGTTTTTTTCTTGTAAACGTTGTGATTTTGTGTCAATTTTAAGAAGTATAATCTACTATTTTGTAAAAGCTTCATATTTTAGTTTTACATTTATATCTACCACCTAGTTTTAGTTAAATCTCTGTGTAAGATATAAGACTTAGATTGAGATTCATTTTTCAGAATATATATGCCCAAAGGTTCCAACAATATTTGTTAAAAACAATCTTTTCTTCAATAAATTGCTTTTGTGCTTTTGTTAAAAAAAAGAGCAAACAATTTAAAAAAAACAAGTAGTCATGTTCATATAGGTATATGTCTATTTTATTTATTAGTTTCCGTTGATCTGTGTATCTATCCCTTCACTAATACCTCTATATATTGATTATTTTAACTTTATAGTAATTCTTAAAATTGTGTGGTGGGACTCCTCCAACATATTCTTTTTAAAAAACAGCATTAGCTTTTCTACTTTCTGTGGCTTTCCATATAAATTTTAGTATCAGTTTGTGTATATCTAGAAAACTTCTGTTGGAAATTTAATTGACATTCTGTTAATGTATAGTTGTCTTTGGGGAAGGATTAACATCTTTACTATGATTACCTTTCTGACTCAGGAATATGACAAGTCCATTTATATCTTGAATTTATTTTATCAGCATTTTTTCCATATTAGACATGAGCATCTGGCCTGCATTTTATTATATTTATATCTAAGTATTTCAAGTTTTAGAAGATATTTAAAATGTCACATTTTTAGAACTTTTTTTCAGTTTTTATTTTTTATTAGTGCATGTTTGCATTACACAATGACTACATTACTTGTGGGGAGTTGATACATGCACATAACACATCTTAAATTTTTTTTTTTATTGCTTTTCCCTCTCCTCCCAATCTCTTTTTTTCTTTTAGTACATGTTTGGAATTTTTGCACTTTACAATCATCCTGTGGAGTAGTTACATATACATATTATAACTTGTTTTTTTTCTAATCCCCTTTCCCTGTCCTCCTCTGCCCACCTCCTCCTCCAATTCCCCTATCCAGTTTTTCATACTCATGGATAATATTTGTTTTAGGTAATGTTATGGCATATGGTGTTTACAGTAATTGTAGTTACTAAGTTCCTGTACATGGCATGTTTTTGTTCTTCTTATTTCCTCTTTTCCTTCTCCTCACCCCTTGCCTTTGTTCCCTTGGACCACTTCCCTTTGCAAGAAATCTGGCTCTTTGTCCCTTTCTACCCGTCCTTTATCATTTTCTTTGTTTGTCCTTTGCCTCACTTAAGCTTACGGTACGTAAGCTTGTGTGTCTGTTTTACTTTACTAAACATTATACTTTACAGGTGTATCCATTTTCCTACAAATGTCTCCTTCTTTATAGCTGAATAGTATTCCATTATATAGAGATACTACATTTTCCTTATCCAGTCATCCATTGATGGGCAAGCAGGTTGCTGCTAGCATTTAGCTATTATAAACTATGCTACTATAAATGTTGATATGCATGTATTGCTGTAGTATGATTACCTAAATTCTTTGGGGAAGATACCTACCAGGAGGATAACTTGGTCATATGGAATTTCTAATTTCAGTTTTTGAGAAATCTCCATACTCATTTCCATAATGGCTATAACAGTTTGCATGCCCACCAGGCAGAAGGGTGCCTTTTTCATCACAGCCTTGACAGCATTTGTTATTGTTTGATTTCCTAAAGATTGTCATCCTTTCCAGAGTAAGATGGAATATTAGCACTGTTTTAATTTGCATTGCTCTAGTGGCCAGAGATGTTGAACATTTTATCATGTATTTGTGGGCTATTTGTATTTCTTTCTCTGTGAAGTTTCTGTTCATTTGTCTAGCTCATTTTTTGACTAGGTCTTTAATATTAGGTGGATTTTGATCTTTTTTTTTAGTTCTTTTTATATTCTAGGTATTAGTATTTTGTCTGAGATGTAGCTGGCAAATTTTTTGTACTCTGTGGGTTGTATTTTTACTCTAATGATTGATTCTTTTGCTGTACAGAAGCTGTTTAGTGTGACATAATCCCATTTGTTGATGCTTACTATTTGTTGTGTGATTAAAGTTCTGCTTAGAAAATCCTTTCTTTACACCTATGTTGTCAAGTTTTTACCTATTCTATTCCCCAGAAGGTTGCTGTTTCTGTTTTAATGTTTAAATCATTGATCTATTTTGATTTTAATTTAGTACATGGCAAGGAATAGGATTCTAGTTTCACTCTTCTGGAAACAGCCAGTCTCACCAGCATCACTTGTTGAATAGACTTTCTTGCAACATAGGTTTTTGCCCCTTGTCAAAAAATCACATAGGTTGATTATGTCTAGGGAAGTTTCTGTGTCCTAACTCTGTTCAATTAATCGAAATGTATGTGTTTTTTTCCAGTACCAGGCCATTTTTATCACTATAGCTTGAAATCAGGTATTCCTGTGCTGCCTGCTTTGCTCCTGTTGCTCAAAATAGCTTTTGCTATTCTGGATTTTTCTGACTCCTTGTGAACTTTAGGGTTGTTTTCTCTAGATATGTAAAGAACACTGTTGGTGTTTTGATTGGGATTGCATTGAATCTGTGTAACAGTTTGTAAAGTATGGCCATTTTGACAATATTGATTTCGCCTATCCAAGGGCAGGGGACGTCTTTCCATTTTCTGATGTCCTCTTCAATCTCCCTTTTCAGAGAACTGTAGTTTCCTTTATAGAGTTCTTTCACTTCCTGAGCTGTATTAAATTTTTGATATTTCAATTTTTGTGAAGCTACTGTGGACGGTATTGCTTTCATAATTTCCTTCTCATTTCATTCATTGTTGGTATACATGGACGCTAATGATTTTTGTGTGTTAATCTTGTATCCTGCTACTTTGCTGGTTAGTTATTAATTCGAAGAGGTTTTGGTGAAGTTCTTTGGGTCTTCTCTGTAGAGTATCATATCATCTGCAAATAATGATAATTTGACTGCTTCCATTCCTATATGTATCATTTTTATTGTTTTCACCTCCCAAATTCCTCTGGCTAATGTTTCATGTACTATGTTGAATAGAAGAGGTAAATATGGATATTCTTGTCTTGTTCCTGATTTTAAGGGAAATGCTTTTAGTTTTTCCCCATTTACTATGATGCTGGCTATTGATATATCATAAATAGCCTTTATCGTATTCAGGTATGGTTCCACACATTTTCCTCAGGGTTTTTATCAGGAATGGGTGCTGGATTTGTTGAAAGCCATTACTCTGTCTCTTGATATCATGTGGTTTTTTATCTCGCTCCTGTTTATGTGATGTATTACATTTATTGACTTAAATATTTTGAACCGTCTTTGCATCTCTGGGATAAAATCTACTTGATCAACACTTATCTTTTGGTAATGTGCTGCATTCTATTTGCTAATATCTTAGTGAGGACTTATGCATCTATGTTCATGAAAGAGGTTGGCATGTAGTCCTCTTTCTTAGTGGGATCTTTATCCAGTTTTGGTGTCGGGATGACATTGGTTCCCATAAATAAATTTGGGAGAACTCAGTCTATTTCAATTTCTTTGAGGAGCTTAAAGAGTATTGGCAATATAACATCCTTCAAAGTTTCGTAGATTTCAGCAGTAAATCCATCAAGTCCTGCGCTTTTTTTTAGTTGGTAAATTCTTTATTGTTGAGTCAGTTTTATTGCTTGTTATTGAGTTGTTAAGCATATTTATGCCTTCTTGTGTTAGTTTTTATAGTTTGTGTGTGTCTAGAAATCTATCCATTTCTTCAACATTTGTTAATTTTTTGGAATATAACTTTTGCCGTAGCAACTCTCCTATGGACTTCAAAAGTGTCTGTTGTGATTTCAACTTTTTCATTTCTAATTGCCTTGATGTGAGTTTTTTCTCTTTCTCTTGATGAGTCTGGCTAAGAAGTTATCTGTTTTATTTGTTCTTTAGAATAACCAGCTTTTTTATTAATCGGGTTTCTTTTTGTTTGTTTGTTATGTTTTTTGTGCTTTTTTTTTTTTTTTTACTTATTTTAGTCTCGATTTCATTGATTTCCACTCTCATCTTTATAATTTTCCATCTTAATTTCAGTTTGGGGCTGGTTTGTTACTGTTTCTCAAGTATCTTAAGATTTCTTATAAGGTTTTTTGGGCTTCCTCTGTTTTCCTAATGTGGGCACTATTTGCTATGAATTTTCCTGTAAAATCTACTTTCATAGCATCCCCGACATTTTGTTGAGTTGTATAGTAATTTTCATTAACTTCCAAACGTTTAAAATTTTTTTCCTTGATTTCTTCTGTGATCCACTGGTTGTTTAGGGGTATGTTTTTAATTTTTCAGGAGCTTCTGCCTTTTCTGAAATTTCTCCTGTCATTAATTCCTATTTTCATTGCACAGTGGTCTGATAGTAGGCATGGGGTGATTTCATTTCTTTTACATTTACTAAAGTAGGCTTGATGAACTAGTATGGGATCTATTTTGAAAAGAGTTCCATGTGCTACTGAAAAGAATGTGTATTCTGTTTTAGAAGATTTGAATATTCTGTATATATCTATTAATTCCATATGTTCAGGGGTATGGTTTAGCTCTGAAATTGCAGTATTGATTTTTTGTTTACCTGATATATTTCCTTGCAAAAGTGGGAATCGAATTCCCCTGCTATGATTGTGTCAGTGTTTATTTGATCTTTTAATTTCAGCAATTTTTGTTTTAGAAAGATAGCTGAACCAGTATTCAGTGCATATATGTTTATCAATGTTATCTCTTTTTGGGGCAGTCATTCCTTTAACTAGTATGTAGTGACTTTTTTGGTCTCTTCTAATCAGTTTTAGCTTGAACTTTGCCATGTTTGATGTTAGATTTACTACCCCTGCTTGTTTTGGGGATCCTGGTGCATGAAACGTTGCTTTCCACACTCTAAATTTGGTCTATGAATATCTTTTTAGATTACATGAGTTTTCTGAATGCAACAGATTGTTGGATTCTGTATTTTGATTCAATCTGACAGTCTGTTTCTTTGATCATAGAGTTGAGGACATTAACATGAAGGGATATTACTGAGATATGTTGGTTATTTACTATCAATGTCTTCTTTATCTGTGAGTGTATCCTTTTTTTCTGATGATTTTTGTTTCTGTGCATTAATGGACCTCATGGTTTCCTCTGTGTTTAGCTGTGCCCTGTTCCTTGTTTCTTTCAAGAATAATCTTGAGTATTTTTTCTAGAGTTCATTTAGCACTCATATATCTTCTGAGCTGGTCTTTTTCAGGAAAATACCTTATTTCTCTGTCTAGCATTTGAAATATTTCACTCCAAACCCTTCTATCCTTTGGGGTTTGTTCTGAGAAGTCAGCTATGACTCTAAGTGGTTGAAGATTTGTTTTTCTCTGGCTAATTTTAAAATTCTGGGTTTTGTTTTGTGTTTTTTTTTCTGAATGACTATGAATTTAATAAAGATGTGTGTCACTGAACTTCTTTCATCATAATTGTTTGGTGTTCTATAAGTATTGCTTACTTTTATTTTCAACTCTTTTTTTATGTTTTGGAAATTTTTTTTCCAAAATTTCTGTAAGTATGTTAATGAATCCATCAGTGCTGTCCTCCAGTTTTTGTATAGCTCCAATTAACTTAGATTGGTCTTGTTATCTAGTAGTGGTTGGTAGTTTGACAGTTTTCTCTTGTTTTTTGTTTGTTTGTTTGTTTGTTTTGTGGTTTTTTGTTTTTGTTTTTTGTTTTTCGTTTTTGGCTTCTTTAACCTCCATCTTAATTCACTATTGATCCTCAATATCAGACACTCTGTACGCACACTGGTCATTTACAGAATGTATGAATTCTATACTTTTTTTTATTTCAGACATCTCAGTCTGACATATTTTCAAGGATTCTGTATCCTTGTTGAATCTGTCATTCAAATTTTTGAACTGTTTTGGATAGCTCATCCAGTTTTTTACCTATTTCTCTGAAATTCACCATGAGCGTATTGAGTGTAATTGCTGTAAACTTTGGGTTTATTTCCTCTTTGAACCAATCTACTTTCCTCTTCCCTTCCAAGAAGTTTTCATATATTTCTACTACCTGGTATTTGCTTTCTTCTCCCGTTTTTGTCCCCTTGCTCTGCCTTTGGAGAGTTAGGGAGGTTCTGAGATCTTGTATTTCTTTGTTTTGCCATTCTCCAACTTTTATCAATATTTATTTGCATATGCCCAGTCTTTTTGCTCTTTCTTTTTTTGTGGGGGGTTACTGCAGGTTAGGAACTAGAGAATTGAGGGGAGTTTGTGGTTTATATGGAGAATTTTAGTAGTAGGATGTTGCCTCCACGTGTATAATTTTCACCTTTGTATTTCCAGTGCTAGTATATACTCATTTTGTTATTTGCTTAAAGTGATTTCAACTGTGTCCCTATGTTTTGCTGGAATACTTGCTTCTATTTATACCAGCATCCATAGATCCCATCTTGAAGCATTTCTATATGATAGTCCTTTCACTTATTCCTCCCCACTTTGTCTGTTCCCTATGCACATTCTGACATTTTATTTTTGGTTTCTCTACAGTGTGGTAGGAGAGGTGGAGTGGAGATAATGGAAAGTGGTTGGATGAGTAGTAGGTAATACGGGGTGTGGTTTGAAGGGGAGAATAGTGATAGATGAGAATGAAAGACTGATGTGGTTTCTGAATTCATTTAAGCACCTTTAGTTGAGCTGAAGGTTTAGTGTTGGGTGTGTTTAGAGGATACTTTTGTGGGCAAGGGCAAGATATGGTAGGAAGGGGGTTCACTGTGGTGAAAGAAAGCTATGTGGTTATCTGAACTTGCTTATAGGAAAGACAGTAAGATAGGTAAGATATGGAAAAGTCAAAGGCTTAGGATGGGGAAGATAGAGGAATTGTACTAGTGAATAAAAGAGTGACTTGAGGAAGCTAAGCATGGGGAATTTAAGAAATTGGAAGGAGGAGTCTATGTGTTTGGAAAAAGAGTAAAGACATATTTTAACAATACTGTCTTGGAGGTTTGAAGAGAGGAAACTGAATAAAGAGCTGAGATGAAGGGAAGCACCTAGACAGAGATTAAATCAGAGCCAACTGACAAATATACAAGAATAACAACCTAATAAACAAATGAAATCGTAAAAGAACTTAACGCAACCCCACATTACTAAACAAAGAAACTTTTTTTATTTCAGACATCTCAGTCTGACATCTTTTCAAGGATTCTGTATCCTTGTTGAATCTGTCATTCAAATTTTTGAACTGTTTTGGATAGCTTAAATATGTCTCATGGGAACACAGGTTACATATTGCAATTACATATGTGATTCCCAAGTAGCTTCTTTGCCAGAGAATCTGAAGGCTCACATCCTAGTCATTCCTATGATCCCTCCACCACTGCTCAGGACCTCTTTCTCCAGGTTGCAGGCATTCTTGCAGGCTGAAACTGGCTTATTACTACAGGAGCTGAGTCTGTGATTACCAGCCCATGCCTCTCAGTGGGACCCCCCACACACACACACACAACAGTCTGCTCTCCAATTTCTGGCAGCCTCACATGACTGTCATTCTTTCATTCACTCTAGGAACTTGGCAGTGTGAAGCTGCTGTGGAACTGTTCTGGGACCCAGGTTCAAACACCCAGTCCTTTTCTACAATAGTGTTCCTGCCAGCTTCTGCTGTATGTGACTGTGTCCTTGGGGGCTTGTACCATAGTCACTCACCAACTTTTGACACTGGAGGGTCACACAGGAAGCAATGTGTCACATTATTGCTGCTATCACCAATGCATGAGATTCTTCTGGTCCTGTTGCAGGTCATCATTTCTCTGTGAGCAGAAAAGTTGTTATTTTCACTTTTCCTTTCAGCCAGTGGCTACCCAGCTGCTGGCCGCAGCACCATGTGGCCTCCAATCTAGGTGATGGTCTATTTCTTCTAAATCACTTAATCCTATTTTCTTCTGTTAGTTCCCTCATAGTTCCTGTGTACCCTCGACATAGTTCAGTTCGTCTCTGAGCTATTGTTTGCCAGACTCTAGACATTTTGTCCTGGAGAAGCAGTGTTACTAACATTCACTGCTCCACCATTTTCCTACATCATTCTAAACAAATAACCAAGGCATAAAGACTGAATCCTTTCCACTTCTTCAGTTTACCAGCTGAAAAGCAGTACACAGTGTCCTGTACCTTAGTTTCTTTGTGAAAAGTCTAAATTGACACATTTTTAAAATTGCAATTTCAAATTATTCCTTGTTTTTGTTTGAATATGACACATCTGGGCCAAAATTCCTTTGGATTTGTCCCATGTAGGATTCACTCATTTTATTTTATTTATTGTGGTAAAAATACATAACATGAGTTGAACTTTCATAACATATTTAATTGCACAGTAGGGTATTGTAAACTGAATGCACAGTGATATACGTAACTATTTCTAAAGCTTAATCATCTTGCATAACTGAAACATTACATCCATTGAATAAGAACTCCCCATTTTCCATTTCTTCAGCCCTTGGTAACCATCTTTCTCTTCTCCATTTCTAAGAGTTTGACTATTTTTAATAATTCATAAAAGTGGAATCATGTATTTGTATTTCTATCCCTGGCTTAATTCACTTAGCATGAGGTACTACATCTTTCTCCATGTTATCACAAGTGACTGGATTTCCTTTAGTTTCAAAGCTGAATAGTATCCCATTGTGGTATATACCACCTTTTCTTTATCTCTTCATTAGTAGGAAGACATTTAGGTTGTTTCCTTATCTTAGCTATTATGAACAGTGTTGTATTAAATATTGAAGAACAAATTATCTCTTCCAAATCCTGGTCTTAATTCTTTTGAGAATGCCAAAACTTGGGATTTTTAAGTGATATGAAATTGTCCTTTTAATTTTTGAGGAATGTGTGTACTATTTTCCATAGTGGTTGTGCCATTTCATTTTCTCAGCAGTAGTGTAAAAGACTTTTTTCCATATCACTATAAACTTGTTGTCTTTTGATTTTTTTATACTAGCAATATTAAGTGATACAAGATGACTTTTCACTGTGTTTTGATTTGCATTTCCCTAATAATAATGATATTAACCATCTTATGCGTTTTTTGGAGAAATGTCTATTTCAGCTACTGTACTTGGCCCATTTTTAATTGGGTTATTTTATTTCATTTATTGTTTTTTTGCCAGTGAGTCATGGGGGTTCATTATATATTTTGGAGAATTACCTTATTAGATTTGGAAATTTTTCTGTAAGTCAACGGTCTACTCTGTTGATTTGTGTATGGTCAAAGATAAAAGTCCAGTTTCATTATTTTACTGTAGATATCTCACAGCAACTTTTCTTGAAGAGACTTTCATATTTCCATTATTATATTTTTAGCACCCTTGTTGAAGATCAGTTGTCTTTACATTTATTGATTTACTTCTGGGTTCTCTGCTGTCCCATTTGTCTGATTTTATGTTAGTTCCATATATTTCCATTATTTAACTTTGTAATATATATTAAAATCAGGAAGTGTGATGCCTACATTTTTGTTTTTCTCAAGATTGTTTTGGCTCCTTGGATTTTTATTTCTGCATGCGAATCTTATGATTGTATTTGCTGTTTCTGTAAGAATTGTCATTGAGATTTTTGATAGGGATTTCATTGAAGTCCTGCATTGTTTTGAGTGATATTGACATTTTAACATTACTACATCTTCCATCTTAAGAACATGTGATACTTTCTCCTTTATTTGTATGTTCTTTAATTTCTTTGATCAGTGTTTTGGAGTTTTCAGTTTTGAAGTCTTTCAACTGATATACGTTTTTTCTAAGTGTTTTATTCTTTCCGATAACATGGTAAATGACATTGTCATTTTTAATTTCTTTGTTGCAGTATAGGAATGCAACTGGATTTTTATGATAATTTTGTACACTACAATGTTACTAAATTCTACTAGTTTTTTTAAAATTTTTGTTAGTGCATAATCACCATGCATAAGGATCACATTCATTACAGGGAATTTGAACTTCTTTTTTCCCATTTCCTTCCCCTCCCTGAAATCCTTCTTCCTCTTCCCCTTTACAAAAGTTTTGTTTCCATTTTTCCCTTACATCCTCTTTTTAGAAACTCCATTCCCCATTTTTCCCCTTCCTATCTGAGCACATTCCTACTTTCTGGCTTCTATCCTCCATTTTCCCCTTTATCTATTAGTTTTAACAGTTTTTTTTTGTAGAATCTAGAATTTTCAAAATACAAGATTATATAATTTACAAGCAGAGATAGTTTTACTTCTTTTCTAGTTTGGATAACTTTAATTTCTTTTTCTTGCCTAAGTACTCTAGCTAATACTTCTAGTATTATATTTAGCAGAAGTGATAAAAGTGAGCATTCTTGCTTTTTCATTGATCTTAGAGGGAAAGCTACCAGTGTTTTACTACTGAGTGTATTGTTAGCTATCAGCTTCTTATATATGATGTTTATTCAGTTGAGGTAATCAGCAATAGCAAAATTTTAAGAGCTTTCACTGATACAACCAACCTGCTGCAGCACATGTGCCATAGATTTGCCACCACTAAGGCTTATATAAATAATTTGATCATTTCTCATGAAAAAGTATTGAGTATTTTCAAATGTTTTTGGCATCTATTGAGATTATCATATGATTTTATACTTTATTAAGTTATTGTGATGTATTACAGTAATGGATTTTTATATGTTAAAGGATTCCTGCACCCCAAAGATAAATCCTACTTGGTTATAGTGTGCAACGTTTTTATTGTACTAGTGAATTTTGATTTTCAGTATGTTGTTAAGAATTGTTCATCTACATCTGCTGGACTGGAACAGATTCCAGCCTCTTCCTGTGAGTCAGTGCCATTTGCAGACCAGGAGTAAAAAGAACAAAGCCACTCCAGCAAACAAGCCCAGTTTGGGAATCAGCAGCATGCACGGGCCACTGTCAGACAGGAACAGACATACCACAGCCTCTTCCCATAAGTCAGTGCCATTCACTGACTAGGGGTAGAGAGAACAAGACCACACCAGCAAGCAAGCCCAATCTGGGAACCAGCACCATGCATGGGCCACTGCCAGACTAGGGCAGACAGACCCCAGACCCTTCTAGCACACGGGCTGACAAATAAGAAGTACCATTCCCCCCATCCCTGCCATAAGTGACTGGCTTATCTGGAGAAACACAGGCTGTGATGATAGCTATGGAGGTGAAATGCAATTGGATAACTGTGCTGATTTGTTGTTTCACTAACATTGCAGATCTAGGGTCAGTGGTCTTACCATAGGTACAGAGGATAGTGATACACAGTGAGACATCTGGGGGGATCTCCAGCCATCGCAGCCATTGTTGCAGATCTAGGGCCAGTGGTCTGATCATAGGTTCAGAGGACAGTGATACGCAGTGAGACATCTGGGGGATCTCCAGCCATTGCAGCCATTGTTGCAGATCTAGGGCCAGTGGTCTTATCATAGGTTCAGAGGACAGTAATATGCATCTGGGGGGATCTCCAGCCATTGCAGCCATTGTTGATTCCCTATGGTCTTGTTTTGGAAGTCCTATATCGTTTCCATTGTTTTGTTGGGTTGGATTTTATCCTCTTCTGTTTTGTTTGTTTATGTCAAATCCGATGGCAGGAGCAGCTATTTCAAAGACAGCAAGACATATTATGGCAGTAATTTTGGATTTACTGTTGGCTTCCTTTGAAGTCCTTTAGTGCATTAATTGTTTTGTTTTTATTGTTTTTATACTATTCTGTTCTGTTTGATTTTTACTATGTCCAAATTATCTGCAGCTATTTTGGAGACATCAAAAGGCACTATGGTAACTATTCTTGATTTTGTAATGTTTAGAAGTCCTTTATCTCTTACACTGGTTTGTTTTGATTGGTTTTATTCTGTTACATCTTCTTTAAAATAAAAATAAAAGAATTATTCATCTAAACTCAGCAGGGATATTTGCCTGCAGTTTTGCGTTTTGTTTTGTTTTGTTTTATTTTCTTGTGATAGCTTGTCTGGCTTTGGTATAAAGATAATTTTTTCTTCATAAAATAGTTCTAGAAGTTTTTCATGTACTTCGATTTTTTTGAAAGCATAAAAGATAGATTGATGTTAATTCTTTAAATGTTTGCTAGAATTAACTAGTAAACACTCTGGTCATACACTTTTTATTTTTGAGGATTGAATTCTGATTCAATTGCCTTATTCTTTGGTTGAGACTGTCAATTTCTTAATGATTCAGTGTTGTAGGTTTTATGGGTCTAGAAATTTATCTATTTCTTCTATGGTATCCAATTTATCAGTGTATAATTTTTCATATAGCATCTTACAATTCATTTTGTTGTTTTTATGAACTATCAGTTATACTGTCTGCTTTTCTTATGTTCAATTACTTTGTTCTGTAGTGCTTGGGATCAATTCCAGGGCCTCATTCTTCCTAAGCACATACTCTGACACTGAGCTACACCCCACCACTTGTTTCTAATTTTACATATTTGTGTTTTCTGTTTTCCTTCTAGCTTTCCTGAAATTTTGTCAATTTCTTCTGTTTCCTCTCTTTTCCAACTAGCTTTCCTGAAGCTTTTTCAATTTTTTAAAACAATAACTCTTACTTTCATTAACTTTTTTTCTGTTGCTCTTATATTCTTGACTTCATTTTTTTCTGTTGTGAGTTTTATTTCATCCCTCTGCTAATTTTGGGCTGTACGTTCTTTTTCTAGTTTATTAGGATATAAAGTTATAATGTTTGAGATATGTCTTCTTTTTATATTTTAAAAAGAATAAAACCAAACAAAATAAAGCAGATTAGAACCAATCATAACAAAACAGTGAACATGATGCAGGACTTCAAAACAAGATAATAGGAAATCAACAATGGCTACCATAATGCCTCTTGTTATCTTCAAAGTAACTGCCTATACCATCAGACACAATCAAATGAAACAAAGCAAAACAGAATAAAATCAGTCAAAACAAAATAATGAAAGTGATACAGGACTTCGAAACAAGACAATAGGAAATCCACAATGGCTTCCATAATATATCTTGTTATCTTTGTTTGATTCTATTATATCTGATGATATATCTTCCTTTTTAACTGTAGTTGTTTATTAACTTTTCTGTCAGTACTGCTTCTCCTAACTTTAGTATGTTGTGTTTGCATGTTCATTCACCTCAAGATACAGCAAGTGTCAACTTACAAACATTCAAGCTGTGAACTTCCACAGGTGTACAGTATAAGAATCACTTTGTCAGACTTACAACTGAATGCAATTTACCAATGTTTTTCAGGCATGGAATGCATTCATAAGCCAGGGACTTACCCTATTTTCTAAATTTATTTTGACTTCTTTCACCCATTTGCTGCTCAAGAGTGTGTTGTTTAGTTTCTACAGATGTATAAATTTCCTGTTTCCTTCTATTATTGATTGCTACTCTCATTCCATTGCCATCATAAAAATATTTGCTATTATTTCAATCTTTTGTAAATTTTTTAAACTTGTTTTGTGATCCAATGTGTGGTCTTTCCTGGAGACTGTTCTCTGAGCAATTATGAAGAATATCTGTTCTGTTGCTCTTGAGTGGTATGTTTTATATGTGTCTGTTAGTTCCATTTGATCTGTAATTTTATTTCTGCAATTTTATTTCATCCTCTGCTTATGGATTTTCTGTTTGAATACTTTACACACTATTGAGACTGGAGTATTGAAGTCTTTTCTTATTGTGTTGTGAATTTATTTAGTTCTGCCAATGGTTGCTTTACAGATTTAGGTGTTTTATCTAGAATGAATGTATTTATTTATACTTACATTTCTGATGAATCAATCCTTTTCGTCTACTATGGCAGTTTTTCTTTAATTTTGAATCTGTTTTATCTGATTAAGTGTAGCCACCCTTGCTTTCTTTTGGTTTTCATTTGCATCAAACATCTTTCTTGATCTCTTCATTTTAGCCTACATGTATTTTTAAATCTTAAGTTAGTTTCTTGTACACAGCATATGATTGGATATTTATTTTCATTTTAATTTTTTTAGCCATTTAACCAATCTGAATCTTTTGATTAGGGGATTTTAATCAATATATTTTTGAAATAATTATTAATATAGAAAGTTTCAGGTTGCATTTTTCTGAGTGTATTTTAGTTCTTTTGGTTTACTGCTTCTGTCTCACTCTTCATTTGTGATACATTGATCTTTGGTATGCTTTGATTCTTTTCTCAAACAAGAGACTTATATAAAATCTACTGTAAGTATATAACTTAACTTCAATTGAAGACGAAAGCTTTACAATATTCTTCTCAACACACCTTATGTTTCTAGCACTGCCTTTTAAATATTTTTATATCATGTGTCTATTAATATTTTTTCTAGTTATGGTTATCTTTATTACTTGTATCCCTTAACTTTTATACTAGATTTTAAAATGTTTTATACACCACCATTGGAGGATCATAGCATTTTATGTTTGTACATATATGCACCTAGTATAGACTGGTGAAACCACTGTGGAAATCAGTGTGCAGATTCCTCTAAAATCTGGAATTGGAAGTCCCATTCAACCCAGCTATTCCTCTTCTGAGTATTTTCCCAGAAGAATTAAAAACATCATCCCACAGTGATATACGTGCACCCATGTTTAAGGCAGAACGATTTGCAATAGCTAGATCTTGGAAACAACTCAAATACCCATCAACTGAGGAATGGATAAAAATGAGGCAGTCTTTTTTATACAAGGGAGTACTACTCAGCCATAAAGAAGGATAAACTGAAGACTTATAGGTAAATGAATGCAACTTGAGATGTTACTCGTAAGTGAAATAAACCAGACACACATGTGTAAGCATCATATTGCCTCCCTAATGTGAGAAGCTGGAAGAGTAAATAAGAACAAAAATACACAATAGATATTGTAAAATGGGAAGAAACTTTGAAAGAAAGAGAAACTGGGATGGGAGAATGGAAAAAAAAGAAGGGGAAAGCAAAAACAATACATATATTAATATATAGTAATAATATATATAATAACTAGTGTGTGTGTATATATATATATATATATATATATATATATATATATTAGATAAAATAGTTATACTACCAGTTTCTCTCAGGTAATTGAAAAGAAAAGTTTGTGCTAATATTACTTGGACAATTTAATACCTATATCTTTTACTCTGAGTAACTAATTTAAAGATAACAATATGCAATGCATTAACCATTGTTACTCTTCTATTATCTTGTTCTGAAATTTTGTTTTATCTTTTTTCCTTAAAATAAAAATTTAAAAATTCATGTATGTACCTTTACAAGTCAATTTTATACTTTCATAGGCTATAATTTCATTTCAGTGTGAAAATTTGTACATATCATTGCATTTGTGTAGAGATAGAGAAGTTAAGGATGTCTCCAAAGTTTTCAGCCTAAACAACTGAAAAAATGTAATTGTTTTCATTCAAAATGGGGAAATCTATAGATTGGAATAAATTCTTAGTGAATTCACTTGAACACCTATTATATTTTTGAGATTTGTGGAATATTTGAGTGTGGATTTAAAGGGAGAAGTCCAAGATAGAAGTATAAAATTTGGAAATCATCAAGAAAGTGTATTCATACAGAAGAGAACTGAACTCTAGAGAAAGGAATTTTTTAGATATCAGAAAAATGAGAATAAATCAGAAAAGAAGACTGAGAAGTAAAGAATAGTGAAATGGAGGAAAACCAGGAGAATATGGTGTTTTGGAAGTTAAGTGAAGAAACTGTTTTGAGAATGGAGTGATCAGTTGGTTTACATTCTAATGATAGATCAAGTAAGATGAGACCAGAGAATTGACCACCAGACTTGGCAACACTGTGAGTATTGTTGACCCGGATGACACAGTTTTGGTGAAGTTGTAGGAGCAAAAGTCCAGATCAGAAGAGTTCTAGAAATAATGAATGAGAGGAATTAGAAACTGAATCTAAAAACTTTTTCATAAATGTCTCTCTAAAGGAGCCAGATACATGTTCCAGTAGCTAGAAAGGAATGCAGGGATGTTTAGGAAGGACTTTTAACATTAACAGAAATTCATTTTTATTAATCTTTAAATTTAAATAAATTTATTTTGTCTAACACATAAAACATAAAAATTATACACATGTATGGGTTAGCAGGATGTTTCTATACCTGAGTACATTATGTAATGTTTGAATCATGCTAAATATTTTCTCAAATATTTATCATTTTTTATAGTGCAAATGTTCAAAATCTATTATAACTTTTTGAAATATATAGTACATTAGATTTATCTACACTATACTATTGTGTAGTAGCAAGCCAGAACTTCTTACTCACATTTTACTGTAACTTTATACCTATTAGTCAACTTTCCCCCATCCCTCCCTCTCCTTACTCTCTAAAGTCATGGGTATTCATCATTCTAATCTCAAGCTCTATGAGATCACATTTTTAAGATTCCACATATGAGTGGATCATGTGGGGCTTCTGTTTCTATGCCTGGCTTATCTTACTTAACATATGAATTTCTAGGCTCATACACGGTAATGCAAATAAAAGGATTTCATTCTTTTTAATTGATGATGAGTATTCTATCATGCATATATATCACAATTTTAGTCCATAGATCAGTTGATAGACAACTATGTTGTTCATATTTCTTGACTATTGTGTATGGTGTTACAATGAACATGAGAATTAGGTGTTTCTTTCTTGTGTTTTTTTATTTAATTGGTACACTTTAGATATACATAATGACAACATTAATCATAGGGAATTTGTATCTGAACATGATATATCTTCCTTCTTTTATTCCCATTCTCCTCCCCTCCCTTCAACCCCTCTGTCCCTCCTTATTTACAAACACTCTGTTTCCATTTCTTCCATTTATTCTTATTTTTTCTGTCTCCCCATTCCTTTGTCCCTTTTAATTTGAATATTTTCTTCCCATTTCCCAATATCCATTATATATTTTGTTCGTTATTTGCACTTTCAATTTCTCACACCAGAGAAACAATGTGGTATTTAAACATGTATGTTTGATTTCTTTCACTTAATTTGTATACTCTCAAAAGGATTCCATTTACCTAGAAATGTCTCAAGTTTATCTTGCTTTACATCAGATTAGTACACCGTTGTATAAAAAGAACACACCCTTTTTATCCATTCATTCATTGATGGGCACTTGGACTGTTTCCAAGATTTAGCTATTACAAACTGTACTTCTATGAATATGGGTGTGCATATATTGCTGTGGTGTGATGCTTTTAATTCTTGTAGGAAGACACCAAGAATGGGAAAAGCTGGGTTGAATGGATTCTCTAGTTTTAGTTTACTTTTTTTATTTTAAAGATTGAAAAACAAAACAAAGCAAAAAAATACAAGAAAAACAAGAAACCAAAGAAACAAATAAACAACAGTAACCAAAAAAACCCCAAACAATAAAAATATCGGTTTTCAAAACAACTTGATAGGAACTTAACAAAGGTTGTTATTTTGCATAGTTATCTTCAAAAGAGTTACTCAGATTACCAGATACAGACATGCAAAATTGATCTAATCCTATGTGTCAACTCTTTTATTCCAAGAAGCAATAAAATTAGTAGTACAATTATATTAGTTATTCTAAGTGTATATATCCAAATTTGGGTCTTTAATTCTTTTTTTTTATTTAAGCAAAGATGGACACAGAAAAGAGAAACAAAAAGCAAAAGAGACAAAAAACAACAACAAATCTGATACGATAACATTATAGGTTTACAAAATGAGATGAATAGAATTTGACAGTAGTTGTAATATTACACATTGTTACCTTCAAAAGGGTTGTTCAGATTAACAGATATAGACATGTAGAATTGATCTAATCATGAGTATTAACTGTTCTTTTTCAATAGCTATTGCATTTAGTAATATAGTCATTTTAACTATCTTATGCATACCTATTTATAAATGTATGTCTTTTTCCTTTTCCCTTACTTTTTTCCTCCTTTCCCATTAGAATATTTCTTGTTGTCTTTAAAATAACTGCCCATATCATCAGGCCTAATATAATCAAACAAAATAGTTCAGAATAACACCAATAAAAAATAAAACAATGGTCATGGAAAAGAGAAACAAAAAGCAAAAGGGACCAACAAACAGCAACAAATCCAATACTGTAACATTATAGGTTTATAAAATGAGATGATTGGAATTTGACAGTGGTTGTAACATTGTATATCGTTACCTTCAAAGGGGTTGCTCAGATTGACAGATAAAGACATGTAAAATTGATCTAGTCATATGAGTATCAACTGTTCTCTCTCAATAGTTAATGCATTTAGCAATATACTCACTTTAGCCATCTTACCCACATATAAATCTATGTCTTTTTCCTTTTCCCTTCCTTCTTTCCTCCTTTCCCCTTGTAATACCTCTTGTTATCTCCAAAATAACTGCCCATACCTTCGAGCCTAATATAATCAAACAAAATAGTACACAATAAAACCAATAAAAAATAAAACAATGGAAGCAATGCATAGTAATACAATGTTGATTTCTATAATACCTCATATTATCTTCTAAGCAGTTGCGTATATCATTTGTTGTAATATAATCAAATGAACCAAAATAGGTTAAAATCATTCAAAACAGAACAATGAAAGCAATACAGGGTTTCAAAACAAGGTGATCAAATATCAATAAAGGCTATCCTAATTTTTTTTTTTTATCTTTGGAATAGCTGTCTATGTCATCATATATAATGAAATTAGGCAGGTCGAGATAGAATAAGATCAAACTAAGCAGCTCATTGAAAGCAATACTGGACTCAAATCATGATGATGGATTATTCAATTGTCTGCCCTGCTCGGTGATATCCCTTTGCCGCTGTTTCTGGAGCTGTGGACTTTTTTTCTCTCTCTCTAAAATGTCCTTCAGTATTCTTTGTAGGGTTGGCTTGGTTGTCATAAATTCCTTTAGTTGTTCTTTGTCGTGGAAGTATCTTGTTTCTCCATTGATTTTGAAAGATAATTTTGCAGGGTACATCAATCTGGGTTGGAAGTTGTTTTCTTTCAGGGCTTGAAATACTTCACTCCAAGCTCTTCTGGACCTGGTGGTTTGTGTTGAGAAGTCTGCTGTGATTCTGATGGGTTTTCCTTATAGGTGATCTGGTTTTTCTTTTTTTTTTTTCTCTAATAGCTTTTAATATTCTGTTTATGTGTTGAGTTTTTGGGATCTTGATTATTATATGTCTGGGTGTAGGTATATTTTGGTTATGTTTAGCTGGAGTTCTATATGCTTCACTTATCTGAAAGTCACTTCCTGTTCCCATGCTTGGAAAGTTTTCTGAAATCATTTCTGTAAATAGGCTTTTAATTTATTTTGTATTGACCCCTGCTTTTTCACTCACATATTTTATTCTTAAGCTATGTTTCTTTGGATTGTCTTGCAGCCATTGTATTGTTGCTTCCAGTTTTCTTGTTATTTTTAAGAGATCTTTCCTTCACGATCACAAGCTGCAAACCTGTCTTCAAGGTTTGAAAGTCTATCTTTAGTTTCCTTCAGGTGGTTTTGCCAACTTTCATTGGAGTTTTAGATTTCCTGATAATCTCTTTGAATCTGTTTCATGTATTCTAAATCTTTTTTGTATTGCTCATTCCATGTTTCCTTCACTTTCCTATGCTCCACTTTTTCATCCATGTCTCCTTTAAGGTTGCCTAGCTGTTCTTTCATTATGTTTTTCATTTCTTTTTTTAGTTGAGTTAGTATTTCTGTTCTAATTTCTTTTATAGCCTCATGAAATTGTTTCTTTACTTAAGTTGTCATCACCTCAGACACTTTAGTTATAGGACTCCCAACCTCTTCTGCGTTTGCTTATCCTGGGTTCATTCTGCTTAGATTGGAGGCCAGAGGTTGACTTTTGCTTCCTTGTCTTGACATATTCCTGGGTTGTTCCAGACAAGTGTGTACCGGGGATTTTGGTATTACTTGCATTGTCTGTAATTTCTTAAAGTTCAACTGGTTGTTCTAGCCAGTGCCGATTGTGGACATCTGACATTTAGCACTGGGTGTGCTGTTACAGCACTGTCTGCTGCCTTTCCCCAGCCCACCTCAGCTCCCTGATGTCTGGGACAGTGCATGAGGGTGGGGCTGCAGCCTGGGAACCTAGACCGGTTATCTGCAAATCTTCCACTATCACCCCTAGGGCGCAGGTGGAGCCATGGTCTCCAGACTGAGCTGGTCACCCACCAGGACCCTCTGGGGCTCGGTCAGAGTGACCACCATGGGACTGTGCCCTACCAGGAGCTGCTCCAGCCCCAAAGTGGCTGCCAGTCCCTCACTCTCTCTCATGGAGGTTCGGGGTCTGTGCACTCACCATCAGCCAGTCCAGTCCTCCACGTCTGCACCCACTGTCCACCACCACTGTCCTCTGACACCACCTCTCTGGGCAGAGGCCTCCAGGGTCATCACCACCGCCATGGCTGCAGCACTCTGACCATGTGTCCCCAGGTTCCAGCAACTCCTTTCACAGAGTGGGTCTGGCTCCAGGCAGAGGTGCCGCCAGCCACTGCCCTCCTTGTCTAAGTGCCTCTTTCCACTCTTTCTGTGGGCTTCAATTCATGCTTTAGATTCTTCCTGGGTCCAGAAGACCCACCTCCCTCCTTCTTGTCTTCCCCAGGTTGCTATATTTCAACATCTGGACGGTATCTTTTGAGGAGGCCACTTGCTCTGCTGTTTATCATTCCAACATCTTGTCCCTCCTGGCTCTTTTATTCCTTTTACTGCCTTCTTTTCTCCTTTTCCCTATTTGAGTTATTTTTACCTTTGAGCAGTTTCTTCCCCTTTCATAATATTTTCAGAAGGTTTTGGATCTTATTTATTCTTTCAGTGTCTTACACTAGGAAAACAATGCAGTATTTATATATGTGAGTTTGATATATTTCACTTATGAGTTTGGTCTCAAGTCTCATCCATTTACCTATAAAAGCCTCAATGTGTTCCTTCTTTATGGGTGAGTAGTACTCCATTGTATAAAAATACCACATCTTTTTTATCCATTCCTCAGTTGATGGGAATTTGGGTTGTTTCCAAGATTTAGCTACTACAAATTGTGCTGCTAGAAACGTGGGTGCACATATATCACTGTAGTACGATGTTTTCAATTCTTCTCGGAATATGCCCAGAAGCAGAATAACTGGATCAACTGGGACCTCCAATTCCAACTTTTAGAGGAACCTGCACACTGATTTCCACAGTGCTTGCACCAGGCTACACTCCCACCAACAGTGCAGAAGAGTTCCTTTTTCCCCACAGCCTCTCCAGCATTTGTTATTGGTGGTTTTCTTGATCCTGGCCATTCTTTATGGAATGAAATGGAATCTCAGTGTTGTTTTACTTTGCATTTCTCTAATGACCAATAACTTTGAACATTTTTTCATGTATTTATTTGCCAGTAGTATTTCTTCAGCTGAGAAGTGTGTATTTATTTTCAATGCCCATTTTAGGATAGGGTCTTTGAATTTTGGAGGTCTGAATTTTTTACAATCTTTATATGTTCTAGATAGGAGTCCTTTGTCTGAGGGACAGTTGACTAAGATTTTTTTCCATTTCATGCATTTTCTTTTCACTCTGTAGGAAACTTCTTTTGACATGCAAAAACTTTTTAATAAGACGAGGGATCTCAGTCATTGATTCTGGAAAGTATTTCCCGTGAAGTTTGATTTTTGTTCATGAATACTGTGATTTTCCCTATGTCTTCAAGGTTTCTATGTACTTTGTCTTCCAGCAGATTTAGTGTTTCTGTTTTAATATTTAGATCTTTGATCCATTTTGAGTTTAGTTTACTGCATGGTGATAGGCTTGGGTTTAGTTTATTTGTTGGCAAATGGAAAGCCAGTTTTTCCAGCACCACGTATTAAAGAGGTTATCTTGCTTCTAGTGTACATGTTTGGCTCTTTTGTCAAATATAAAAGGGCTGAGTGTGTTTGTAGTTGTGGCCTTATCTTCTAATCTATTCCATTGACTTTCTGGTCTGTTTTTATTCCAGTACGATGCTGATTTTATCACAGGAGCTTTGTAGTATAACTTCAAGTCAGAGATTGTGATGTCTCATGCCTTACCTTTGTTACCCAGAATTGCCTTTGTTATTCTAGTTCTTCTGGTTCCAGATGAATTTTAGGAATGATTTCCCTAGATCTGTGATGTATGCTATGGTATTTTGATTGGAATTGCATTAAATCTGTATAACAATTTTGAAAGTATGACCATTTTCACAATGTTTGTTCTTCCTATCCATGAGTGAGGAATATCTTTCCATTTTCTAAAATCCTCTTCAATTTCTTTTTTCAGAGTACTCTAATTTTCAATGCATAAATCTTTTACTTCCTTTATTAGATTGATTCTTAAGTATTCCATTTTTGGGTGCTATTTTGAAGGGTGTGGTTTCCCTTATTTCTCTCTCAGTGAGTTTGTTGATTGTGTACAGGGATGCTATTGATTTTTGAGTGATTTTGTATCCAGCTACATTACTGAATGATTATTAGATCTAGAAATCTTTCAGTGGAGTTTTTGGGGTCTTCTATGGGGAGTATCATGTCATCTGCAAAGTTAGTTTAACTTCTTCCTTTCCTTATTCCTTTTATTTCTCTCTCTTGTCTAATTGCCCTGCCAATGTCTCCAGATCTATATTGAACAGGAGAGGTGATAAAGGACATCCTCATCTTGTTCCTGATTATATGTTGAAAGTTTTCTCTTTTTTGTCTATTTAATAAGGTATTGGTTTTTGGTTTATTGTATATGGCTTTTATCAGATTGAGGTAAAGACTATCTATCTCTATCTTCCACGTTTTTTATCATGAATGAGTATTGGACTTTTTAAAGAGCTTTTCCTGGATCTATTGAGATGATTGTGTGATTTTTATCTTTGTCTCTGTTAATATAGTGTATTATGTTTATTGATTTTCTTATGTTGAACCATCCCTGCATTCCTGGTATGAATTCCACTTGATCATGGTGCATACTCTTCTTGATGATTTTCTGCTTTCTGTTTGCCAGTATTTTATTGAGGATTTTTGCATCTATGTTCATTATGAAGATTGGCCTGGAGTTCTCTTTTTTGATTGGGTCTTTCTCTGGTCTTGTTATCAGGGTAATACTTGCTTCCAGGAATGTGTTAGGGAGAATTACCTGCCTTTCAATTTCATTGAAGTGTTTGAGGAGTATTTGTATTAAATATTTTGTAAATATTTTGTAAATTTCTCATAGAACTCCATGGTGAATCCATCAGGACCTGGACTTTTCTTTGCTGGTAAGTTTCTACTTATATTTTGAATTTCATTAACTGAAATTGGGTAATTCAGAAGTTTAATATCTTCTTGATTCCACTTGTGTAATTTGAACATTTCTAGGAATCTGTCCATTTCTTCTGTGTTATCGAATCTATGAGACTAAAGGTTTTCAAAGTAGGTATTGATGATCTTCTGTATTTCCACAGGAACTGTGCTGATTTCACCCCTTTCACTGCTTATTGTATGAATTTGTGCTTTTTCTTTGCTTTTTTGATAAAGTTGACTAGGGATTTTTCAATTTTATTTTTTCTTTCAAAGAATCAACTCTTCAAATTGTTAATTTTTTGCATTGTTTTCTTAGTCACAATTGTATTAATTTCTGTCTTGATAGTTATAATTTCCTCCCTTCTTTGGGCATTGTGCTTAACTTGCTCTTCTTTTTCTATAAGTGTGAGATGCAGCATCAGGTTGCTTACTTGTGCTTGTTCTGTTTTCCTGATGTGAGGGTTCACTGCAGTAAATTTCCCTCTGAGGACTGATTTTATTGCATCCCACAAGTTTTGGTAAGTTGCATTTGCATTTTTTGTTTTCTTGTAGATAGTGTTTAATTTCTTCTTTAATTGCCTCTGTGATTCATTGGTTATTTATATCGGTATTATTTAATTTCCATGTGTTTATGGAGTTTTTGTGGTTTCTTTTGTCATTAATTTCCAATATTGTGGCACTAAGGTCAGATAATATGCATGGGATTATTTCAATTGTTTTGCATTTACTTGAGCATATTGTATGGGATAGTATATGGTCTATTTTAGAGAATTTCTAGTGTGAAGCTGAGAAGGATGTATATTCTGATGTTTTTGGGTGTAACATTCTGTACACATCTACTAAGTCCATTTGTCCACAAGTTTGGTTCAGCTCTGTGTTTTTTTTGTTTTGTTTTGTTTTGTTTTTGTTTGTTTGTTTGTTTCTTTCTTTTTTTTCCTTTGTACCAGGGATTGAACTCATGACCTTGCACTTGCCAGGCAGGCACTTACGCCACTGAGCTAAATCCCTAGCCCCCAGCTCTGTTATTTCTTGGCTGATTTTTTAGTCATTTGATCTGTCTCTTTGTGACAATGGGGTGTTAAGGTCTCCCATCATAACTAGGTTATTGCTTATTTGACTTTTCAAGTCTATTAATATTTGTTTTATGCAGCTGGATGCTCCCTTGTTTGGTGCATATACATTTAAGATTGTTATTTCTTCCTCTTGAAGTTTTCCACCAGTATGTAGTGACCTTCTTTATCTCTTTTGATCATTTTTGTTTCTAAATTTACCTTGTCTGCAAACAGATTAGCTGCCCCTGTTCTTCTCTGGTTTCCTGTGGCATGAAATATTGTTTTCTGTCCTTTGACTTTCAGTCTATGAATTTCCTTTTGAGTTAAATGGGTTTCTTGCATGCAGCATATGGTTGGATTTTATTTCTTGATTTATTCTGCCAGTTTGTTTCTTTTAATTGATTAATTGAAGCCATTTACCTTAATTTTTATAACCGATATGTATTGGCTTATTCCTGTCATGTTATCTTTTTCTCTTGGTTCTTTACTTTTCCACTCTGTTTAATTGTTTGCCCTGCTTGGTATTTCTTTCTGTTAGTGTTCCTGAAATTGTGAGGACCTCAATGGTTGGCTGCTGCAGAGTTCATGTTGCAAGGTGTGGGAAGCACTTCCTCCTCCAGAAATATCTACAGAAGTGTAAGTCCTCATATGTGAGAAAACCCCCAGGAAAATTTTCTGGTTTACATGTTAGGATGGCTATTCATCAAAAAGTGGAAGCAAAGGAATGCTTAGCCCAGGGAGGAAAACCAGGAGGGCCACGTACCTCTACCAGGCATGCAATGTACATGACCTATGCAGTCATGGAGCTGACAGAGCTGGCAAAACAAAGCACAAGGTGATTGAAACAGTGCCTGTGTGGCTGCTACAGTGGTGAGATGATGGGGCTGATAACACACAGTTAAGCTCAGAGGAGATATCCCAAATAGCCAGCACAGCCAGTACCCCCCCAAAAAAGGATGGGTTCTGCAGGATGTGCAGAGAATTGTCCCAGAAGCAGGTAATAATACTGTGATAAATTGGTTGATGGCAGGGGCTCCTCTGGTTTGGGAGAATCCAGATGACCTACTAGAGCAAGTCACTAAGTGGACAACCTATCAAGACTTGATAACTGTGCTACATGAAATAGGCATGCAGCAAATGATGTTGAACTGCAGTAGCATAGTGTAGATGATGAACTGTTGACAGCATGCATGAAGGACACAATCCTGGTGATCGAGCCAGCTGGCATGTTCAGGTGAATGGCAATTCATCTATCTCCCTTCACAGGTCCATGATACTGTGGATGACTTTGCCAGATTGGGAAACATGAAAGTGAAGCGCCAAGGTAAGTCAAGATCTGTAAAACTGTACCAGGAAAAGAGAAAAATAATGGGGGTTCTGGGCAGTGGGGCTGTGTTGGTTATTTTTCTCTCATTGCTGAGACAAAATACCCAACACTCAAAATTAAGGAAGGAAAGGTTTATTTTTCTTGCAGTTTCTAAAGGTTTCAGTTCATAACCTGCTGGTTCCTCTGCTCATGGCAGAGGACAGCAGAAGCAACAAGAGAAAAAAGGGAGGAGAGTGCTAAGAAGACTCTTCTTTTATTTTTTTAAAGAGAATAAAGCAAAACAATGCAGGCTAGCAGTCAGCAGCTCTGTCCAGATCTGGCACTGACTGAACTTCAGTGACCCCACAGTTTGTCCTTGTGTCTGGATGTCCTCCCAAAGCCTCATGCAGTCATGGAGGTGCTTTTTGGAGGCAGGCTCTAGAGCTTGTGACTGATTCATGGTTCAATGCTGGGACTATAGGTGTGTGTTCTATACCCACCATAGGGTGGATAGCTTGCATACAATATAAAAGACAGAAAGAGACTTCTTAGCTGTTTTGTTTCAGGCTCCTAAAAACCAAACTGGCCTATTTGTCTTCAAAGTTCACTGGGTAGGTGTGGACTTACCCCAGGTATTTAGACTATTTAATGACCAGCCCCAATGTACAGGTAATAGCCCATTGGATCACCTCCTGAAAACACAGCCAGTCCATCTGTGTATTCAACCCATGGAGCAGTATCCTAAGGTGATGAAAATGGCCTTAATCCTTCTTGTGTTGGAGCTTATGCAGCCACGAGGCTACTATCAGTGGATTTGGGGTTCACCTACAGACGTACTGGTGGACAATTGGGTATTCCTCTTGGATCCCTGGGAAGAAGGACTTAGACATGCTATAGAAATACAGCCTTGGACTTCAACTTGCCTATTGAAGGCCTCAGTGCTCTCTCTCTGCCTGATGCTAGAAATACCATTATGAAAAGGAATGACTTTGTGGCTGCTTGATCCTTCCCCCCATTGGAGGTAGATTTAGCACCAACTCCCTTACCCCAGTAGCAACAGGAACCCAGGTTTGGTATTGTACAGGATACATGTGTGACTTGCATCCTTTCAGGAGGGCAGGATCTTCTTTTAATGGTTTCTCTTTCTGCCCTGTCCTTCCAACCAGGATGAGCCATACTAACAGCATCATCTGATAAGTACACACATTTGCTCCTTGCCACCAATTATCACATTGTTGGGTGTGCACCAAACTCCCCACAAAGGGAGCTGAGGGCCTTGTGTTGAGGATTGCACCAGCATTCCTGCTCAATTGGACTAACTGGTGACAGTAACACCAGACCATCTCTGCCTGGGATCAGTGACACCAGACCATCGAGGCACTGATTCGGAAGAGTACATTCACTCCACAGGGACTGAGAGCTGCTATATACAATGGCTGGGGGTGGATGATGGGAACACTATAATATTGCTGGACGTAGCCCCACTTTGTATTCAGTAAGTGAATGTATCAGTGGGAAATCAAATGGTGGGATGGATATCCCCCAACCTGTATAACCAGACATTCCTTGCAAATGACAAACAAGTGATGGGATGGCCATAAGCTTATAGGTACAGTGCCCACTGATTGGCCCATCCCAGGTGCATTATGGGTTTGTGGCACCACAGGTTGGCTGTACCTACCTGCACACTGGACAGGGCACTGCACTGAGGAATTTCCATATGTTAAGGACACTATCAGATCCACCCTTACAGACACACCCCACAACTGCGACACTGTGTATCACAGATGGCACCATGCTAAATGGGTGGCCTGGTGGTTTGGTGGTTTTATCCAATGGATTTAATGCTGCCGAGGAAAAGGACATAGACCTAGCCCACCAAGTTGAAGCCATTGCTCAACATATGGCCCAGTCATTGAATGTTACATATCAGGCTTTGATGTTGCTCATGGGTGACACTTCTCAAATGAGAAAGATGGTTTCACAAAGCTGCATGACTCTTGATTTGATGACTGCAGCACAGGGAGTCACTTGTGCCCTGTTACATGTAGAATGTTGCTTTTATATCCTTGACTACCAAACACAGGTACAGGAAACTTTGCACAAGACTGATGCAGAGATGTCTGCTATCCAGACCCTGCGGCAGGACCCCATTTCCCAATTGTAGAAATCCTTGGGATTCACCTAATTCTGGATAACCATAAGCTGCACTGTGGTGGCAATGGAGTTGGTAGTGTTCTGCTATTCCTTGTATGGTTGTTGTGGCCTTTGTGCACAGTGGTTAGCTTTATGGGTTGCTTGCAAGAGGCAACTCTCCCCCGACCCTTGAGGGGATGGGATGTGCAGAACTGCTCAGACTGAGTCAAAGCTCAAGGCATGTAAGGACACTTCTTGACAGCCCTGAAGACATGACCCCATCGTCAGCACAGGTGCAGATCAGGACATAAATATATAGCAATGATTTGCAGTGGACAACTACATATGTGCCAATGAAGCCAGCATGTAAATAGATGATAACAACCTGTAGACTCGGCAACCAGCTCTGCCAAAGGAATTCAGGTGCCTGGTCCCTTCCCCTACATCATGGGGCCTGGCAACCAGTCTGGAAAGAATCCAGAACTCAGCAACCAAATCCACCCAAGGCGTTAAGGTGCCTGACCCTTCCCCTACACCATGGGGACCTAACGATGAGGCTAGGAAGAATCCAGGACTTGACAACCAGCTCTACAAGAGGATTCCAGGTGACTGGCCCCTCCCACTACATCAGTGGGACCAAGCCACCAGAGAAATGCCAGTCACACAGTAGGACTGCCCCCCTAGGGAGCACATGATGGACAGACAAGACTAGCAGGATGGAAAAGTCTGAAATATGAACCAACAGGTGGTAAGTTAGATGAACCAGCATTGTGGTTAGGGACAAAGACACATGGACTAGAAGCAGATGGGTGAGGTTACCCCCACTTTTCTTTGATTCAATTTTGTTTTATTTTATCTTGTTTTAGTTTTGCTTTTATCTTACTTTCTTTTCCTTTTCCTTTTTTCCTTTTCCTTTTTGTTTTCTCAATTTTTTCTTTATCCTTTATTATTCTTGCTTTTTTTGTCTCTTCTAAATGGCAGGGGAGATCCAGTCCCAGAAAACTAATCCCATTCCACAAACCCAGTGACCAAGTTCAGATAATCCTTCAATCCCTCAAATACTCCCCCATTATTTTTTTCCATTCTCTTCTTTAGTTTCCTAAACCTTGTGTTATCATTATTTATCCTGCAGCCTTACTTCAACTTTCTTTCCAGTTATTATTGTTTTTGATTCATTATCCTTCCTATATTTCCTCACCACAAGTTAAAACAACTCTACCAAAGGGAAACACTTTGCATACAAACTCCTAATTTACAATCAGTTTTGTTATAGGAGACTTTACTTCTATGGTCTAAAATACAAGCTCAATAGTTACTACAGTTTGTCAATTTCTAGATTGTGTTTGATGCTATTGTTGTTCCTAATTGTACTACTTTAGCCAGGATGTCATATCTGTTGTAACCATTTGTTCTCTGTTCTGTAACAATACTGGGAAGCTTTGGAGTAATAAACTCACTAGAGTCCTACACCAAAGGACTGGGAACTGGACCAAAAAGACACCAACCTCCCAATCTTAATTAACTGAAAAGATAGAACACTGGGACAGACACTAACTACAAATCTCCTACACACAGAAGACATCCCTGAAGAGCAGACTTTTTTTTAGAGAGAACTTGATACTAGAGATATAGTTACCTACTCAAAAAATTCACAAGGATCATCACAGAAAACAAAATTTTAAAAATTTTGAAATAAAAAATGATAAAACAAAGAAGCAAAATGCAACCCCAGACCTCCAGTTCACACAGAACCAGTCCAGAATACATCAACATGAAATAAATTGGAAGACACACACCCGAAATTTCTGAAATTACACCAACTGAACTAAAGAAACATGCATAATCTCTCAGGTAAAAACAGAAATAACCATAAGAAAGGAATTGCTCAGCATATCTAGAGAAGACATAGATAAAACAATAGAGGACCAGGCATAGCTGTTGGGCTGAACTTCAGACACAACCAGGGTCGGGTCCGCATCACTCGCGCTGCCCCGCCTAGCTTGCTGGGACCGGGAGGCCTTGGCCCCCACCCAGTGAAGGAGGAGGCTCCACCCGCACGCCCCGGGAGGCTGTCCTTCCTTGCTGTGCACGGGACCCAGCCTACTGGGTCCTGTGATCCTGCACACTGCAAGAATCAGCACGAACCTCTGGGGAACACAGGCCAGCCACGCAGGACACAGAGGTATGCAGCCCAGCCCAAATCAGCCCAGGACCCCAGAGCTGCTCACCGGGAACCGAGCAATATAGCTGCAGGGACCTGGAGAGTTTGGGCCCCCCCACCAGAGTGCAGAGCGCACTCCAGCTGCATTCTTCAGTGGAGCGGCTTGAGCGTGTGCCATCCCACAGCTCGGGTGCAGACCCGGCTGCCCGCAGGGTTGCTCCCAGCACTGTAGGCCTGGGACCTGCCCGGGCTTGCCCCGCAGGCATAGCTGTTGGGCTGAACTTGCGGACAGAACCAGGGTTGGGTTCGTGTCATTTGCACTGCCCCGCATAGCTTGCTGGGACCAGGAGGCCTTGGCCCCCACCCAGTGAAGGTGGAGACTCCACCCGCATGCCACAGGAGGCCGCCTTTCCTTGCTGTGCACGGGACCCAGCCTACTGGGTCCCACGATCCTGCATGCCGCAAGAATCAGCGCAAACCTCAGGGGAACGCCGGCCAGCCTCAGAGGACACAGAGCTACATAAATTCCAGAAGAAAATGACAAAACAAAAGACCAAGAGGCAGTCTCAGTACCCCAGCCCACAAAGAACAAACCCAAGAGACACTGAAATGGAAGACAGTGGGAGTCACACAAATGGACTTTCGGAAATGATAGATAATGCAATAAAGAAACAGCTTGAAGAAGCTATAGAGAAACTCAAAACAGAAATATTTTCTCAGCTAAAAAATGAAATGAGAATCATTATTAAAGAAATGTTGTGTGTATATAAAGAAGAGCAAGATAAAAACATAGAAGAACTTAAGAAAATGATCGAAACCTTGAATGAACAATATAAGACACAAACAGAATGCATGAAATAGATGCAAAGGGAAATGCAAGAAATGAAAAACTCCATGGAAAGTTTGAAAAACCGCTTAAATGAAGCTGAAGATAGAATCTCAGATCTTGAAGACAGCATGGGAATCATGGCCATGAAAGAAAAATCTCCTAAAAATAGTAAGGAACCAAGAAACAACAATTCAACAGCTGCAAGATGATGCCAAGAGAAATAACATAAGATTAATAGGCATAAATGAAAAAGCAGGAGTCAATACCAATGACCTGCGAAGACTATTCACAGAAATAATAGCAGAAAACTTTCCAAACATGGGAAGAGAATCTGAAATACCGGTAACTGAGGC
>RJWM01000757.1:0-123973 GCA_004363535.1 Dasyprocta punctata
TCTTTGAATTTTCTTATCCTTCATGTCTTTGTCTGAACAAGTTTTATGTTTCATAAAAACTCTAATATTCATTTTTATGAATGTTATTTTATAACAGATATTATTTATATTTTAATTTTAATTTTTTTAATAGAAGAAACACTTGAAACCTTTAAATACCTTAACTGAAGAGCTAAATAATACAAATATAGTATCTGAGGCATTCATTGGTTTTTAGCTCAATTAAAATGCTTTAGACTTCTATAGATGAACTCTTATACTACTGTAGACTGAAGTAATTCGTTAAACTTGATGTTTCAGTCATGCTTTGGTTATCTCACTAGTATTTTATTTAGCTTGTAAATATCTTTGAGACTGAATGCTATTATCAGCAGAATCTTGTGATTTTTTTCTCAACAACTTGAGTAGGCACATATCAAAATCTAATACACTTGCCTAACTGTAGGTGGATTTCTAGGAGGAGTAGTTACTGTTAGGAGCATGCATTTGTTAGTGTTTCTGCATAATATAAATAAACCCTAGGGAGAACCATTTGGGGTTATACAGTAAAGCCACTTTTTCTCTATTTTTTAAATCACTTTTTCTCATGTCTTTTGCACAGGGAGAGGCTTCATGTACTTTCACTGTCAGTGTGTGATCGTTACAAAACAAATTCCACTCAATGTGTATTCATTAAAGTGTTTGTTAGACTTTTCTACAAACTAGTGGTGGAGAGGAGAATGGACAAGTGCCCGGTCCTGTTTTCAATACTCTGTAGCATCAATTCTTGGCAAACTTCAGTAGGACCTTGGCAAGACTGCCCTTGGAGACCTGGGCTTCATTATGGTGTGTAAAGAGCCACCTCTCTTAGCCAGGCTTGTCAGGATATAGCCCCAGGAAAAAGATGCCAGAGAGTCTAGGATGCTTGGTCTTAAAGACACTCTCCTTGATCGAGTGGTCAGGGTGCATGTATTAGCCAAAGACTTGATGATATGCTGGTACCTAGCCATCCCACATTTGGAGCAAGATGTTATTCTGGATAGCAGTGTCACTATCTCAGTCTCTTTGGAGCCAGAACAAAATGGCTACCTTCAGCTGAAGTGCCTTTTGTCTCCAAGTATGCACCTGAGAGGACTCTCGTGACATAATTTTACCTAAATGTTTTCAGAATACCACAGAAACTTGATTTGTAAACAAGGAGAAAGAATCAAAATTCATCATTTTTTTTTGAAAAACAAGATTGAAAAACAGTACCCACCCCATGAAAAGACATTGTTTTTAATTTGACTCACACTTCCTCAAAGTGTTTCCTATTATATACTGCTAGTTGGAATGAAACTCTGATATATTGATAATGTGAAATTAAACAGATTGTTTATTCACTCTTAAAAATAGCATGTTTTATTAGAGAGGGCCATTAAAGAAAATGATTTAAGTGTTTGTGCAGCAACAAATAATAAAGTGTAGTAAAATTGAATTTTTTTTAACCTTCAAAGATTCTAATATACTTGGTCTATTTAGGAAACAAACATATTTAATTGTTTCCATCTCTTAAATATATCTACTGAGCTCAATTTTTAGTTGCTGTACAAATAAATTGGTCCCTAGTTGTATTACTTTCTTTCAAACATCATTTCAAATTAGGGTTTAATGTGGTTTGAACATTTTGCCAGAATAGTCATCCTACTTTTGTCTGAGGGCGGTTGATTACATCTATCTTTTCCAGCTTACAAATGCCAATATATTTAGAAATGCAAACCAACCCTGAGTCCATTTGTCATCACACATTGATTGTAACTCTCTGTTTTATTATGGTACTTAGGAGGAAATGCAAACAAAATTCTGAAGAAAAATGGAATGTCAGGACATGCTCTACATTTTTGTTGCATCACCATGTTTAATCTATTTTTCTATACCTTTTAATGCCTAAATACCTGGATTATTAAAATATATTTTAAATACTTTTTAATATTGGGCTAAAAATAGCTTTCAAATAATTTAGTAGCAAATGTAGAAGAGGAATGAAACATACTAATTAAAGAAAGAAGTTTAGCATTATTATTTCAAACCTGAATTTTAATAATTATATATAGTGCTCTCCAAATAACTAGAGAAAAAAGCCTGAGGAAAAAGAAAGCCCTCTTAATAATACAATAAAATATAATTGCTTTGTGACATGTCTTGTTTATGTAAATAGTCTTTACAATACACCTTATTGCTTTCTATTTTATTGTCATGAGGAACAGAATTAATGAGTAAAGAGGCTAGGAATATTTAGTATTTAATGATTTCCATCCATCCTGTTAAACAGAAAAGCTATGTAGAAATGTTTGTGTGATAGTAGACATGGTATATTTTAAAAGCCCATGCTATAGGAAACTAGCAGACTGCTATAGCTAACATGTAAGTATAGTGAATCATTTCAGCCTCCTGCTGAAATTACTTTTGGACTTTTGAAATCTGACCTACCTGAAATGTCCATGGAAACCCTCAGAATCACTTTACGAAGCTTTCTTAGTGTGACCTGACACTCTCAGAACTGAGCTAGAGTTAAGACTCCCTGGGGATTCTAACCCTCGGTAATATAGAGGCAGAAGCATTTTAAAGAGTGTTGTCTCTTTGCTTCTATTCTTTTTTATTTGTATTTTTTTGTTCATTAATAAGTTAGGAAAAAAGCTTCGATTTATTAGATACAACCTAAGTGTTGTACTAAAGAGGCCCTAAAATACAATGTCTCCAAAAAAGGAAGAAGGCACATAAGAGTTTCTACCATAATACCAAGGGATCCACATTACTTCTAATTTTCTCTGCCTTCCCTAGAATATGATCCCCATCTGTGTAGTAAAAGGTGAATTATCACCACTAGGTCCTCATTCCAGCCTGAGTTTCATAAGAAAAGAAAGTAGCTTCTACAGGGTGAATGTGACCTGAAATGCTTACATTACTTCCTTTCATATTCCACAGGCTGGGGCTGCGTGATATGATTATGTCTGGCTGCAAAAGACTCTAGGAAGTATAGTTTGAGGATGGGCCATTCCTTTTCCAGCTAAAAGTAAGGGGTAATGTGAAGAGTGTTCTTTTATTAAAAGGAAAGAAGAGGAGAAATGACCATTGGAGGATAATCTGTGGTTTCTGTCAAAGCACTCCAGTTAAAATTTCTGATTTTCCTTCTTTCCTCTACCTTTTTCCTTTTCTTTTTCTCTATTCTTTATTTTATTTTATTTTATTTTATTTTTTGCTTAGAATTATGAACAAGCATAAACATACAGAAATAGTCTCTAGCTTAAGCAATAATTTGGTTCTCCTTAGAGGGGAATGAATTGGTAGGGATGGAAATATGACATTTATTATAATAATCTTATTTTTTCTAATTGCTGCTGTTATGTGACTCTTTGAATTTTTTGTTTTTTTGATACTGGGTTTCACTATACAGTTCGGGTTGGCCTTGAACTCACTTTGTAGCCCAGGCTGGCCTTGAACTCTCAGTGATCATCCTGCCTCAGCCTCCCAAGTACTGGGATTACAGGCATGCACCACCACGCCTGGCTGCTCTTTGGGTTTTTAAGTCAGAAATGAATGATGGTAAAACGAGGCTCCAGTAAATAGAATGTAAAACTAGAGAGCCATCAATTCCTTCACACTTTATCTTCCTCTTAAACTATTTTCCTGAACTTCAGACAGCCCAGTATTGGCCTTTGAGAGTTAATATCTAAATTACTATTCTTTTTTATCATCCACCTGGAATCACAGCAGTGACTTTAGAGATTTTAAGCTTAGCGATTAGCTGTCTGGATTGGAAGGGGGAAAGGGGCAGACAGGAAGCTGATTGGTGATGTCATGGTTTCATGCCCTCTGTTCCACCAGAGCAGTCGCTTTATCAGTTTAACAGGTTGGGCTCATTAGCAAATTTTGTTAGAACAAGATTCTTATCTCAGTAAAAGTTTAAGGCCTTCAGTTGAATCCAATTCCCTTATTTTATATGAAACCACTAAGGCTTAGAAAGGAGTTGTAATTTTTCAAGTGTTTTAAAAGAACTCACGTCTTATTCTTGAGCTAGATATATTCCCTCTGTACTGTGCATTAACTTGCTCCACAACATTATTCTATGAGTGACTTGTTGTTGTTCAAAAATTTATTTTTTTCTTTGAAAATATATAAGAAAGTTTAGAATAAAATAAGTCAGAAAAATACTTCCAGTGGCCTATGATCTCTATAAAAACAAGTAACTTATAAGATAAGCACTGGTTTAAGCAAGCTGTTCCTTGATTGTGCATATTACATTTTCACTCACTGGTAAGCAGTTGCTGGGGAGTCAAAGATTTTTCATTGCCATGTATTCAAATAACAAAAATTCAGCACAGTATGGTGGAGTCTTTTACATAATTAAGTCACAGTGTGGGGAGGTTGTGTGAATGAAACTGGTCTTGGCTTAGCAGGAAGAGAGGGTGTCCTGGAGAAGAGTGGGTTAGAAGTGACCTGATCATTCTGTTTCCTGTGTTCCTCAGCCCTAGCAGGTGTTGTCTTCACTGTATATTTAATGTGATTTGTGTCTGTATATGCTATGTTTTTGCATTTGAGAAATCAAAGAAGATGAGGATACATTCATGCTTGAAATGTCTTGTGTATTCCCTATTTCATGTGGATGTACTGGAGAAGCCAGGATTGATACTCATCTGTTTTGTGTGACCCAATTAGGTAACTTTGGTATATGTGGAAGTTGCCTCATCCTGCTTTTTAGTATATTGTTTTGCATTTAATAGTGAAATAAGTGCTCTAGGGATGACTTTTTTTTGACTAAGTAATGCCTTTGTAAACAAATGTAACCTCTTAACATAAAACATAAGTAATAGAAGTTCAGGGGAAATGAGCTGTAGGAGTCCCTAGAGCATGATTAGAAAGTCTGAAGTAGTCTTTACAAACTATTGTTTTACAGAAATTATTCTCTTTTTTCCACAAGTATGAAAATGTTTTTCATAGAAAGCAGGTCAACTTTAAATCAGAAGCTCTGGTTTTTGGGATGATATGATTTTATAAAGTATAGCCATAAAACTGTATAGTTACACTATATTTTACTTTCATTATATATATTTAAGCTGTCATTTGGTTTTTGACATGTAATGTGAGTAATTTCACTGACAAATATATTTATTAAATATTTTCTTTTTTCATTTTTCTGCATCAAGACCTCAGGTTATCTATATAGAGAAGATTTAGTCAAGCATATGACAGTTTTGCAATGTAAAAAAGAAACTACAGAAGGCCAAAGGTATACGTAATTTCTCCCATTACTTCTCATTCTGAGTTGCTTAAAAAATCAAGACAAAATCCAGGTGGACAGTTAATGAGAAGTAGAGGTGAAGCTAACTTCAAGTAGGTCTTCTAACTTCATGGCATTATTCACTTTCCCAAGTAAGTAAAGATACGAATTTATTTCAGAATTCCAAAATTGCATTTATGTATCTTGGTTTTGTAGCTCATTTTTATGACTAACAGATCAAATTTTATTGGACCAAGAAACTAAGGCAGTCCTGTACAAATATGGCATTTTGTATTTTCTATACCAAAAAGGGTTTTCTTCCCTTGTTCTTTTCTCTCCCTCCTTTCTCTCTCTCTGTAGTCTCTGTCTGTCTCTTTCTTTCTTTCTTTTTCTTTCTCTTTCTTTTCTTTCTTCATTTTTCTTTTTTCTTTCTTTCTTTCTTTTTTTCTCTTTCATAACTTCCTTCTTTCTTCTTTCCTTCTTCTCTCTCTCCCTCCCTATCTTTCTTCTTTTCTGAGACTGTTCCATTCTTTTTCTTGTTCTCCTAGGGATTTATTGCTTAATTAAAGCAAGGTTCATTGTTATGTGATCATCACCTTCCTTTCATAAAAGCAATATAAAAACATTCAGACCATCATTGTCTTTATTGTCTCAGTCTGAAGCATTTATTAAGCTCTCACATTCATGGGATATATTGCCACACAATCTACAAAACTCTAAATTTCATGAGGCTCAACTAATTGAAACTTCTCAAGTTATAGGGAAGAGAACAGTGACCCAAACTCTGCTTTTGTGTAGTGGAACAAATATAAGAAAAAGATGAACACCCAATTTCAGCCCTTATTTTCAATCACAGATATGAATACATTTGTGGGGGGCAGGGTACTGGGAATCAAACTCACAACCTTGCGCTTGCCAGGCAGGCAATGTGCTGCTGAGCTATATCCCCAACCCATGAATACATTTAGTGAGGTGATAAATTTTTTTTTGAAGGTATCACCATTTTTCAAATTTTATTTAAGAGAAAAAAGACAGAAAAGAAAAATAAAAAGCAAAAGAGACAAGCAAACAACAACAAATCCAATACAATAACATTGTAGGTTTACAAAATAAGATGATTGGAATTTCACAATGGTTGTAATATTGCATATCATTACCTTCAAAGGGGTTGTTTAGATTAACAGATACAGATATGTGAAATTGATCTAATCATATGAATATTAACTGTTCTTTTTCAATAACTAATGCATTTAGTAGTATAGTCATTTTCTTTTTTTCTTTTTTTTATTTAAGAGAAAATGGACACAAAAGAGAAACAAAGAGCAAAAGAGACAAACAACAACAAATCCATTTCAATAACATTATAGGTTTACAAAATGAGATGATTGAAATTTGGCAGTAGTTGTAATATTGCATATTGTTACCTTCAAAAGGGTTGTTCAAATTAACAGATATAGACATGTAAAATTGATCTAATTATATGAGGATTAGCTGTTCTTTTTCAATAGCTAATGCATTTAGTAATATAGTCATTTTAACTATCTGATGTGTACCTATTTATAAATTTATGTCTTTTTCCTTTTCCCTTCCTTCTTTCCTCCTTTCCCCTTAGAATACCTCTTGTTGTCTTTAAAATAACTGCCCATATCATCAGGCCTAATATAGTCAAACAAAATAGTTCAGAATAAAACCAATAAAAAATAATGGTCACAGAAAAGAGAAACAAAAAGCTAAAGGGACCAACAAACAACAACAACAACAAATCTGATACTGTAACATTATAGGTTTACAAAATGAGATGATTGGAATTTGACAGTGGTTGTAACATTGTATATCGTTACCTTCAAAGAGGTTGTTCGCATTGACAAACATAGACATGTAAAATTGATCTAATCATATGAGTATCAACTGTTCTCTCTCAATAGTTAATGCATTTGGTAGTATAGTCATTTTAACCATCTTCTGTGTACCCTAATATAAATCTGTCTTTTTCCTTTTCCCTTCCTTCTTTCCTCCTTTCCCCTTGTAATACCTCTTGTTACCTTCAAAATAACTGCCCATACCATTGGGCCTAATGTAATCAAACAAAATAGTACAGAATAAAACCAATAACAAATAAAACAACAGAAGTGATACATAGTAATACAATGTTGATTTCTATAATGCCTCATTTTATCTTCTAAGCAGTTGCCTATATCATCTGTTATAATACAATCAAACAAGCCAAAATAGGTTAAAATCAGTCAAAACAGAACAATGGAAGCAATACCGGGTTTCAAAACAAGGTGATCAAATATCAATAAAGGCTACCCTAACATATTTTGTTATCTTTGAAATAGCTGTCTATGTCATCTTATATAATAAAATTAGGCAGGTCAAGATAGAACAAGATCAAACTAAACAGCTCATTGAAAACTATACTGGACTCAAATCCCAATGATGGATTATTCAATTGTCTGCCCCACTTGGTGATATCCCTCTACCGCTGTTTCTGGAGCTGTGGTCTTTTTTATGTCTAAAATGTCCTACAGTATTCTTTGTAGGGTTGGCTTGGTTGTCATCATAAATTCATTTAGTTGTTCTTTGTCATGGAAGTATCTTGTTTCTCCATTGATTTTGAAAGATAGTTTTGCGGGGTACATTAATCTGGGTTGGAAGTTGTTTTCTTTCAGGACTTGAAATACTTCACTCCAAGCTCTTCTTGACCTGATGGTTTGTGTTGAGAAGTCTGTCGTGATTCTGATGGGTTTTCCTTTGTAGGTGATCTGTTTTTTTTTTCTCTAATAGCTTTTAATATTCTGCTTTTGTGTTGAATTTCTGGTATCTTGATTATTATATGTTGTGTGTGGGTATATTTTGGTTATGTTTAACTGGAGTTCTATATGCTTCACTTATCTGAAAGTCACTTCCTGTTCCCATGCTTGGAAAGTTTTCTGAAGTTATTTCTGTAAATAGGCTTTTAATTTGTTTTGTATTGACCCCTGCTTTTTTACTCACACCTTTTATTCTTAAGTTATGTTTCTTTGGGTTGTCTGGCAGCCGTTGTATTGTTACTTCTAGGTTTCTTGTTATTTTTAAGAGATCGTTCCTTTCATGATCACAAGCTGCAAACCTGTCTTCAAGGTTTGAAAGTCTATCTTTAGTTGCCTTCAGGTGGTTTTGCCAACTTTCATTGGAGTTTTTGATTTCCTGGTAATCTCTTTTAATATGTTTCATGTATTCTAAACCCGTTTTGTATTGTCCATTCCAGGTTTCCCTCATTTTCCTGTGCTCCATTTTTCATCTATGTCTCCTTTAGAGATGCCTAGCAATTTTTTTATTATGTTTTTCATTTCTTCTTTTAGTTGAGTTAGTATTTCTGCTCTAATTTCTTTTATAGCCTCATGAAGTTGTTTCTTTACTTCAGTTGTCATCACCTCAGAGACTTTAGTTGTGGGACTCCTGAGCTCTCCTGCATTTGCTTCTCCTGGATTTGTTTTGCTTGGATTGGAGGCCATAGACTGCCTTTTGCTTCTTTGTCTTGACGTATTTCTGGGTTGTTCTGGACAAATATGTGCACTATTACAGTGCTGTCTGCTGCCTTTCCCCAGCCCACCTCGGCTCCCCGACAGCTGGCACAGTGCACAGGGGCAGGGCCGCCACCTGGGAACCTGGGCCGGTTATCTGCAAATCTTCCACTATCATCCCTAGGGCGCACGTAGAGCTGTGGTCTCCAGACCCATCCAGTCACCCGCTGGGACCCTCTGGGGCTTGGTCGGAACAATTTCCACGGGACTATGCCCAACTGGGGGTGGCTCCGGCCCCAAAATGGCTGCCAACCCCTTGCTATCCCTTGCAGGGGTTTGGGATTTGCTGCACTCACCGTCAGCCAGTTTAGTTCTCCAGGTCTGCTCCCTCTGTCCACTGCCACTCCCCTCCAGTGCTGCCTCTCTGGGCAGAGGCCTCCAGGGTCGCCGCCGCCACCGCGGCCGCTGGACTTTGATCATGCATCACCATGCCTCCCCAGGTTCCAGCAACTCCTTTCACGGAGTGGGTCCGGCTCCAGGCAGAGGCAACGCCAGCCACCGCCTTCCTTGTTTGAATGTTTCTTTGGGCTTTGATTCTTGCTTTAAATTCTTCCTGGGTCCAGAGGACCTACCTCCCTCCTTCTTGTCTTCCCCATGTTGCTATATTCCAGCATCTGGATGGTATTTTTCAGGGAGGCCTGAGGTGATAAATTAAAAGAGAGTAAAGGAAGTGAATATTGTAATGAAATTGCTGTTATGTTAAGAAATTAGAATGTAGAGGAGTGAGTGGGTGCAAATCAGGGAACAGAAACTTGAAAACAGGAAAGATACAAAAGCTAAAAAAAATACAATACCTTTATCTATTTTAGATGTTATTTTATCTACTATTTTTCTGAATTTCCAGTCTGAAAATTCAAAACACAAAAGGATTCACACACACACACACACACACACACACACACACACTCTCACGCTGGATAGGGTTCACATCCTTTTGTTCCTAACATGTAGATGAGTTTTTTCCTGAATTGGAATTTATTAGTATGGTAGCAAGATCTCATTGTACCTTTTCCTTTGTAAAATGAATCTGCAGTTTTTCTTTCAGATGAAAAGCACCTCAGAACTAGACCTTTTAACTGTATTTTAAATAGCAAAACAGCTCTTCTTTTTATTCTTCTCATTTTTCTTGCTTAAGTGGAAATAATGAGTCAACTATAAAAATGGATGTTATTTAATGAAATTAGCAAAACTTCCTTTTCAAATTTCTTGACATAGTTTCTGGTTCAGTAATAATGGTTAATAGTGAGTTAATGATATGTTTGTTTGTACTTTATCCTGACACCAAGGTTTCTATCATAAATGTTTGCTTTGAAAGGATAAAAAAGGAATTATGTACTAAAGAGCAGTGAGTTTGTTCACGGGTGTAAGGCAGCCACCTTTCTACATTGCACGTGATGGAGCTCAATAGTTCCTTATACAGCCACCCAACATTTGCTACTTTTCAAAATACCTTGCATTCACATTTTCCTACATAATACCACAATAATACCATATTAGAAAAAAATTAATGTTCTCACTTTACATATGGGAAAATTATGGACAAAAGTGCTCTAGAGCCTTTCTCATGATAGAACAGGGATTTTCTAACAGATTGGCCCAATGATTTATTGACCAACCTTGGAGACTATTGAGAATGACAATGGATATTGTTAACAACTACATTGTGACAGCAGGTATAAACTAGAACTGTTCCAGGTAAACAGACCACTTATCACTGTTACCCGGACCCACAACTAATTCTTACTTATTTCCACTTCCCTGTGGCTCTCATACTTTCACAGCACTCTTGCCAAATGTGTATAATGTATATATATATATTTATATGTAATAATTATAAAAGAGAGTAAAGCCGGGTGTGGTGGCATATGCCTTTAATCCCAGCATTCGGGAGGCTGAGGTAGGAGGAGCGTTGTGAGTTTGAGGCCGGCTTGGGCTACAATGCAAGTGCAAGGCCGGCCTGAGCTACACAGTGCGACCCTGCCTCAAAAAACCAGGGCCGGGAGTTTGGCTCAGTGACTTAAGTACCTGTCTGACAGATGTGAGGTTGTGAGTTCAATCCCTGGTGCTGAAAAAAAAAAAAAAAAGATAATGACTGGTCTTGGAACATTTATATTTTTATTTATTATTGTTATTATTGGTATGGGAATCAAATTCAGGACCTTGCACTTGCCAGGCAGTTGCTGTGCTGCTCAGCTAAATCCCAGGGCCAGATTTATATTTTTAGGTGTGAGATTTTAAATAAGTTACTTAGCCTCACTGCACTTGTTTCTCTATAAACCAGGAATGATGACAATAATAAATTGTAGGGCAGTATATGGATAAAATCAGTGAAACGTTTGAACAATACTTAGTCCTTACTGAATATTGTATGTACTCAGTCAATAAAATATGAGTATTGGCTATTATCACTGCTTTTTTAATATAGGCAAAGTTAAAACAACATTCTTTTCACCACAAATGTGCTTTTCTGAATCAATTCTTGGAGTACTATCTACATTTTGGTGTGCTCTGAATACCTATACTTGGAATTACTAGTGTCTGTGCCAATGTTATTGGGTGACCTAATCTCAGTAATAATTTAATAATTTATTTGTAAACAATATGTAGCTTTATTCACATTGGCATAAGACAGCATTATTGACTTAATTCTCATTTGGGAGCATTTTGACTGTGTAATAATATGATAAACTCCATTCACCATAGAAAATTTACTATTTTCTAAAATCTTCTCATAGGATTCTACTTATTCTGTTCTAGTCCACTGACAGATCCTTATGTCTTTCCTTAAAATAAGTAACCTTTCAAAAAAAAAAAAAAAAAGAAAGTGAGAGAGAGCAAGTGAAAGATAAGTAATCTCTGATGCTTGACATGTCTTGGTTTCTTCATTTTAATAACTCAGGATGCCTGATTTCTTCTTTGGGACAGATAACCTTTATTTATCCTGATATAGGGTCCCCTTTTTTATTTATTTAATTTATTTTTATTTTAAAGAAGATAAAACCAAGCAAAATAAAACAATAAAACCAATAAAAATAAACCAGTGTAAGTGATATGGGACTTCAAAACCTTACAAAACCAATAATAGTTACCATAATGCTTTTTGTTGTCTTCAGGTAGCTGCAGACACCTTCAGGCATAGTACAAATTGAACAAAACAGAATAGAATAGAAACAATAAAAACAAAGTAATGAATGCAATAAATGACTTCAAAACAAGCCAATAGTAAATCCAAAATGGCTACCATAATATGTCTTGCTATCTTTTAAATGCCATCACATTTAACATAATCAAACAAAACAAAAGAGAAGGAAACCCAACCCAACAAAACGATGAAAATGATATGGTTTCCAGGTGGGGATCACACCCTGCTGAGGCCTGGTTCTCTCCCTCTGCAGTCTGTGAATGGCGCTGACTCACAAGAGAGGCTTGGGTGTGGCTGTCCCCACTGTGGCAGCAGCCGGCTCATGGCATTGGCTTCCAGGCTGGGATCACCTGCTGGTGAGGCCTGGTTCTCTCCCTTCATGGTCTGTGAATGGCTGGATCCCCCTTTTTAAAATTAAAATGAAACAAAAACAGCTCAATCTAAGATGCAAAGACATAGGAAGACATTTCCCCTACAGTTAAATTGGCTTGATAATTTGGCCCTTAGAAAAAATGGCTCACACAATTTATCCCTATCTGGAGACCTTAAACTACTAATTTGTATTCAAGAAGAGACCTCATTCTCATCCAGCCTTTTTTGGCTTAGTCAGACCACATAGGACTGAAGACATTGATGATTTGATGTCATTATCTAGGGCACTGTGATGTTCATTATCTGTTCTGTACGGCACATGGTTGACTCTAGATGCCAGGGAGCAGCATGTCACCTGGGAAGGCCTTAACAGCATGCGTGTTCTCAGGCCCAAGGATCATTTCCATCCTTGTCCAGGGGAGTGCAAATCTTTCCTCATTTCATACAACACACGTGAGTGACTCTTAATCCAACTCTTTCCTGTGTTTCAGAATTGGGTTGTACTTTCTATTTTGTCTGGTGTCAGTATCCTTGGCATTGTTATTTACCTTCCCTGGCCCTCAGATTAAAGGTCTTGTTTAGATTGAAGAGTTAAATTCCACTTATGTTACTCATTCATTTTTACCTAATTTTACCTCTGAGATCTATCTGATATTCTTATGCTATATTTTCCAGAACAAATATTTAAAAATGTAGGTGTCCCAGTAATGATATGAAGGAAAATAGACTGAATGGGCATCTTTGGAAATTCTTTTTTTTTTTTTTTTTTTGCGGCACCGGGGATTGAACTCACAACCTCGCGCCTGCCAGGGCAGACGCTTAAGGCACTGAGCCAAACTCCCGGCCCTAGTCTTTGGAAATTCTTATGAGTCATAATAGTTATCTGACTCTCTCTCTCTCTCTTTCACTTGCACACAAACATCTTATTATCTATCTCTCTGTCTCTGTGTGTCTTTCTCTCTTGAGTTAACTCATAAGGAGAGAGAGGCAGGGAGGGAGACAAGGAGAAAGAGAAAGAGAACTTGTATATGTTGAGAATTTAATGTGTATTTTTAAGGAAGCGTGTTAATGGACAAGTGACTTCATGATTTAATCACCTTAATCACCTTCTCAAAGACCTTCACAGACCTCTTAAAACTATTGAATTAAACATTGAGCATTAATGTATAAAGTTTTGAGAGAAATTTAGATCGTAGCATTCCCAGAGCAAGTGTTAATTTATGGTAAAAGTGCTTTCTAACTACAAAATGACTTTCTTTAAAATTTTAAATATCCAGGTACATTTTCAATAAAATAACTTAGATATTGTTCTGATCTGATAGCAGAATCAAACTACTTCAGAACCCTCCTTGGTGTCCTTTATTGAAGTGAAAGGAAGTTTGTCACTGGGTATTGATCTGTTACCTTATATGATAGCCTACACTGACTATAATGAATGAGTATACAATAGGTAAAAAGTCAGAGATGGTACTTCACTCTGCATTTTCCCTTTTTTTTCCCTGAGCTGTATGTCAAGCTTTTAAATTTACAGAACTAGAAGATTTGGAGTTATGGTCAGTTCTGCCTTGTCTTATAAAAGATATGGGCGGGTGATAAGTACTTTGAGGGCACCCTGGTAAGCAGCAAGTGCTTGGCAAGTGTTTTATGACTGAGTGAGTACAGCATGGCCACTACTTCTGCAATGTACTTATACTTCACATCATCTTTCCAGATAGCAGAACTGCCCTTGCCATGATTCAAATACTCAATAGATAGTAAAACATGTGTATCCTTCAAATAATAATTCATTGCTGCTTCAATAAATTAAATTTAATCATCAACATGTATGTCATAATTTGGCCCATATCAGCAACTGATAACTAATTGGAGTTTAATTTGAGGTCAGAGATGGGATAGGATACTTTAGAAACGACAGTCTTTCCATTGTGAAGTTTGGGATTTGGGGGTAGTTAGGTTACCGTAAAGATCCTAGTTGGCTGTCTAGAGAGTGAGGACAGATAGTTTGAAATTTAAAGAAAGAGAGAAAGAAGAACATTAAAAAAAAAGAACATGATTCTTGGAAATATTTAAATACCAGCTTTGTGTCCTCTGAGCTCTGTGATGTTGGGCAAGGACTCAATTCCAAGCCTTACTTCATTTTCTAATGTAGAAAAGTGATAACTTGTTTGTTGAAAAGTTAAATGAAGGCACATTTATCCAGGGCTTCAAGCATAGTAGTTTCTTCTTGATGACTATTTTTTTCTGAAAGCAAAACCAGACCATGCTTTGACTATTGCTTAAATCTCTGATAGAAGTTCTTGTGGTATTTAGAATCCATAGTAGGTTAGGAGATCAGGACTCTTAAGTTTGGAAGACTCCAGGAATTTGTTTGGAAGCCAGGAATCAGAAACCTCAGCTGCACATAATTTAATGAATCCCTCTAAATCCCTTATCCCTTGGGGAGAGGAAGAGCTATGCACATCTCTTCTCTGATTCTTCCTTTCCTTTTTGCTGACAGTGAGGGTGGGATAAAATATTTATTACTTACAGTGTGTAAGAACACTGTAAGTAGAACATTTATTACTTACAGTGTGTAAGAACACTGTATAAAACCTGAAAAGTGGATTCCTGACCAACATGGATACTCAGAGTTTTACCTGGAAGAGCCTTTGGTTTTTTCTGGCCACTATGCATAGATATTATTTGAATTGATAAATTAGAAATTTATTTATTATTGGACAGTATTGTTTGAGTTTGACTTTACTTCCTGAGAGTATACCATAGCTTTTCTGGTAGATGATTAAGATGGGTAAAATGGTAGCACCTAGTTTTAAATGTTTTGTTTGATCATCTTTTGGTTTTCAGGGTGGACAGATTATCACCCTTCTTAGCATTTCCCCAGCCCTCTCAGGGCTGACAGTGCCACATCTTGGAGAACTAAAAGAGCAGGACATACTGGGGAACTTGAAACTATACACTAATCATATTTTCAAACGCTTTAAAATTTTTTTTCAGTCCTAACTTTAAATTCACGCATATAGTAATGTTACATGTTTTGCAATAATAAAATACAACCATTCTCTGCATAATGTTCTGGTCAACAATAGATGCATAAATGACAGTGGTCCCATAAGATGATAGTGAAGCTGAAGTATTCTTATGATCCAGGAACATTGCAGCTATTGCTACAACATAGCACAACATATTACTCACCCATCTGTGGTGATGCTGTTTGTAAAGAAACTTGCCATGTTGCCAGTTTTAGAAAAGCATGGCACATGCACTTATGTATAGTACATAATGCTTGGTAATGGTAATAAACAACTATGTTTCTGGTTAATACATTTACTATGCTATACTTTTATCATTATTTTAGAGTGTATTCATTCTACTTATTAAATATAACTATAAAACAGCCTCAAACAGGTCTTTTAGAGAGTGTTCCAGAACCTTGTTCTAGAGGCCTTGTTATCTAGGAGATGGAAGCTCTGTGTGTGTCATTGCCCCTGAAGACCTTCTGGTGGAGCCATGTGTGGAGGTGGGATTTGGTGATATTGATCTTGACCCTAGGCAGGCCTAGGTTAATGTGCATGGGTCTTAAGTTTTAATAAAATGTTTAAACAGTAGAAAAATAATATTAAACATTGAAAAAATAGAAGAAAATGGTGCTGGAGATGTAGCTCAGTGATAGAACTTGTGATTTGAATCCATTGAGGCCTTGGGTTTAACCCTAGTATTGCAAAGAACAAAACAAACCAACAAACTTATAGAATGAAGATATAAAGGAAATATTTCTGTACAGCTCCATAATGTGTTTTAAACTGAGTGTTATTACAAAACAATCCTTAATTAAGAAATTAAAAGTATTATAAAGTCAAGTTTCAGAAAACTAATGGTAATTTATTTTTGAAGAAAAAAACTCATTATACATTTAGCCTAAGTGCAGTGTTCATAAGTACAGTAATGTCCTAGACCTTTGCATTCACTCTGCATTCACTCACTGCTTCATCTGGTGCAGATTTCAGTACTGCAAATTCCATTCATGTTAAGAAACTTAATATAGGTGTGCCAGATTTTATCTTTTATATCATATTTTACTGTACTTTTTCTAGGTTTAGATATATTTAGATATACAAATACTTTCTACTGTGTTACAACTGCCTACAGTAATCAGAGCAATCATATGCTGCACAAATATACAGTGTAGTAGCAACAGGCTGTTACACGGCATCTAGATGTGTAGCGGGCTGCCTCATCTAGCATTTCATAAGTAAGTTCTCTGATGTTTACACATAATGAAATTGTTCACTGATGCCCTGATCAGAACATATCCTTATTAGTAAGCAACATTTGACTGATTTTAAATATTATTTTAAGATTGGTAAATTTTTTTTATATCTGATGCATTGTATTCCTTGTGAGGCTGATATTTTCACCACCCTCATTTTGCATAAGGGGAGTTCATGTAATGCACTATAAATAAGAGCAAAACTGGTAGTGAAAAAGATAAAGATGAAGATGAAAATAATCCACAATTTATTTCATTTCAGACAGCTCATAACTAACATGTTATAATTTTGCCACATTTTCTTTCTGTTGTGATTTATATATATGTGTGTGTATGCATGCTACTGTGTGTGTACATATAATGTATATATATGCATATGTGTATATTTCTATAAATATATCTTTTTTATTTTAAAGAGAAAACACAGAAAAGAAAAACAAAAAACAAAAGAGACAAACAAATATAAGAACAACAAAAATCCCAAAATAATAACAGTATAGGCTTTCAAAACAAGATGATAGGAATTTAACAATGGTTGTTATATTGCATATTGTTATCCTCAAAAGAGTTGCTTAGATTACCAGATATAGATAAACAAAAATGATCAAATTGTATGAGTATTCACTGTTCTTTTCCAAGAGCTAATAGAATCAATAGTATAATCATTTTAGCTATCTTACGTATATGTATACAAATTTTCCCTTCTTTCTTTTCTCCTTTCCCCTTTCCCATTTTTTTCCCTTTGAGCAGTTTCTTACCCTTTTGCAATATCTATTGTAGATTTTGGATCTTATTTACTTCTTCGGTTTCTTACACTATGGAAACAATATGGAATTTGCACATGTGAGTCTGACTTATTTCACTTATGAGTATGGTCTCAAGTCACAAACGTTTACCTATAAAAGCCTCAATGTGATCCTTCTTTATAGCTGAGTAGTACTCCATTGTATAAAAATACCACATCTTTTTTTATCCATTCTTCAGTTGATGGGCATCTGGGTTGTTTTCAAGATTTGGCTATTACAAATTGTGCTGCTATAAATATGGGCATACATGCATCATTGTGGTATGTTTTCAACTCTGGGAAAATGCCCAGAAGCTGGATAGCTGGGTCAAATGGGACCTGTAATACTAGTTTTCTGAGGAACCCTCACACTGATTTCCACAGTGGTTGCACCATCTACTCTCCCACCAGCAGTGTAGGAGGGTTCCTTTTTTGCCAGAGCCCCACCAGCATTTGTTATTAGTTGATTTCTTGATCTTGGCCTTTCTTTCTGGAGTGAGATGGAATCTCAGGGTTGTTTTAATTTGCATTTCTCTAATGATCAGTGATGCTGAACATTTTTTCATATATTTATTTGCCATCTGTATTACCTCATCTGAGAAGTGTGCATTCATCTCAGATGCCCATTTTTGAATTGGGTCTTTGAATTTTGGGGGCCTGATTTTTTTTTAATTCTTTATATGTTCTAGATAAAAGTTCTTTGTCTGAGGGACAGTTCACTAAGATTTTTTTTCCCAATTCATGAGTTTTCTTTTTACTCTGTTGGAGATTTCTTTTGACATGCAAAAACTCTCTAGTAAGATGAGATCACAGCTATTGATTCTGGGAAGTATTTCCCATGCAGTTTGATTTTTGTTTATGAACTCTTTGCCTACCCCTATATCCTCAAGATCTTTGTCTACTTTGTCTTCCAGAAGATTTAGTGCTTCTATTTTAATATTTAGATCTTTGATCCATTTTGACTTTAGTTTAGTGCATGGCGATAGGCATGGTCTAGTCTTAGTTTTTGGCATATGGAAAGTCAGTTTTTCTAGCACCACTGATTAAAGAGACTTTCTTCCAGTGAACACGTTTGGCCCCTTTGTCGAAGATAAGTGTGTTTGTCATTGTGGCTGTATCTTCTATTCCATTGATCTTCAGGTCTGTTTTTATTCAAACCATGCTGATTTTATCACAGTAGCTTTGTATTATAATTTCAAGTCAGGGATTGTGATGCCTCCTGCCTTGCCTTTGTTGCCCAGAATTGCCTTTGCTATTCTAGGTCTCTTCTGGTTCCATATGAATTCTAGGAGTGATTTCTCTACATCTGTGAGATATGTTGTTGGTATTTTGATTGGAATTGGATTAAATCTGTATAACAGTCTTGGGAGAATGACCATTTTCACAGTGTTTGTTCTTCTTGTCCATGAGCAAGGAATGTCTCCATTTTCTGCAATCATTTTCAGTTTCTTTTTTCAAAGTATGTGATTTTCAGTGTATAGATCTTTTACTTCCTTTGTCAGATTGATTACTAAATGGTTTATGTTTTTTGGGTGCTATTATGAAGGGTGTGGTGTCCTTTATTTCTCTCTCAGTGAGTTTGCTGTTTGTGTACAGGAATGCTGTCGATTTTTGAGTGTCAACTTTGTATCCAGCCACATTACTGAATTTGGTTATTTCAGTGGAGTTTTGGGGGTCTTCTATGTAGAGTGTCATGTCATCTGCAAATAATAATAATTTAACTTCTTCCTCTCCTATGCGTATTCTTTATATTTCTCTCTCTCTTTTCTAATTGCTTTGCCTAGTGTTTCTAGAACTACGTCGAATAAGAGTGGTGATAATGGACATCCTTGTCTTGTTCGTGATTTTAGGTTGAAAGCTTTCAGTTTTTGTCCATTTAGTAAGATGTTGACTGTTGGTTTATGATATATGACTTTTATCAGGTTGAGGTAAAGACCATCTATTCCAATTTTCTGTAGAGTTTTTATCACGAATGAGTGTTGGACTTTATTGAAAGCTTTTTCTGAATCTATTGAGATAATCATGTGATTCTTGACTTTGCTGTATTGATATGGTGCATTACATTTATTGATTTGGGTGTGCTGAATCATTCCTGCATTCCTAGGATGAATCCCTCTTGGTCATGGTGTATAATCTTCTTAATGATTTGCTGCATTCTGTTTACCAATATTTTATTGAGGATTTTTGCATCTATGTTCATTAGAGAGATTGCCTTGTGGTTCTCTTTTTTGGCTGGGTCTTTCTCTGGTTTTGATATTAGGGTAATACTTGCTTTTAGGAATAAGTTAGGGAGAATTGCCTCCTTTTCAATATGTACATGTATTTCAATGCAAATCATATGTATGGTTTTGCATTCTGCCTTTTAAAGTTATTGTTATGTTGTGAGGCTGCTTAAAATCTTTGCAAAGCATCATTATAATCCACTGTGTAGTTGGGTATGGTGGTGCACACCCATAATCCCAGAATTTTAGAAGACTGAGGGAGTAGGATTATAAATTTAAATCCAGTTCAGGCCAGTTAACAATTTAGTGAGATCTTGTGTCAAAATAAAAAAGGATTAGGGATATAGTTCAGTGTGATGACCCTGGGTTCATTCTCCAATACTGAAAACAACATGTATTACATGATTATAAAGCTTCTTATACCCTTATCCTATTATGAACACATAATTTTCAAGAAATTAAAAAATATGATGTTATTTGCATAGTAATATACCCCATTAATCTGGGCATGACTTTATAATAGATATCTGAGATTTGAAAGCTTAGAGTGGCCTTTTCTTTTTTTTCTTTTTCTTTCTTCTTTCTTTCTTTCTTTCTTTCTTTCTTTCTTTCTTTCTTTTTTTTTTTTGCAGTACTGGAGCTCAAACTCATAACCTTGCACCTGCCCAGCAGGCACTTAAGCCACTGAGCCAAACTCCTCTCCCTTAGAGTGCCTTTTCATTCATCGGCACCTCTTGTTATGAATGGTTTTCATTGCTCACAAGGCCAGGATAAGCAGTACATCCTGAAGCCTTCAAATGGGGGACAGCCTGACTTGCAGAGGAGATGACTTCATGACCTTGACCTCAGAAACATTAGTGTGCTCACACAGAGTCAGATAAACCCAAAGTGGAAAAGTAAGAGAGAGGAAAATATAAATGCAAACAGACAATGTAGGCAATAAAAGACTTAGAGGTTAAAAAAAGAAAAATAAAAAGAAGAGCTATCTCTGTTTTGGGAGAAATTACAGAAGTGAGACTATCTGATCATTTAGTAATTACGTTTTACATAAAAATTATCATACCAGTTAGTCCTAGGCATTTTTAGATCAGATTAATATACTGCATACAACACAAGCATGTCACAAAAGTAGTACATTTGTAAAATAATCATATTAGATCACTTTATTTAATTTCTTAGCTTATAATTCCTCATTATATTGGCTGTCAGTAAAAATAAACATTGCTAGGGGATATGGAGAATGCTAATAAAAACTAATATTCATTTGACTCTACATTTCAGGCATTATTCTGTTTATGTGTAACGTCTGTAATATAAACAGTGTTCTATAAGTAGCAGTCACTCAATAATAAGTAAAATTCTTTTGCTTATTCTCTCCATATGGAAACTGAGGTTAGATAAATTTCCCAGAGTCCATCCATTTGACCACTGTGATATTCTGCCTACACATACAGCTATGTTCTGCTGATCTGTGCTTCAGAGAGAATATGTGGATACAGCTATAGCAAGGGGAGAAGCAGGCTCCCATCCTAAATGCTGCTGGGCATGGAAAATGATGTGCTTGTTTTAACCTGCCACATCTCCCCTGCCCAGAATGAATAATGAACTAATGAATGATGCTTCTACCCCAGTCTTAAGTAGGAGATATTCAATTTGACATACTTGTACATCTATTAAGCTTTTACTTTGGGCTGGGCTCTGGGAAGATAAAGCTGAATAAGACATATATCCTGACTTCAAGAGTTCATAGTCTAAAAGAAAAATGGACATAAAATTATAATTATGTTGAAATGTGGCAGGTGTGACAAAGAAAGATTTAAAAGACAGCAAAGAAGAGGAAGATCCTTAGAGGAAGTAACATTTGCACTGAGACAGTAGAGGTTGCCAGGCAAACTAGGGTGGGTAAATTTGCCAGCAGAGCTCTCAATTACAGAAGCTGGAGTATGACCGTTGCTTGTTTTCACATTTAATGTATAAAGAGTATAGTGGAGTATTTGGAGTTAATAATCTAGGTTCTTACCAATCATGTAGTTTTAGGCAAATCACTGAATCTCTTGGAGCTTCAGGTTCTGAATCTGGAAAAGTAGGAAACAAATTATTCTTATTTCATTCAGTGTGAAGATTAAAGAAACTACATATGATGCTCCCAGTACAAAGCCTGGCATTGTGGGTGCACAGTAGATAGTCCTAAACTAACATCTCTATTATACACTTAAAGAAAGTAAAGAGTGTTAGAACTAAGAGTTTCTTCCCTCAGGGAGGGAAACCCTGGCAAGGTCTACCAAATGAGTGAGGAATAAAGAGATAAAGAACTGTCACTATGGAGTTCAAATTCCACTTTTGACTGCTAAACTGAGACTACTAAGAATAAAAGCCCTTAAAAAAGACTCAGGAGAATTATTGAGACAAGAAGTGACCGTTACAACCGAATATTTTGATGTGTTGTGTAAATTACTCAGGAACATATGGATTACATTTCCTTTCAGCAATGCACCATTTAAATGTTAAGGGGGAAGAGATGTGAGAACAGAGTCCTACTAGGGCAGCAATGCACTGGCTCTGATGGTCACCCCAGAAAATTTTTAGGTAGATACACAAAAATGGTTGAGAAATGCTCCCTTTGGAAGATACGGAGGAGAAAGAGTGGAGAAGGGAGATGATAGCCTTGGCATCTGAATTTGTGGAATCCCAAATCATTAAAAATCAAGTGGTCTCCACTCTAAAGTTTTAAAACAATACTTAAGTTCTATTAGGACAGCGGTTCCCAACCTTTGTGACACCAGGGACCGATTTTCTTTAAAATGATTTTTCCATGGATAGGGATGGATGAGGTTGCAAGGGATAATGATATGGTTTCCAGAGGATTCAAAGGAGCTCACAACCTGGCTCTCTCATATGCACAGTTCATAGTAGATTTCTGGGTTCCATGAGAATCTAGTGGTGCTGCTGATCTGACAGGAGGAAGGCAATAATGTGAGCAGAAGGGCCTATTTGTAAACACAGGTGAAGATTCAGGGCCTGCTGCTTACCTCCTATTGTGAGGCCTGAATCTTAATAGGCCATGAACCATGGTCCTGGGGGTTGGGGACCCCTGTTATTAGGAGATTAATTAGGTAGAGTCATCCTTAGAAAATAGCCATCAACTTTTCTTCATGTAAATGCTACAATTCAGAACTCTTGTTAAAGGAGATAATATACTAGAAAAGCAAATATCTTTTAGAGCAAAAAAAGGTACTTAGAAATAATGACTAAGTTCTTATCTATAGATTCCTAAGAGACTTAAGACCACTGGATATGAAATGGCCTGCTTAACATTAACCCATGGGTTAGTGACAGAGTTGGAACTAGAAACCAGGTCTTCTAAGGAATTCCATAATCAAGGAAATTACATGAATTTATCCAGGCCACACCCTGAGGAATTGGGAAATGGCAGTACTCCAGCAAAGGTCAGACTTCAGAGGCCACATTTTTTATTTTTTATTTTTTTAGTTTTATTTAAAAAATATTTTTAGAGGCCACACTTCTTATGAGTCCACAAATCTACTTTAAAATTAATTAGACATTCTCCTTGCCAAGTTACAACAGGATAGAAAGACACTAAATGCAAGCTGAGCCCCACCCTTTCCACAATCCTAATGCATCTCCACCCCAACTCTGAAAGTAAATACTGTGACAAGTTTTGATGTATACTTCCTGATATGTGACTATGTGATGTATGGCAGATATCCAGTGATATCTTATGGTGATGTCTGTAAGATATGGGGTATCTTACACAAATATAAGGTACATCTTTTTAAAAATTGGATAAAGTTCAAACAAAATGTTGTGAGAATTATAGAAAGAGCCTTTAACCTTTTGCCAACATTTACTTTTGCCTCACTTACTTTTTCATTTGTTCTCTATAGCCATCCATTCATTCATTCATCCATCCATCTACCAACCCATCTATCCAGTGATGTTATTTTTGTGTGAACCAATTGCAAACAAATTGCAAACATCGTGGTCCTCAACCTCTAAATATCTCGGAGTGTATTTCCTGAAAATGAGGATATTCATAATTATAATAATTATCAACTTCAACAAAGCTTCAATAAATTGGCTATTGATAGAGTACTTTTATAACGTTGACCCAGTAATTTACTTTTTAGTATGTTACCTCCCTGCCCCTGTACTAGATATAGGTTAAGATAATGTATTGCTATTAATTGTTGTGTCTCATTAGTCCCTGTTAATCTGAAACATGTTATCAGCCTTTATTATTTGTAACATTAACATTTCAGAAGAATGTTTCTCATTTTGGGTTTGTCTGAGGTTTCTTCATGGTTAACTATGCATTTTTCAGTGCAGTACCACATTCATAAGTGATGTTGTGATTCAGGATACCATAACAATGTTACAAAATATTTATATGTGTCTCATTTGTGATGTTAATTTTGATCACCCAGTAATATTTCGTTTCGTTGGGGAGTAAGCTTTTGGGAAGCATTTTAGATCCAAATTATAGCACCAATCATGCTGCAGTAAGCAACCTGCAAAGTGGTACGTTCATCCATCTATGTGTGTCTGTGAGTGTGTGTGTATCAGTGTGTTTGTGTGTACTATAATTATATATGTTCATGTATACATGAATGAATGCATGTATATCTATGAATATGTGTGTGAATGTATGTGTATGTGTATTATAAACTTTTTATTTGTAGGATAGTTCCTAGAGGAGAAATTCGGGGCTCAAGCACATTTGTTTTTACATTTTGATAGATCTTTCCAAATTTCCCTCTAATTGTTTCTTCTAGTACAGAGTATGGGAGTGCTTGTATTACCCTAGTCTCATCAAGCTGAAATTATTAGATGTTTTGAAATTTTTCCATATTGAAGACATTATTTTAGTTGAGTGGTAATGAAATCCAGTTTTTATTCAATTCTGGTGTGTAAGGTGCCTTTTTATTTTGATTGTTGCTGTGTTACTCGTCTTGTTCCCAAGAAACCTGCCTGTGGTAAGCAGAGACTACGTAGATCTTTGGAAAAATTGCCTAATTCTTAATGGAAGTACGTCACAGAAAGAAATCTTTAAATTTTAAATTTCACAACTGACCACATTGCTTTGATATAAGAATATTACATAGAGATTAGGGACATTTTTGTAGGAAGCTAGTGACATAGTATAACATAGTGTAATGACAGATAAACCAAAAACAAAAGATACATTCAGACATCATCTTTTTGTGCTATTTGTTATGTGATCTGAAACATAGAATCAAATTGTCTTCAGAATTGCTAAAGTATGACAATAATATCTGAAATTTAAATAGTGAGGTCAAGAAAAAATAAGGCTTCATGCCAGATGACTTTAGAATTATTTCAAATGTTTACTTAGATCACCTAATCTCTGTTTAAGATTATTACTGAGGTTTTAAAAAAATTATCATTATTATCTTAATTGTACCCACTTATGGGGTACACTGTGACAACTTGAAACATTTGTACAATATGCAATGAAAAAATTAGGGTAGTTAACATTTTCATCTCCTTAAATACTTTTAGAAAAAGTTTTTGATTAACACATAATAATTGTAATATTTATCTGTTACAGTATGATATTTCAGTACATGTCCAGGGTGTATACTAATCAAATCAGGTAATTGTTTCCCTTTCCTTACCATTACTTTATACTTGAACCCTTCGAGTTTTCTACTTATTCCTAAAAAATAGGTTTTCTTGGGGGTGGCAGAATTCCACCACCTTGGGAGAGAAATTCCTATTAGATGATTTGTTTGTTAAAGAAGCCATTAATTTTTCCATTTGCCCCTTATCCTCCATCCTTAACCCCTTTTTTCCCCATAAGTCATTGCCTATCCACTCCTCCTCCAAGAAGTAGGTGTAGGTATTTTGAAAAGGAAGCCTCTTTCTTACTTGCAGTGAATTTTGCCCACTATGGGCTAATTGCCAAAGCAGTTGGCCACCTGTGGGAGTAATTAGTCACTTGTCAGTCTTTCTGAGGTTAATCAGTTGCAGTTGCAATTTATTATACATGCAGTTTTGCATCCACAAATAATCATAGATTGAAAACCACCCATAAAGTAAGGAAAGACTGGAAAAAAACCTTTTAAAAATAGGTATGTTGCTTTACATTTATGAATGAAGCTTGCATAACATTATATTCTATTTGCTATCCTAATGTGGAGAACCCGAGTCAGGGATATTGAATATCAAAGTACAATAAGCTAAACAGTGATTTTTTATTTGTTGTGTTATTGTTTTAGTTTGTTCCTAGGTAATTATAGAGATAACTTTGTTCTTCTGAGTAGGGAGCAGTGTGATAGCAGCCATTTTGGTTAATCATTTGTGGTTAATGTGGTACATTGTTTTACTCTATCTTTGAAATTTTCCAGTTTACTAATTGAATTTATTGCCTTTATCAGTGGCCACTGTGTATCATTCATGATGCTAAGAAGTGAAGAGTTATAAAAAGATGAGCCAAAGATAATTCAAGGAATTATTGTAATCTGTATCTTTTCTCTCCTTCTGTGTGTGGTAGAAGCAGAGGGTAAAACTCACATATATATAGAGAGATATAATATTATATGTATATATATGATGGATGCTATATATATTAATATATATTTTCACACCCAAATTAATCAATGAAGTCTAGAAGCTTTTGAGTTGAATAATTAGAATATAGGATAGGATAAATGTGAAACTTTTTTCAGTACCTCGACCATGTCATCAAGGACTTTACATTTCTCAGCTCTGCTTTCTGTAGGATCAGCTTCCTCTACAGGCTAACTCCCATTATGGTTCTCAGAAAGAGGAATCATTTGTCCTGAAGTGCTCAGCAAGTATCTCCTCATGTTCTGTTAGCTCAGGCTGCGCCATGTACTCATCCCTGAAGGAATCACTAGAGTACATGTACACTAATTTGTTTCAAAACCAACAAGCATGAATGGGAAGTCTGAGATATAGGCTGGTAGAAGGAGGAGGAGGTGGATGTTGAGAACAATACCTATCCACCACAGCAAATAACAGTAATCCAGTGCTTCAGTAAGAGAGACATAGCACCACGCAGAGTGGGCTACTTGTGGTTTCACGTTATTACAATGGTAGTTGTAGGTGTCATTGAGGTTCATGTTTCTAGGATGATGAAGAAATGGAATGTATTTGAAAGGCTTTATGGTTTATCATGTTACTAGGAAGTCTGTGTGCATATACTTTGTTAGCTTGTGAAATTTTTTGCTTGGCTTTCAGACTGTGACCTTTGCTAGAAATAACTCAGAAGCCTTGTATGGGAAATTTGAGAAAGAAAGAAAATATGTACCAATATGTATGCAGTTGCTCTTTGCTCATTATAGATTTCATAATTGTGAATTCCTACTTATTTGAGTTTATTTGTGCCCCCAAATCAAAACTTGGGTGCTTTCTTATTTATTTTCAGTCATGTGCAAAGTGGTGAAAAATTCGAGCCATCAGATATGTATGTACCAGCTGAGGTTAAACGGGTGGTACTCTGCTTTCATATAAAAAAATTAGTATTCTTTACATGGTCTATACAATACCACATTTTTTGCAGTTATGTGCTTGTTTGGTTTGTGATTTCAGTGTTTAAAATGGCTCCCAAGCATGGTAAAGTTCTGTGTAGTGTTGATAAACACGAGCTGGCTATGATGTACCTTCCAAGAAAATATGTGCTAGATAAGCTTAATTCAGGTATGAATCATAGTGCTGTTGGTTGTGAGTTCAATGCTAATGAATCTGCAATATATATATATATATATATATATATATATATCTTTAAACAGTAATATACATCAAATAAAGTTATATATTGATTGGTTGATGAAAATGTTGTGACTGGACATAAAGGAATATAACCTTCTACTTCCACTTGGAGCGGGTGGGTTCAGTATTGGATAATTCAGTGTTCATGGAGACTTTATAGAATCAAAGTACTGAAAATATTAAGAATCAACTACATACGTGACTGCATTTAAGTAATGAAGAAAATATTAGTTGGTTCAATACTAAGCCAGGATTTAATCACAGTGCTTTAGCATAAAGTGGTGAACAAAAATTTTCCCCTTTTCTTGACAGGAAAGATTTCGAGTTTCTAAATAGTCTGTTTGAGGACACATACCGTATCTAATGGAAAGTTATGTTTCTCTCCACCTGAACCTTTCCAACTGCGTCTTCTCCAGCTTCTCTGAAATGGTAGACCAAGATTGATGGATTTCAATTGAATATTCAAAGCTAAGTAACACCAACCTCTTAGCATGTAGTGAAAAATAAAATCCACAGTCTTGCATTGAAATCCACAGTCTTACCACCAACCACATTGCTACTTTCCCATCCCTTATTACCCGTGAAGCAAACAAAGGAGAGCTTTAAGCTGCAACAGGAGACCAGGAGAGTTGAGATCCCCTGGCTGAATCATGATGGGCACTGTGAGGAGGTGTCCTTCGCAAGCAGGGCTCTGCTTGCATCATTTCATTTGACTTTTGTTTCCCTCAAGCTTAGGGCTGTGTTATTAGCAGCAAGTATGCTGACTGAAAACTGTCACAACAGTGATCATTACAATCTGGGAGTTGAGTTTGACTGGAACATATGTCTTCAATTTTAATAGCTCAGCTTCCCAGATGCCCTAAAGGAGAATATTGCCTGAGAAGGAGCTTTTCATGTAAGAATAATTTGTGTTAAGTAGCTCAGTGATCTGTTTGTTAGGTTAGAGCTGACAGTTTGTTTATATTTCTAAAGGGGTATGATGAATGGGGGAGAAGTTGATGCTAATTAGCCTAAATTGTTCCTAAAAATGTAGTGGACTTTGCCAGTTTCATTGTTTCTGTTTCTTTGCACATTTTAAATAATTGAATGGGGCTCGGACCATTCATCATAATTTCAGGCAAGATGGAAATAAATGAATTTAACACAGGTCTGCATGTGTGATGGAAGATGTCACTTTTAAGGGCAATTAGATAAGACATCAACTAGGGACTAATGCAGACTACTCTAATCCATTTGCATAAAAGTATCAAATATGAATGTTTTCATTTATTCCATTAATTCTCTCTGTCATCATAGGAGAATATAGTCCTTTACTTTGAAATCCTATTTCTATTAGAGAAGCAGTACCATGGTATAAAATTTGAGCCTTTGGCTTCTGGACAAAAGATCTGCAGCCACATTCTTTAAGAAGTGGTGTCTTTCTTCCCTGATGTCTTCAAATGACTCTAAGAGACCTGTTTGAGGATGGGATCCTCACCTGGCCAGGTGGATACATAGAAAAGAAGCAGACCAACATTTTGGGTATTTGGGATTTGTACAATAGTAAGAATTCCAAAGTAAGAGCTAAGGTATCAATAGGACATATTTCAGGTATTTCTCAATAGTTTTCCTTTATTCCTACAGTATACTGGATTACATAGTGATATAATCCTAAACCTAGGATGCAATTTCAGAGTTGTCCAGCTCTTCCTTTAGGTACTGAAGTGGATGTGAATGGATTATTTTGCAAGAGCATAGAAAAATATATGTTTTGTTGATACACATATTTTGATGATAAAAATAAAAAAGAAACTAAATTTAGAAAGTCTATGACTTTTTAAAACTTTTTAATCCTCATTGGAGGCCATTCTTTTTTAATTTATGCACATAAAATACCACAGGAAGAGATGGTATAAATTTGTGGACTGTGGAGAATGAGTGAACATTTTTGAATCAGGATCTTTAAAAGGGGTGAAATTTGAGTATGATTAAGTTAGGAAAAAGCTTCGCTTACGGCGGAAGTTGGAGACTCTGTATACATTATGGGCATGTCATGGCTTTTAAAAAGTTATGTTAGACTTCTATACAAATTGTGAAGGAATTTGTATAACCCCAAACAAATTTCTGTGTGGTTCTGAACTTTTCCTAAGTTACAGAGAGAGACAGAGACAGAGACAGAGACAGAGAGAGAGAGAGAGAGAGAGAGAGAGAGAGAGAGATTGAGAAATAATGTTGATCAGTATTCTTATCAGGAGCAGGACTTTATTGTTGGGTGGGCTGGTCATTTGCACTGCCTGGAAATTTTCTTGGTCACTGATTTTCTTGGAAGGAAATGATCCTATGGCTTATGCTAGCCACATTTATGCATATATGCCCTATAATTGGCGTTTATTAAGGAGACCTTCAGTTTGATGGATGACTGTCAGAGCTGTGCCTGCTGGCTTTGAAGAGAGTTGATTTTGCTTGAGTTTTGTTACATTAACTCATTAGAACTCTGCAGTGCTTCAACTCGTGTTTACTTTCTTATAATTAAGATTTTTGAACAATCGATTTTCAGAGACTTGGCAGGGACCCATTCTCCACTTGGAGGCTTAGCCTGACAGAAAAATATGCAACAGAGTAAATATTCACAGTAAGAACCTGTGAGTCTTTAATTAGCCACCCAGTTAATTGACTGCTTTTAAAGATAGAATGGTTTATTAACTGTCCTCTTTATGTCATTAACTGACTTTTTCCTCACTTTTCCTTAAAAGTGAATTCTACAAAAAACAAGCTGCTGAAGTAATTCCAAAATAGAGTTTAAGTCAGTTTGTATGTATTGTGGTTGTTACCAACAATGTGGGAATGTAATTAGCAAAATGAAAGGCTATCTGAATCTAAAGATACATTTTAAGAAAAAATACACATTGTATAGGCACTTAAACATTTGATTTTAAGTAACTAATAAGTTCCAATTATATTTTTAATTTTACCATATGAAAATCTCCAAACTGTGGTGATACATTTAAAGTTAAAAGTGGTATTTCATTTCTTTTTTTAAAAACGCAGAAGAGCGTACACATGAAAATGCCAAAAATGAGATCTGTTTTTTCCAATATGCATTGATGGCATGAACCATATTTCCTGTTCAGTTAGAAGTACCTTGTGCCTACCTGGAGAGGCACGAGATGGCAATGTGTTTGCTTCTTGAAATATATTTAAATTAATCTCTACCAAAAATTAAATGCTTAAGAGGCAAGAATGGCACTCTTACAAAAAGCAAACATGGTTGGCACGTCTTTGTAGCCAGATTATAGACTCACTCATGGTTGTCTCTTTTCTTGCTTGTTCTGACTCTCTGATCAGTTGATTACTTGAAGTCTACTTCCCAAAGATGGTAGGTCAGTAGATTCATCTCAGCTTCACACTATTAGGATGAGGGAAAAAGGGCAGGGAATAAACAATGAAAATGAAGAAGGAAATGAAAATAAATAGTGTGCTGGGAATAATTTGTAATTAGTGCTTTAAATAATGAGTTTTTAAGGGCATTTTATAGAAAAAGCATTGTAGGAGAATGGTACTATACCATAGAAATGGAGAAGAAACTTGCTTGATTTCAGTTAATAGATAATTCAGTAATTCCTTATTTTGTAAAAGAAACTTAAATTGGCAGGCGAATACTTGGCTCCTTTGCCAGTGAAGACAAACTTTTAGGTTTAGTGCTGAAGTTGATTTATTCATATTTCATACAGATGATGGAAAATACAACTAAATGGCTCGTTATTTGGTCTGTGATACTCAATATACTCGAAGTTTTTACTGAGTTAAAAATTAATTCACAGGTCAGAATTTCTTTTTATTGTGGAGGCAATTGGCAGTCAACAAAAGAGCCATTAAGAAACAGTTTAATGAAGAAATATGTGACCATTTAAGTAAAATGTGTAGTCTAAACTTAGCAGGAGGACTATGGACCCTTTTTTCCCCTGGGTTACAACAGTATAAGAAAATAGTGTCACATCTATTAGGCTTCTGCAAAAATTTTCCCTTCAGAAAGTCATTATTATAGCTGTGCAAATAAAATACATGTATACATGAAGTGCCTGAAGCTAAAATATAGCCTCCCTAATAATTTTATTGTATGAGATTCTGTCTTTTAACTTTGATTCATGTATTTCAAATTCAAAATATTTCCCTCTTTAACCTAAAAATAGTGGCTAGCACTGTTTGACAATGTCCAATGTAACAAGTGCTGTTCTAAGTACTCCCCATGAATTAAGTCATTTGGTCATCAAAAGCTCTTGATTAATACTATTACTATCCATACTTTAAAGCTGAGAAAAGAGGTATAGAAAGGATGAGTAATTGTCCAAAGTCACACAATTAGTAGATTATAGGTTTGAATATAGGTGTTCTGATTTGATTCTAGAGAAATGAATACAACCATTAAGTGTCTACATTTCAGGCAGTACAGTGCAGTCTTTAGTATGGTTAAATAGTTGATGATTCATACACAAAAACTGAATTTACTGAATCTATTGTTCAAAAGACTCTTTTAAATGAATTTCCAAAGATTATGCCATTATGTTCAGAAGCCTTTCCCAGAATGAATATTATGTTAACAAACATACACATGCAGCAATATCCTCTCTTAACTTTCGTATCCCAGCACATAACATTAACAAGAGTCACAGGCTAACAGTGTGGCAAAGTTTGTACCATGCAAGATTGTGCCATTATTGGAAGGGATAGAACTGACATATGGCAACATTACTGCTTATCCAAACATGTTACAATATTGAACCGTATTATGGAAGGAGTTCTGCTTTGTTTAAAAAATCCAGCTATTGTTTTGAAAAGGAGATAAAGCAACAGTAAAAATCTGTGCCCCAAGAAGTAGTTTCTATAAAAATTTGTCAAGTTTTCAGAAATAAGCGTTTGAAGTTGACTTTACAAAGTCCAGCAATATGTAGGTTTAATACAGAAGACTGGTTTTTATCACTAGCCTGGAGTAATGAGTTTTGGGGTAGTCTAAGCTTCATTAACCTTAGGAAACTGATGTAGGTTTCATTTTTTTCCCCCATAACTTTAAGGAAGGAACATTACAAAGTTGAATGAGTATTAGCTCAGAAAGTTTATTGAAGACAATGCAAAGGTATAAAATACTATACTTAGGTTTTTGGACTTTAACTCATATATGAAGAAATTTCAGTTGTCCTGATACCTTTGGAGTTTCTAGCAGAACACAGTATCCATACAAAATGTACTCTATTAAGGATGAACATCAGTGTTGTCATCTCATTGTAAAAACAAATAAATAATGGGAGTACTGACTAAAACTTGTGCATAAAGATAAAGATTTCTCATGAAGAAATTTAACTGATTTATGAAACTCATAGTGTTTATTCACCCAGAATTGATTGAGTCTTTGCTATGCATTGACAATATGTGGGTGAGCAAAATAGACAACTCTTTAATAAACTAACAGTCTAGTGAGGCAGGTAGCCACAAAGAAACCCATGATATTATATTACATAAGCAGAAAAGTTGTCAAGCAAAGTAAGCTGGGTAGAAGAGTAGAAAGTGGGGATCAGTCATGGGGCATGAATTGGTGTCTTTTAAATTAAGTGGTTAGGGAATTTTTTGGAGGAGTGCTGATATTTCAGCAAAAATTAAGGATCAGCAGTAGTATTTTTAGTTATTGAGAAACAGGTAAATAACATTTCTACACTCTTTAGGCAAAATTATTTTTAGTAATAATCATGCAAAGAGAAGAATGGTAAGAATGGACAGAAAGCCAGGCGTGGTGGTGCATGCCTGTAATCCTAGCACTTGGGAGGCTGAGGCAGGAGGATCATTGTGAGTTCAAGGCCAGCCTAAACTGCATAGCAAGACCTTGTCTCAAAAAAAAAATGAACAGAAAAAGCAAAATAATTTATTGAACTTCATATACATTTTTAGGTCAGTTATAAAATTAATATAGAAAAATAAAAGTAAACATTACTGTACAGAAAAATCAAAAATGTAATGGATTGTACTTTTTAGTTATATAATGTTTTTATAAAAGGAGATAACATCTGCATATCCTGCAGTTTGTACTATTTCACCTCTTCTTGGAACAGCTTTATTGGGAAATTCATGTGCTGTTCATTTTAGTATTACAGTGTATAATTCAGTGGCTTTTAGTGTATTCATAGAGTTGTATAGTGATAATCACAATCATTTTTAGAGCCTGCTCATTACCCGCAAAAGAAAGTCTGTACCCTTTACCAATCACCCTTTTTTTGCCCTGTACAACTGTTCCTTCTCCAAGCCCTAGGAAATCACTTACCTACTTTCCATGTTGATGAATTTACTTATTTTGGATATTTCACATTAGTGGAACTCTATTGTATGTGGTCATTTGTGACTGTCTTCTTTCATTTACCATAGTCCCCCCACCCCCCAGTTTTCATTATATTGCAGCATGCAATATACTTTATTTCTTTTTGTTGCTAAGTAGTATTCCATTGTATAGATACACTACATTTTATTTACCCATTCATGATGATGAACATTTCAGTTGTTTTCACTTTTTGTCTATGATGAACATTTGTGCACAGGTTTTTGTATGGACACGTGTTTCATATTTTTGGGTATATTCCTAGGAGTGGAATTGCTGGATCATATGGCAACTGTGTGTTTAATCTTTTTAGTAACTTCCAGACTACTTTACAAATAGGTCAGCTCTCATCAGATCTGAATCATTTCAATTTTATCCAGGGGCTATCTCATTCCCATATGGTACAGTAGATACTTGAGGTAGCATTGAAAGTGAACTACCACTTGTTATCTGCTATTGGCTAGATATTCTACTGCTTACTGAGAGATTTATGTCTGAATGAGTGCTCATATCCATCTGATGAGATAGGTAGTGTCACTCCCTTTTCATTTCCAAGGACTAATGTTTTAAAGAGACAAAGGGAAAAATATGTGAAACCAACTGTCCAATCCAGGTGTTCCTATAAGCCAGGTTCCTTTTTTTAACCAATAACTTTGGAAAAGATATTTCTATTCCTTAAGCAGTCATTTGAGATGCTTCTCAGAAACTTGTTGTGAGTGGAAAAATATCCTAAGTTGAAAATGCACCTAATCTAGCGAACAACTTAGCAAGAGCATAAGGCGAGTCCTGAGGTAAGACCATTGCAGGTGGTATACCTTTTGTTTGGATACTGTATTGAGACCCAGTTTTGCCACAGTTGTGTCATTTTCCATGAGATATGTCACTAACAATGTATCTTCTGTCATTTACAACTTTCTCAAAAGGTTACATGTGATTTTGTACGTAACATCACAAGAGACATATCCTAAGATTTAAGATAGGCCATTCTTAAACTTATTCTGAGATAACATTGTTAGACTGTATAAACCTACAGTTTTTCTCATGTTCCCAAATAAGTTTGAGAAGAGTTCACAAAAGTGCTTCATATGAGTTCGAGTTAGGGAATGGTAGAATATTTCTCCAGTGTAATAGTGTCTCGAATAACTCCATATTTCACACTATGTTATGGGATCAAGGAGAGTAGACAGAGGTAATTAACAACCATTTAATGACTTGATTTTTAAAAATTTCCCTCAACTTTGGATTAGTCAAAGCCAAATGTGTCTTTGAACCTGGAAACTGACCCTGCCACTTTCGAAACTAGTAACATTTCGGGTCAGTGGTGCTTATAAATTCTATGAGATGCCTTGATGATGGAGCACCCTGAATGTTAATTTTTATTAGGGTTGGTGCACACTTCCTCTGTATATGGGAAATCATATGGCCTATTATGTTGGTGAACAAAACAGTATATAAGTGAATTAATTACATATTCATTTGTTCAATTACTGGCTATTAAATGCCAGTGAAATGCCAGGTGATGAGTAGCTTATAAGACAAACATGGTCCCTGACCTGAGGGATCTCACAGTCAAGTGGAGGAGATGCTGAACACAGTTACAATAGTGCATAGTAGTGTACTAGAAATTAAGGTGATTCATAAGCAACAGTAAGGACTTGATCTAGTTCAGGGTCAAGAAAAATACTTCTAAATGTTTTAATCCATTCTGACTGCTATAATGCAATACTGTAAAGTGGGTAGCTTATAAATAATAAAATTTGTTTCTCACATTCTGGAGGCTGGGAAGTCAAGATTTGGTGGCTGATGTGGGAATGAGGTGGGTGTGCATTGCATTTGCCGGTTGAGAGTTGGCTTCCTTCTTTCACTTCACATCCTGGTATCCTACTAGGGCCTTAATTCCATTTGTGAAGGCTCCAATCTTTATGGCACAATCTCTCAGTGACTGTGATTCCTAATACTACCACCTCGGTGATAGGTTTTAACAACAAATTTTGAGAGAGTGCAAACATTCAGACCATAGCACGAAGAAAGTGGCATTTTGATTAGGGACAAGAAGTGAAAACAGCTGATTTTGACTAAAAATTTTGTGAGTTCCGAGGACTAAAAGTTATTCAGTGTGACTAGAAGGGAAATTGAAATCTCAGTAGCAGGAAAGTAGGCACAGGATAGATAGCAAGAGTTTTTCGAAGTCATGTTAAGATGTTTAGAGTTGATTATAAGAATAATGAGAACTGATGTGAGCATTTTAAACTGAAGTATATTAATCTCATGATTTGTCTTTTATGAGGATCACTCCAACAAGGATAAGTCTAAGTCTTGAATGAAGGGAAAGTAGATCAGAGGAGTAAGACAGTAGTGACTGGGACGCTGGTTAGATTACGGTCAGTTAAATTTGTCGGAGGCAACTAAGTCAGTGTGACAGTGGAAAGGGAGAGAAATGAATTTTAAGTGAGATTGAGGAGGCAGATTGACAGAACTTGGCTGGTGATTACATGAAGCAAGGGAGTGAAATCGATCCGTGGATTAGTGGTTTGTGCTACATGAATAGACACGGAAGACAAGGAACAGAGGGAGAAAAGTGAGAGTGGGGAGAAATGTAGAGAAGAAGCAAGTAAGTTTAGTGTTGAACATGTTGCACTGGAGAGTTTGTGTGATACCAAGTAAGTTGTCCATTAGACAGTCAGGTAAGTAAGTTCAAAGATCAGCAGGTCTGGACTGGAGAGAAAAGAAAAAATAATGCATGAATGCTAATTAAAAGCTCTACAAGTCCACAGGATGGGAAAAAGAAAATAACAAGCCCCTAAAGGAGCACTGACATTTAAAGGATCTTTTCGGAAGTGATGATTTAAAGATAATATTAGATGAAATAGCGTAAGAGTGTTTTTTTTTTTAAAAAGGAAGCTTGTTAGCCTGAGAATTTCCTTTCTTTTCCAGAATAGATTTCAAACAAACAAACAAACAAGCAGACAAACAAAAACAGAATAGATTTCTAGTCTACTTCCACCTCAAATGAAGTCATTCAAATTCCAAATCATGTGGTTAAATAGATTCTTGAACACAAACCATTTTTAAACATGCAATGAAAAGAAGGAGAATAAAGCCAAAGCATCAAATTATCCATGGCTAAAAACTTTTTAAATTTAATGCAGAATCAAAGCAACTGTAAAAAGCAGTGTTGCCAACATTCACATTTGGCCAAAGGAGGACCTTGCTTCCTTTCCCTCTTTATACCTCTGACTTTCAATAGCTTTTTCATTAAAAAAAAAAAAAGCATCTTTTAGAGATGTGGATCTTTGTATTCTCTCTCCCATCTTGATCTCACAGGTGTGTGGCAGAAACCAAGTATAATGGCTCCCAATTCTCTCTTTTTAAACTGCTTGTGAAGGGTCTTTGACTAAATGGCAATCCACTCTTCTTTTTCATGTGGAGAAACCCATGGCCACAAAATCTTGATTTTTGTGCGATTGCAGTACAGTTCTCCCTCCTTCTCCAGCACATGGTGGACCTCTCCCTTATCCTGACATATCATCCAACTTTGTTTCTGTTTTCCCCTCTAGGGAAGATAATGTGGTTTACATTCTTTTAGAAGTCTTGGACACCAAGAATTTTGAGGTCAGCTCAACTGTGGAAGTGAAGGAAAGAATGTCAGCTAACCCAGCAGTGAAACCTCAGGAGTGTGCTCTTTAAAGGCCATTTTCTCTGTTTTTCTTTATTTCCCTTTCATATATTAACCACAAATAATCCACAGGCTTTAAACCAGCCTCACAAGAAGCCACCAACAAATGTTTAAAGCATCTCAACAAGGTTTTCAAGAAAGTCCTGAATAAAATTGTCTTTGAATGATGAGCAATATGTCATCTTTCTTCCTTTTTTTGTTTTACCTGCTGTCTCCTGTTGATGCAAATTAACTGAAATCCCAAGTTTTAAGAAATCTGGAAATGTAGCAGAAGGAATGGCAGCATTTTTAAGGTAACTTGTTTTAATCGAATAAATGCATTGCTTCGTCAGACAGGGAAAGGTCAAGTAATGACAGACTGTGTCCAGCAGAGTAACTGGATATTAGTGTTTTTTATATGCTACTCTCATTGAGTGTAGAGAAATATCTTTCTTTAAAATTTTAAAAAATTTCTAATATGTCTTTGTGCTTAAGTCCGCAAGAAGGAAAACAAAAACCTCATGAAATGGATTAACATTGAGGATATTGTTACCAACAGATTTAGTGCTTTTGAAGGTAAAAATCTGGGGATTTGTTGACCATTATATTAATATTCTCATTTGGATTTGGACAAAACTCACAAACTCATTCACATATGTACATGTATGTAAAAGTTCTTTTTATTCTTTTGGGACTCTTTTTGATGGTATACATTTAAGTTTGTGAGTAACATGTAAATGATCCAATGTTGATAGTATTAGAAAGAATAATGGAAGGTTTTGAGTATTTCATAAAGGGCTCTCTGCTCCTTATATACCTCACCTATCTTTTAAGTTATCTTTCCACGTTCTATGTCACATGTTACACATGCCATAGAGATTTTCATGTGGTTATAGATTGTGTCTGGGTGTATAAATTACTGTGAAGATATTCAAGTAAGGGAATAGACAAAGGGAAGGCAAAGTAATTCACTTCAAATCCAGAGAACTTTACAATGCTCAAAAGTAAGTAAAAGCAGATGTTGTAAAGTTTAGAAAATCAAGACATTATTTTTCTTTTTCCATTGAATTTTTTAAAAAAATTATAAATAAGCTTTGAAGTAATACAAAATCCTCTGTTTGTTTTGCTGATAGTATCTTTTGTAAAAAAAACCTTTTATCAATGCATGTTTAAGTTATAGACTCAATGATATCTCAGTGTAGTGAAAGAACTGACTGTATCTGCTGGTAAATACAGTGCTGCAGTGCTGAAATTACTTAAAATGTCTGAGTCACTTAGCTTTCTACTTGATTAGATCTTTGAGGTTTAATGTTAAACAGCTTAACTATTTTGTGCTATCAGAACATAAATGTGAAATTATAATATTTCATTATTTACATGCTTTATCCTTCACTTTAACTTTCTTAGATATTTTATTTTTATCTATAATAGAAGTATCTTGCTTTATTAGTCTTTTAATTATTCTGGAGAGAATGGTGAAGTTTAAAAATAAGACTATCCATACTGTATCTTTTCCTATTTCTATTCCCTAAATCAGATTCAATGTGGTTTCTAGATATGAAGGCTATTTCAGATGAACTGTCATTCTGTAGTTTTGTTTCTAAAACTTAATATCCAAAAGAGCTCAAGGGAGATTTCATTGCCAGAGCAAGGTGTTTGCTAGCTCAGGAAGGGGAAGGCTCCACTCTAGGGCAAGTGCCATCCTTACAAGCTCCTGCTGTAAGCGCCTTCTCCTCCTCATCATGTGGAGCCACTGAATGTCTTCCAGCTGCTCAAGGACATCCCAGTCTCAAAATGACATCCCTGCTGAGAATGTTTCCAGGATCTAAGCCAACTCTGGAAATACTGTTGCTAAAATATGGTACAAGGGAAATTGGTTCATATCAATGACATAAACTATCATCTGTCTGTTATTATACTCATTCAGCTGGGTCACATATGACTCAATAATCAAATTATCACCCTATATATCTCAAATCTGCACATTCACTCAAATATCATATGGACATGGGAAAATGGAAATAATCTAGGGTGTCATCTATTTTGTTTCTTTTACATATATTTTTTTTCTTCTTGCACAAGTAAAAGTTTATGTAAAACATTAAAAGCTATATAATTTGGGACATTAATATCCTCAATGAATTTCCCCCAGTCACTTCTATACTGTTAATATTTTGTAATGTATCAGTTATTTCTTAATAATAAATGGACTGTTTTATTAATACCATACTAATATAATTATGGCACTTTAAAATTAAGTGAAAAAGTGCCTGGATCTATTAATATAAAATTTCAAAGGCAAACAAAATTTAAATGAAGGAAAGAAAGCAATCTATTTTTGTGTTCCTTATGCCTCAACTTCTTCAAAAAGTGTTTGAAATAACTTACAATAGAAACCAAAGCCAGAGAAAGTATGACCAAGAATCATTCAAAAAATATAAACCAAAGAAAAAAAGGGGGAAAATATTTAGAAAAGAGTGGAAATGTTAAGTCAAGAGGTGTTATTGGTGGAAAACATTTAATTTGAAAGAATATACTGCATAAAGTTTCAAAAGAGTCTTCATAGTTTTTAGTTAGGTGCAAAAGGAAGCCAGTTGCTTTGAAAAGAATTTGCATAGAAACCTTTATCAAGGGTTAAAAAATGACTTTCATAGAGGCCAAGTAATTGAGAATGCAGCTTTCAGGCAAGGGCAGTGCCTCACACAACTTTGTGTTTCCAAGACCTAGTAACACATTTTCCAATATTTTTGTCATAACAAAAAATGAGTGAAGCAGTGAGTAACCAGTGTACTCCTTAGCAGTTTATAATGTGGATATGTTCCATGCATTCCACCTGTGATTATTTCTTTGCATATGTAAATTCTAATATTTTTATGTATCGGTGAAAATAAATTTAATAAAAGAAATAAGTAAAATATAAAGGCTCTAAAAATAAAGAAGATTCAAATAGACATCATAAACAAGAAGGTATGTGAAAGGCTAAAAAACACATAATAATATGCTCATACTAGCTATCATTAAGTAAATTTAAATTAAACTCACAAAGAGATTTGTACATACCTAGTAGAATGGCTATGAAGAAAACATCAGACATCAAGAGTCAGAGAATATAGCAAAATTGGAATCATCTAATTACCTTCCAAAAACCCTACCTCTAAACACATGAACCTTCTGAGGTGTTTTTTGATCCAAACTGAAACATTTGGGCTCTTGAAGAGAGAATGAATAACTTATATGATCCTGTTGAGTATCAGATATTTCATGTAGAATTTGACAGTGACAGGATGACAATGTAAAATTGAGGTTACTAGCAAGTATCTGAAGAAAAGTCACTCTTTGCTTGGTACTAAAGAAGAAATACACATATAGCATTAGATGGCATCTATTAGTGTAAAACATAATGTATTGGCCAGGTGTGGTGATGCATGCATGTCATCCCAGCACTTGGGAGGCTGAGGCAGGAGGATTGCTGCAAGTTTGAGGCTAGCCAGAGCTATGAAGTGAGTTCAAGACCAGCCTGAACTGCATAGTGAAACTCTGTCTCAAAAAGACTAAATAAATAAATAAGTGAATTTAAAAAATAAAAAAATTATAATGTATCAATCTGTCATAGCTGACACACTGAAAAGACATAGATGAAAAGAGGTTAATGGGCGAACTATCCATGTAGTTGGGCAGATTTAAGCAACTGACAAAACAGGATACAACAGTCGGACTGGCACCAGTGGGAAACCTTTACCACCTCTGGTCACAGATGAAACATAATTGAAGAGAATACTGCCTTTTGTAAGGTATGATCTCACTGAGAGACACAAAGCTCAAAACCATGTAAGTAAGAGGGAGTTGGAGTAATGAATACTCAACCCTGTCTCACCTCCTGCATTTGAATTCTTATTGGTGCCTCTTATCCACTAAACCCAACTGAAAAGCAGAAGGCAAGAAGTGGGAACACAGTTGATAAAGTCCTTAGGAATCAGCCTTCTGGGATTAAAGTCAGCTGAAAGGGTACAGAGTGGGTCTGGAGGGATCTTCTTTAAGAATATCTAGCATAATTGAAGATCCTGATTTCTAATTCTGTCAAGATGGAACTATCTCATTTTCATTCAATAATGGCATAAGTTGTCTGTTACAAAATATAGAAAATATTAATTTCAGCCCCAGAAGAGTAGCAAGTCTTTATGAACAGTGTTTTCTTGCTCTTGTAGAGCAGTACAGTTTTTCTTTTTAATAAATTTAGTTTGTCATTGTTGGCAGTATCACAAAAAGCAGACAATGTTTGTATATGAAGTTGTTTTATGAAATTAGCATGAAGTCTTTCTTCTTTTCTTATTTTATCAAGTAAGGTTCTATCTGGCCAACTTGGCCAGAGATGAATATTTCTCCTAGGGGCACAGACACTGGTTTCAGAGAGGATTGATGAGATGCATTTCTGGGCCTCTTTCTAGAGATTTTGTATCTCAGATGCACACACAAAATTTTCTATGTAAAAGGAAGACAGAAGGTTTTTGGACAATATGTGCTAAGAGTACAGGAGTCTGGAGAAATTATTAAGTTCCATGGTAAATCAAGGAGGTTAATCAGAGGATGCTAGCTTGGGTTAGGACCACATAGACAGATCAGCATTTTATCTTGAACTGGTGCCAGAGTGCCTGTGGCAGAGCATTAAACAGGGACATAAGGCAAAAGAACATGTTTGTTTGAGGAGTGATGTGAACAGAGAGTCTGTGAAGCAGGGGCAGGCTAGAGCGGATGAACCTCCAGAGATACCTTATCCCACAGCCATTGTATCACATAAGTGTGTGCAGGTTTTACTAGTGTTAATATTATTTTATAAATTTAAAGATATTTGTTTGATAGTGGTTGTGATGTCTGCATATCATGCATATGTGCCACCACACCCAGCTACCAGTAGTTCTATGAAGCCTACTAGACTATTTTCTGACTTTTTATTCAAGTAATATTTCTAGAAATTGTTCTTAAGATTCTTTCTTTTTGGGTTGTAGTTAATCAGAAGACTCCCTTTAACTAAAACCCTGTTCACCATATACTTCTAAGTGTAGGATGCTATCCAACAGTGATGGAATTTTTCAACATTTACTGATTAGAAGCTGCCTCTAGAATGGCCTGAAAATATGTAGAAATTAGAGAATGGGCTGGATCTCATTATTGCACTTTGTTACACATTAATTCGCAGAGAAAATCTGTTACTTTGCACAAAAAAGTTCTGGATAACAGAGAACTCTCAAATTATGAGAAAAATGCAATGAAAACACTATCTCATAGACTTCAAGATGTATCCTCCCCCAGTATCTCTAAAACCATGTTGTATTTGCCAATTACCAACACCTTGCAACTAATTAGTAGCATTTTTATTCTTTAGTGGCATATAGTAAAAATGGTAGCATTTTAGGGTTGAAGAGATACAGAGTAGTTAAAAATACAATTAGGTATTTCTTTAGTCTATCAATTATGTACCTCTGTAACTATAATACAATTCAAGAAAGCTGAAACCCAGTTAACTACAATCTGACCTGAATATGTACCAAATAGATTTTGTCTCATTTTTCAACTACAGTTGACTTGTAATGATTATCAAAAATACTATGTTAAGAAACATTCTGAGACTGCATTCTGGTTCAGGGCTGGTTCCATTTATAAGATCTTTGATGGGTGAGGGGATCTAAATATGGCTGAATGTGAGCCAAGCATTTGTCCTCTTTCCTATAAAGTAATTGAAAATGAATTGTCTCTACAAGTTTATACTAAAAACATAATTGGAAATTGACAACTAATAACTTTATCCAGCACTGCCCAGATCCCTTAAAAATAGTATCTGATGGACACAGTTGTCTAGTAATAACACTGATGTATCATATTCTACAGTAGGATTAATTTAGCATGTTTTTCCATTTTCATCAATACCATGTAAACATCTTTGCTCTGATCCTGTGCTTGCCAAGAAACCTTCTGAGTTAGCTTTCCAGGGGATTTATGCCCTAGAAGGGCTGTTGGATGTTTTATAAATGAGTAATCCCTTTGGAACTCTGGCTTAATGTGAATACAAATGGACAAATATCCTCGTATTGCTCTCTTTTCCTTTTGGTATGGTCTCTGTACTTTAACTTGTCTCACAAAGTTATTTGAAAATTTTGTTTTAAAAGAATAGCAGTATTTCAGGGCCCTGGAGACACTGATGTGGCAACTTGCCCCGTGAGGAAGGCAGCCTGAGACTGAGAGGAGTGAAGCTGACAGGGTCCCTGTGCTTCTCACCTCCGCACCCTGTCTTCACTGACAAGCACCATTTCACCCAAGACCCTTCCTGATTCTGGTATATGTGGTGATTCCACAAGTATCTTAATCATTTCCAGGCTTGCTTAGAAATAGTTTTAGAATAAACAGTCTCTCTTTGTACCTCATTATGCCTTGCACCAGGAACATGGTGTACAATTCTGGTTAGCAGTCCCCAATGAAGACTTGATTAAAGTGAGAGGGTCCAGAGAAAGTTAACTAACATGAGCAGCAAATAGGTTCCTGGACTGATTAATGTGCTTCAGTTGGCAAATTAATTCATTAAATTTGTTTTCTAAAAGTTGCATAAAAACCTGGGGGGAGATTATATATATATATATATATATATATATATATATATATATAGTGAGGAAGGGGATATGAATCAAATCTATAAAATTATGAAAACTGTGCTTTCTTATTTATTCAGTCCTGATATGCTAAGACTCAGGCTACTCTCAGAAGCTTAAACGAAGTCTATAATGAATAGAAACTTGTGGAATGCATTATTCCAGGATGTGGTCCAGATTGAAAACATAAATAGATTTAGTAAAGGTTTAGATTAGCTCATGGATGACAGATTGGAAAAGTAGTGGAATTTTGGTGTATATGCTCCTGACACTTGAAGGAAATTAGATCTACTCTGCTATTGTAAGGCCCTTGTTGTGTTGATCAAAGAAAGTGAATGGACCTGGGCAGGGTTTATGTTAGAGTCCATTGCCAAAATTGAAGAGAAAACTGGATCTATTGAGTTATTTGGATTCCAAAGATATGTATATAAAATAACTGACCACTAATGCTAGGCCACTGGTGTGGAGAAGGTCTGTGCAGGGTATGCCTTACACAGTAGGCCCATCTAATCTTTGTTGTCAGAGGCATGAACCGTAATGTGCATGTGTTGAACACAGGCAGAATCAGAGAGTATACAGCTCTCTCTTTCACAGACCACCATGTTGCTTGTGTCAAGCTTTTTTCCTGTGTACAAAGTACCCATTTTTTGTCTACAAATTAATGTGTAATAAATGAGACCCAGCCATATATAAAAAAACAGAAATAAAAGTTTCCTTTAAGTTATATTCTTTTAAAATGTTCCTGGAAAGGGGCCTCTATTCTTTTATTTAAAGCAAAACTGGAAATGTGGTAGAAATAGTTTCATAGTAATTTTTTTTACAAATAAATTTTATTGGCATTCTTTGTTGTCTCTCCCAGTATGAATTAGTTCCTTGCATGATTTACTTCTGTTTTCAACAAACAAGGCTGAAACTAATTTAAATTAAAACAGCCTGCAGCTCTATTAGGATGCATGTGGTACTGTTTCTTACCTCCTATCTTCACTGATGATAATAATTTACTTTTTTCTTTCACCAATATGTTGGCATGTTTTTAAAGACATCTCCACATGTGTTCGTAAATACATGTTTGTACACACATGAGGAATAGAAACATACATAATTCTGAGGGAATAATCTATTATTGCTGCAGAAACTTTGTAATATATCACAGCCAAATTATGCTTGTAGTACTTTCTGACATGAGATAGACAATTCAGATAGTTGCTCTTAAAAATCATACCCTCAAATCATTTAATATAGTAATTAGTGTACACTAATTCGCTGATACTACATTTTGATAAAATAAATAGTAAAATAATGTACCTTAATATTTTTGGGGAAATACAATTTCATTATTTAGCTTATAATTTTTGGGAAGAATAAAATATAAGATTATACTTACACATCTTTTACTGCTATATTACTTGCTTGTGATCTTCCTTATATACATTCCATGGGATGTACGCATCAGGTATTAATAAGAAATCAGTGCCTGTACTATGCATTCTTCAATTGAGCAGTACCTATTTTAGCTGGCCATAAATTAGCTGGCCATAAAAGAAATTATACTGAACTACCAACATTGGGCAATATGTTTCCTAGGTAGCTGGCTAAAATAGGTTTCAACTCATTAACACAATTGAATCACAGCTACATTGTGATACCAAATAATTTCCACGAAGCTATGTGATATAATTACCCTAAATGTATCAATATCAAAGAATTGAGATAGAAAAACATCTATGACTCTAAAATATTCATTTAGTGAATATCTACTGTAAGTAAAATCATCACATCTGAGAGTCCTAGATACATATGAATTGCCAAAACTGAATCAAGAAGATATAAGAATTCTAAATAAACCAGTATCAGTCAGTGAAATTGAAGATGTAATTAAAAATTTAGCAACAAATAAAATTCCAGGACCTGATGGCTTTACCATTGAATTCTACATGAAATTTAGAGAAGATCTAATGCCACTAATGCTGAAACTCTTCAGTGACATTGAAAGAGAAATAGTATTCCCAAATTCATTCCTGGAAGCAACTATTACCTGATAGAAACCAAGAGAAGAACCCAACCAAAAAAGAAAACTATAGGACAATCTCCCTTGTGAACATAGATACAAAAAAATCCTCAATAAGGTACTAGCAAACAGAATGCAACAAATCACCAAGAAGATTTTACACCATGACCAAGCAGTATTCATCCCAGGGATGCAGGGATGGGCCAACATATGCAAATCGATAGATGTAATACACCATATTAACAGAGCCAAGGACAAAAAACATATGATTATCTCAATCCAACACCCATTCATGATAAAAACCTTACAGGAAATTGGAATAGATGGTCTTTACCTCAATCTGATAAAAGCCATCTATGACAAATCAACAGCCAACATCATAGTAAATAGACAAAAACTGACAATTTAAATTCTAAAATCATGAATAAGACAAGGATGTCCACTATCATAACTCCTATTCAATATAGTTCTAGGAACATTAGGCAGAGCAATTAGACATGAGTAAGAAATAAAATGAATAAGGATAGGACAGGAAGATGCTATCATTATTTACAGATGATATGGTACTATACGTGGAAGACCCCAAAAAGATCCACAAAAAGACTGGCAGATTTAATAACCAGATTCAGTAGTGTAGTTGGATACAAGGTTAATACTCAAAAATCAATAGCATTCCTGTACACAAACAACAAACTCACAGAGAAATTAGGGAAACCCCACCTTTCACAATACCATCCAAAAAAATTGAAATACTTAGGAATCAATCTAACAAAGAAAGTAAAAGATATATACATTGAAAATTATAGTGTTTTTTGAAATCATTTCTTCCCTTTTCCCTTCCTTTCCCCCTCCCTAACCCTAGTTCCTCTTCTGAATAATTTATTCCCATTTCATAATATCTGTTGCAGTTTTTGGTCCTTATTTACTCTTTCAGTTTCTGATACCAGGGAGATAATGTATTTTTTTTTAAGGATAAAATGGAAACAAAGCATTGAGAATAGGGAAAGAAGAGTTGAAGGGAGGAGACGGAATTGGGAAAAAAAGAGGAATCTCAATATATTATGTACATGTATAAATTTCCTATGGTGAATATGATGATTATGTATATCTAAAGTGTATCGATAAACTTTAAAAAGTGATAAAATAAAAAATTGTAGTTCTCTCAAAAAGGAGATAGAAGGTGATATCAGAAAACGGACAGATACTGCTTACTTGTGGGTAAGGAGAACCAACATAGTAGTCAATCCCTAGTCAATCCCTAGAAATGTGGGAAAATGGCCATGCTCTCAAAATTGTTATACAGATTTAATGCAATCCCAATCAAAATACCAACAACATACCTCGTAACAGAACTGGAGGAAACATTTCTAAAATTCATTTGGAACCAGAAGAGTACTAGAATAGTAAAAACAATCCCAGGCAACAAGTCAAGGCAGAGGGCATCACAATCCATGATGAAAGTATGCTACAAAGTTACTGTGATAAAATCAACATGCTAATGGTAAAATAATAATAATAGTAATAACAATAACAATAACAATAACAATACTAGTAATAAATAAAGCACACCTGAGGATCATTGGAACAAACTAAAAGATGCAGAAACCACTCTAAACATACTCAGCCATCTTATCTTTGACAAAGGAGCCAACATGTTCTCCAGAAGAAAGACAGCCTGTTTAATAAATGGTGCTGGAAATATTGGCTTTCCATATGCCACAAACTAAAACTAGACCCATGTCTTTCACCATGCACTAAAGTTAAAATGGATCAAAGATCTAAATATTAAAAAAGGAACACTTAATCTGCTAGAAGAGAAAATAGACGGAACTCTTGAGGACATAGGTGTAGGCAAAGATTTCATGGACAAAAGCCAATTGCATGGGAAATACTACAAAGAATCAACAATTGGGATCTCATCCTATTAAAAAGCTTATGCACAGCCAAAGAAGTCACCAACAGAGTGCAAAGGCAACCAACAGAATGGGAAATATGTTAGCCAGTTGTCCCTCAAACAATGGACTAATATCTAGAACATATGAAAAAATTGAAAACAATCAGGCCCCCAAAATTTGGAGCCCCAATCCAAAAATTGGCACCTGAGATGAATACATGCTTCTCAGATGAAGAAATATTAATGTCAAATAAATATATGAAACGATGTTCAACATCACTGATTATTCAAGAGATGTGAATTAAGACAATGGTGAGAATCCATCTCCTGAAAGAATAGCTATCATCAAGAAATCAATAACAAATGCTGGTGGGGCTCTGGCAAAAAAGGAACACTTCTTCACTCTTGGTGGAAGTGTAGACCAGTGCACCCACTATGAAATCAGTGTGGGGATTCCTCAAAAAGCTAATATTATAAGTCTCATTTGACCCAGCTATTCCTTTTCTGATATCTTCCTAGAAGAATTAAAAGCATCAAATATGCACACCCATGTTTACAGCAGCACAGTTTGTAATAGCTAAATCTTGGAAACAATCCAAATGCTTATCAACTGAGGAATGGATAAAAGAGATGTGTATTTTTGTACAATGGAGTACTACTCAGCCATAAAGAAGGTTACACTTGAGATATTTCTAGGTAAATGGCTGCATCTTGAAATTATACTCTTAAGTGAAATAAATTGGACATGCGTAAATATCACATTGTCTCCCTGGTGTGAGAAACTGAAAGAGTAAATAAGGACCAAATGTACAATAAATATTGTGAAATAGGAAGAAAATTTTCAAGAGGAAAGAGGAACAAAGGTAGGGAGAGAGGGGAAGAAAGAAAGGAAGGAAAAAAGAAAAAATGATCAAAGAAGGATTAAATGGAAACAAAGCTTTGTAAATGAGGGGAAGTGGGGTTGAAGAGAGGGGAGATGATTGGGGAAAAAGAGGAATCAAGATATATTACATACAGTTACAAATTCCCTATGACGAATATGATCATTATGTATATCTAAATTGTACTAATAACTTACTTTAAAAAATCATCACTCCTGAAATTGTTGTAGTGCTTTTACAACATAAGAAACACTTTATTCTAATTGTTTTGTTTAACTTAAAAACAACTCTCAGTGAATTATTGCTCCCACTTATAAGTGGCTGTAGCGGAGAGGGAAGGCATTTTAATAAACATCACACACACAAATCCCCTAATTGGCCTTCTTTTCCTTAGGCTTCTTTCTGACATAGTGCTCTTCCCCTTGTCTAAAACCCTTCCAACATTCCCTGTTGCTGTATCTTCATATCTGTAATGTGCTGACTTGTAAAGTGTTTACTTGTCTGTCCCATCCCTGCTCAATTCTAGGATTTAGCAAACTTTCTCAATAATGGTCAAGACAACAAATATTTCAGATTCTATATGCTATCCATCTGTGCCATAGTTACTCATCTCTGTTGTCACATGAAAGCATTCAGAGCTAGTACATAAGATGATACATGCATTATGGTGATCCGATAAGACTTGCTTTTACAAGAACAAAATGTAGGCCATATTTGAGCAACTGGCCAGTTTGCTGACCACTAGTTTTACAACTCAATCCCTAGAAATATGGGAATAAAATATCAGAAGTTCTATTTGCATTTTGTTTTTAATACCATCCTTTTGAAGTATATATATATATGTATATATATATATCTTTATCCAAAACATTTTCTTTTCTGATAGGTTTTATAATTGGTCAAGTTTTGAGACTACTTCCCTGCTTCATCAGTGGACATCGAACTGCTGACAATTCTCTGTGTCACTCTTTTCTTTAGCCCCATTCTTCATTGGTAATACTGTGTCTTTATTAGGTGATAATATTAATTTAGATTGGTCAGTTATCTGATTTCTTCACTATATCATCTTATCCTCTCTTGGAACTAATTAGTAGTTTGTGGGTAACACTTTAAGGTCATGCAAACATCCTGCCTCCTGTAAAAATCTCTCCTTGGAGTTAACATTCATTGATGATTCTTGCCTGTTCCAATCTTTACTAAAAGTTTTGTGAGGCCCATTCATTTTAAATGAGTTTTAGTTTTCAATTCTAAAGATTTATTCAATTCTTTTCAAATTGTCTAGGAGACATTTTGATATTTCCTTTTTAAATTTCATACTGCTTTTTCTTTATATCTGCAAAGATAGTAAGAATAATTGACATAATGGATCTCTAATGATTCAATATCTGTGTTTTTGAGTGTCTGTTTCTGTGTATTATTGTTCTTGCTCTCTTTGTCATACTACCTTTTTTGATGTAAATTTGGTCTGAAGATTTGCTCACAGGCCACCTCATAGTTAAAGTTTCTCTGGGTCTTTCCTCCTTAATTTGCTCAGCAGTAGACCTATTTCCTTACAGTGTCATTGATGGGAATGGTATGGTGTCTTACTTACTTTCAACATTGCTTAGACAAAATGCCCAGCACACCAGATTAAGGGAGGAAAACTTTATTTTACCTCACGGATTGTGGAGGTTTCAATCCATGATTGGCTGCCTCCAAAACAGGATGGCATGGCAGAAAGGCATCACAGAGGAGAAGCGGTTCGTAGCATGGCCTGGAAGGAAGAAGACAGCAAGTAGTAAGCAACGGCAGCAGCAGAAGCAACAGCAGCAGAAGCAACAGCAGCAGCAGGCCTGCTTTCTTTCTGGCCCTTTTATCCTTGCAGGCTACTCGCCCTTTGGGTGGTGCCACCCACAGCCAGGGTAGAGCACCCTTAATCCCAGCATCACAAACCCTAATGCAGTCATCCTTGAAATTCTGCACCTTCTGACCACATGAGGCTTTGGGGAGAGAGGGGGGCACTCATTTAGATATAAGCCATAACAGATGGCGAGAGTTATTTCTCATTTCCCCTTCTGGGGGAAACAATGAAAGAAGATCTCCTTATTGTCTCCCTGCCTTGCAGCACCTGAGTTTTGATTTCTGTTTCCACTTACCCTGACAGGTCTACAAATAAAACCTCAAAATTATCTAATTGACAAATATCCTAAAACAAAGCATCTCCCAAACTCAGTGCACTTCTCAGAGTTCTTGTTTCACTTGAATTTTTGCCTGTTTATGCCATACTTTCTTGTTATCTTTTTAATATTTTAAAAAAGATGTTCTTATACTTCATCTAATACTGTTTTCAGTAGGCAGGCTGGTATGAATCCTGTAGGCTATCATGTTTCCCTAGACTATAATCTATACATGCAGTGTTTTCCTCTACCTGCTATGTCTCTCAAATATCTCTTCAGCTTTCAAATCTCAGGTAAGATTATCATCTCCCTCATAAAGACTTCTTTGAACAAATCCTTCCAAGATACAATAGATTGTTCTTCTACTGTAGTTGATCATAACATAAATATTGCTTTATTGTGTGATTGTTTTGCATTCCTGTTTATCTCTTCTGAACTGAGTAGAAATTCTTTGAAGGTAAGAAAAAAACAGACTCATGTTTGTATCCCCGGGGATTATTATAGTGGCTAACATATGATAGCCCTTAATAGATGTTATGCCAAATGAATCAATGAATGAATGAGTGCAGATCTAATTTCCTGGAGGACTGTACTCTTTCAGAACTGATATATTTTGTGTTTGTGTCCTAAGGTCCTAGAGTTTAACACAGTGTCAGCCACATAGGGGACTAATGATTATTTGTAGGTAGGGATTTTTTGTAAACCTGGAGTTGATATAGGGTAAGGGAAAGAATGACTAGTACATTATACAGAGCAGGTGACACAAATAGCTTAATTCATTGGTTGGGAAGTTGGTGATGGTGATAGACATGATGGTAGAATTACTGTGAGTCCCTCAAGGGACACAGTCTCTTTTCCCTCCAAAACAAGCAAATTTGGAATGTTTGGGAATTGACCGTTCACAGTTTTTCAGAGATCTGGGTTAGAAAGGTAGATGGAGAGATAAGGCAGAGTTGAACCAGTTCCAGGAGTAGAACAGCTAGTTCCTACTGGTTCTAGGACCAATAGGCTATTTACATATGCATCTATCTGTAGATGTACAAAAGGGGAACCGGTTCACACCGATCTGAAGGCTGAGAAGCCCCATATCAGATCACATCTAAAAACCTTAGAACCAGGAAAGCTGAGAGTGAGACCGTTAGTCTAAGACCGAATATCTCTGAACCTGGGGTTACACTGATATAGTTCCAGAGTAACTGTAGAAGCTGGAGTTCAGATGTCCAAGAGCAGGTAAAGAATATTTCAAATTCAGGAGGCAGGGACAGAGGGAGGAAGGAAGGGAGAGGAGAGGGGGAAACAAAGACAGGAAAGGAGAGACCCTTTTCTCCTGTCTTTTAGTTTTACCCTAGTCCCTAGCCAATTAGCTGGTGGTTGTCCTCATGGAGGGCTGATCTTCCCCACACAGTCCACAGACTCAAACACCAGTCTCCTTTAGAAACACCTTCACAGGCACACAGAAGTAATGCTTGCCTAGTTCTCTAGATGTTCCTTAAACCAGTGAAATTGATTCATCAAAACTATCACGGTGCTCAATAGAACAGCTGTTGGGTGTTTTGAGCCTAGCATAAAAAAGCCTCTCCTTAGGGTAAGGCCAATTTTTCTTAGCTGTTGCACAGAGGACTAAATTTATAGGCAGGATACTAGTTTTCTGGTCATGCACTCAAAAAATATTTGTTTACCTTTTGAGTACAAAAAGTAAGCATTTGTCTGCTTCCCAAATTTTCAGCTCATCCTGCTCCTCATGTGGTAAAAATCTGAGCATTCTAGCAATTGGATTTAATTAGAGGGTCTTCATTTTGCAAACATTGAGGAAAAAAATGTGGTTTGCTGGGCATTTAGAGATTGGAGTGTGTAAATGGCATCTCCAGAATTACAATCTAAGCATGATGACTGCAGTTTAGGATTTATTCTTTTCATGGCTCTTCTGTGTGAACACAGGCGTAGCATCACTTACCCTGTAATAGGTAAAGTACCATGAGAATATGGTGTTTTCATTTCCTGACTTCCAATACCTATAGAATTGGTTTAAATCAACACATTGGTGAAAGCTGTACCAATTGGATTTGTTTAATTCATATGCAGTTAAAATGAAAGAATCACCAAAACAAAGTATTTTGTTACTTTTGTTCTGTTTACAGGTTCTTTCCCGTGTTTTCTTTAGGCTCTCCCAGTAATTCTGCACATAGAAAAGCCTATCGTGGCTTTTTTTAAATGGGCTTGTACAGGTTGGCCAGGCCGTTCTGACCATTTTCCCATGAAAAGCTCTGCCAGGTCTATGGTACCCTGATGCTTAAAGTCTACTTTTGGAGGTGGCTTCCCCTTAGGCGGTCATTCTAAAGAGCCTTTCAAGAACCTGAAATGTTGCCATTGGAGCGTTTCCCAGAAGGAAATTGAACCACAATTTTTTGAAGTTCAGGGAACTCTCTACCAGGAGTATGTCATGTGTCTAGACATATTCTGATGTGTTTTTCATTACAATAATGCAATAATGTGGACTGTACCAAATGATAGAGTAAATTCATTAAGATTGTTTTCTTGTTCATTTCTTTCACAATACTCAGTTAAAGCGACACCGAACTATGAACTACCTGTGTGTGGCATCTGCCTTCTTCTTTTTTTTTTTTCCCTTGTAACCTCTTTGTACTTGATTAATGTTTTCTCTTTCCCTATCATTTTCCCCTCATTTTGTTCTAAACAGGGTAGAAAAGTAAAAGTTTATCAATTCTGCTATATTCCATAGCTGATTAGAGAGAGGGATAAAAAATCACCTCTGGACTGACTAATAGAGAACTAGGGAATTACAAATAAATCAGCAGTTGCATAAGGGAGAGAATGAAATTTAACTAAGGAAATTGGGACCTCTGCTGCCATGAAGAAAATAAATGAGACAATGTAGAGTCATTATAAGAAAACTGGGTGGTCTACAAGAAAAGAGAGCAGTTTGTTCAAACTGACATTTGAAGAATCAGTCTGAAGTTGTTGCCGGAGACTAGTTGCTGGTTTGTTTTTTTCTTTCTTTTTTTTTGGTTTTGTAGTGAAATGTGCTTTATTCGTGGAACACTTGAGCAGTGGCTGACAAGGAAGGCTCTGAAATATAGGAGGATTTAATTTAACTTCCAGTCTCTGAGGTGCGCTTCTTATTTAGAATGCCAAGTTCAGGGACTCTTCCTTACCTTAAGACTCTCCCTGAAGCCCCAGTTGTACTGACTGTGACCCAGCAGCGATCAGAGGACGCCTGCAGGAGGAAGGTGTTCTCTTCCCACCACCTGCATTCACTTCCTTGTGAAAGGGGGTGATTCCTGGATAGCCGCTACCCACTACCAGCCTCAGTGTATAGCAAGAAGTGGGAAGCACAACTTTCTGGGGCAAACAAATCTCCTGGCTCAGGCTGTTCTCTGTGGTTTGGGTTTTTGTTGCCATTGTCTTAACCCACTGAACTTCCTGACTTCCCAGCTCTCTAGTGCATTTACCTCCAGGATCCCTCTCCTTCCCCTCACCTTGTCTGGCTTCCTGAATCCTGCTCTCTGTTTTTATTTCTGACCACAAAAAACCATGTTTGCCCATGTAGTTGTTTCTCAATTTCTAAACGTTAAGGGACTTGGAGCCTTTATTCCAAGGTTGCAAGCTTGGGCCATGGGCCAAATCTGACCTGCAGTTATGTTTCGTTTGGCATATCTGGGCTTTGTTTGCATTGTATTTCAGAAATTCAATCAATTACTAACATTTTAAAATTTTTGGAAGACTTCATGTTAAAATCTGAACTTCTGACTTCCCATGAATAACTGAAAGATTTGCCAACTAACATATAGGCAAGTATTTCAGCTTCTACCTTTAGTTCACGGTCATTTTCACCCTGCCCTACTTCTCTTCTGGTTACATTATTGTAAGTATTTTTAAGAGTAGAATGTCTTAGTCATTTCAAGCTACCCTAACAAAGTACCGTAGAGTGGGTGGTTTATAAACAATAGAATTTGTTTTTTAGCATTCTAGAAGATGGAACTATGCTATCAGAATGCCAGGATGTTCATGTTCTGGTGAGGGATCTTTTTCAGAAAGAAGACTAGAGCATTCTCTGCCATCTCTTTTATAAGGGCACTAGTCCTAATCATCAGGGCTCCATTCTTCTTCCCTAAATTAGTTCCCAAAGACCCCTAATATCATCTCTTTGGGGGTTAGGATTTCAGCATATGAATTTTGAGAGGATATAGACATTCAATTCATAACAGAAGTACCTGAGAAAGAAATCCTTATATACCCTAATCTTTATACTTAAAAAAAAATAATGTCCTTTAGTCTGGTTAGCTAGCCACCTGATCTTCACAGCTCTTGAACTTGTGACCGTTAGGGTAGATGTTAGTAGATTTTTGGCTCCAGGTTTGGGTCTAGAACTGCTGCTTGATGCTTCTCTAGTTTTGCCTGTACCCACTCCGCTGTCATTTCTTGGCTGTTGTAGACTAGTTGATAACTGTACCCTGGAGTAACGTGTTTGAAAGATGACATCCTGGATGCCAGAGGATATTATGCAGGTTCCTGTTTATGCTTGTCAAGGTTATGAAGATTTTCATTATAGAAGATGTCGTTTGTAGGTGTCCTATCATAGACATTTTCTCTGACCATAATCACTCAAAAATATGTTCCTCATGTTTTTGTGCTGCTGCTGTTGTCATTGTTTTTCAGGTCACCACTTCCAAATGGAATTAAAGCTATTAAAAATCTAATTCTACTTCATGGAACTCAATACATCATCTGCAAACCCAGGTTAGAAACAATATGCTCTATCAGAGAAAAATGGAGAATACGCTGAGGGATAACATATCATAGCATCATAAAGTGATCATATTATAACTAACCACTGCATAACAGTTGATAGTACAAACTCTGCAACCAGAATCTCAATTAATATTTTTATTCTGCCACTGTTTGACTGAGGATAACCTTAGAATAATTACTTGATCTTATACAAAGTTAAATGGAACCCAATCATTACAACCAAAGAAGCTTAGGGTATAATATATGAAAAGATGCTTAAATAATAGATAGTATGGATGTAATCATAGATGATTCAGCCTAGAGTAGTGGCCAAGAATGAAAGGAATCCTACCAAGAGAGGGCATGGAAGGCTTCGTGGTATTATTCACCCCTTCTTGGGGGAAAAATTTTGAGGAAGTAGAATGGGATTGTCATCAACTCAGAGTCCATTCACATTCATCTGGTCCAAGATTGTAAGGCCAAGCAGCTTTCTAAAGAGCAGACCAATGACTGATGTCAGTTTGTATCTTTCTTGAAGTAGAAAAGGACTGGTATCCCAGATCAACTATCAACTTCTGCAAAACTTTACCAGAGATGTTACAAGACACCCCAAAGATTTTGCTACTGCTGTTAACCTTAAAGTCCTAAAATTGACTCTGTATTTCAGATATTGTAAAAATGGCTATAAGAACACCAACTCTGTAAAGTGGATAATGCTCCTTCTTACCAGTGACAGAACAGAATTCATGTACCCTAAAACTGGAAGAGGCCCTAGACATCATGTGGTTTAACACCTTCTTCAAATAGTGGAGAACATTAAATCTCATAGAGAAAAAGTAAATTTTATAAAATAATAGATTATTATGTCTGAAAGCCCTGACCCAAAAGAAATATTGAGATGCTTTCATTATTTTATATTGTTGGAAGTGGCATAAAACAAATGTTGCTATTGAAAGTCTTGCTCTAACAACTGTGCATATCATTGTAAAAGGGCTGTTTCTTTACCATCTTAAACTCTACCTAAGAGTGAAGATTCTCCTAATGGTAAAAGAGATACCATAAAGGCTTTATTTTCATCCTTAAATGCTTGGAATTTAACAAATGTTTGTTAAATTGATTTCTATCAATTTGACTGAATTATATGCATATTTTAGTAAATGTAGAGAATAATTTGCTATTGTGTGTATTACTTGTTTTGCAAGTTATTCAATACAATTTTGAGAGTTATAGATGAATAGATTGAGATTTTCTTATTGGGCCTGGGAATATGGTAACCATAAGATCTCATGAATACATTGCAAATTCAAAATTGCATGGGTATGATCGTTACTGTGTGGGTAGCAAACTGCCAAAAATAAAAGTGCAAACTCTTCTGGGCACTGTTGAGTTTAAGGTTCATCTATGCAATGAGTGTGGGTATTAGGATTCTAGATATTAACTTGTTAAGATGTTAGTGTGCTATGCACATATTGCTGAAGTGGAAAGGCTATTGTTAAAATGGAAAGAGTACTCAAAATACCAAAAGAAGATATACATTGACAAGATAGAGCTTTGCATACGAGAATAAAATCTGTTATCAGAGGAAAACTGATTTGTATGAAAACTAAAGTTAACAAAACAAAATAAAAAGTGATATCATTATAATTCATCTGTGATACTAGGATTAGTTTGCAGCCAATTATACATAAATATCACTAGAATCAGTTAATATTGTAAACATTTTATTTTTGAATGATTGTTATATTTTGCCTTCTGTTGCTGAATGTCTGCCAATTTAACTGGGAGAATTTCACAAAATTTTCAGATACATTAAGTTTTTGGCTGACAATATGCAAAGGGAATTTGAAAAACATCAAAAGAAATGGTGGAAGTTTTCCATTTAAAGCAATTTATCTTTTTTTGTAGCTCAATGTACTAGCATTTCCAGTTTAGATTTATTGTAAAGTTGATTGGCAGTGGGGGGGGACTATATAAATGACAAGAAATTGAGGATCCACCTGGAACACTGCTTTAGGTTCCAGTTGTCACTGTATCATAAATGAAAGCAAACCAAAAATATTTTTTAAAAAAGAGCTGGGATTAAGAATGTTAAGACTGCAAAGGCCAAAAATAGTTAGGGAGCCCATGACTAAGAGGTTATTGCACATTGTACACATATTTGAACATTCTAAATAAATCTAAGTGGAAGAAAATGGTACTGCATTCCTTTACATATAATGGAAAAAATGTAAAGAAGGAACATTTTACATTAAATCTCAAATAAAAAACAGTTAGAAGTTTGTGAAGTCTTATCTAAAATGACTTTTTTTTAACATAAAGTTAAAAATAAACTCCAATTCTCAGTTTGTGCTAATTCAGTGAATGCTTCTAGGAAGGGACTGAGAATATTTTGAAATGTTCCTGATCTTTATGAATCCAGGGTTAAAATCAGTACCGTGTCCAGATAAAGATTTTCGGAAGTTTGTATGAGAGAAAGAAAAACCTGGTGGTTTGGAAAGGTGTGATGGATATGGATGAATGCTTGCCCTTCTTATGTGAAAATAAATTATCTTTCAGTGTTGACTTGGCTGCAGACTTAAAGTCTGCATGTAGTTGGAGGTCAGTGCACAGCAGGGTGGCCAGAACATAAGGAAGAAAACTGTGGATCTGGTGGGAAAGGGTGTGAGTCATTTCATAGACCTATGCATGTGTAAATTATGGAGGCATGTGCATATGCTTGTGTCATTTTATGGATGTACAGAGATAGGGTATATTGTTTCAGGAATTTATAATACTTGTAAAATTTCATAGTGTCTTCACTTGAGCTGTTAGCTAGCATTTTGAAGAATAGAGTGAGGGGAATCTTTATCTCCAATTTACTATTCTGAACAGTCATGCACTTGTCTAGCTAGTACCTTCGTGGAGATGATTGAAAGACAAGGCTTAGCTCAGACTGTCACTTACAAAGCCTACCCCTTTCCTTGGCAGCATAGAGGTCTCAGGGCAGTTGGACCTCCATGAATGGCAGCTCAGCCCTACCAAAAAGAATGTTTCAAAAGGCACAGGTAGAAATGCAAGGCTTCCAAGTCCTAAGAAACTTTCAAGTGTCATTTCTGCATTGTTTGGTAAAGCAAGTCACTAAATCCAGCCTAGATTCAAGGGAAAGGAAACAATTCTCCAACTTTTCTTATATGGTGTAGTGAAGATTTGTGGCCACATATAATCTCCTTCAGGCTGGTATCTGTCACGAAGAATTTACATACCTATCCAATACAAAATAGTTGTATAGTTAGCTTCTTTCTCAGTCACCCCCAAAGTCTCATCTCATTGTGGCACTTGAAGTCTAATGCTCATTATTTAAATCAGTTCCAGATGTGAATGAAATTTTTCGTGTCCTACTTCTTAGGTGTCCCATTTGCCAGCACAGCTCTTTTAACTCTAAAGGCCTGTAAATTAGAGACAATTTTATATATCGTCCTTTCTCCCTTTCCTCCATACACCTAATATACAGTGGTGACAAAAACATAAAATAGTCACAGTAGGCACTACCATAACAAAGTGTAAAACAGAAGGCACATAGCCAGCAAGGCCTGTGGCAATTCTGAATTCCATCTGGGCAGATGTCACTAATTATTTGATTCAGGCTCATTTTCATTCCCTGGAAATGTTTCTCCATGACTCTTGATCTTGTCCCTTGGGCCTTTGAGTCATCTCTTGTTTTTCTTTTTCCCCTGTGTGCAGTGAAATAACCTCTCCAGTCAGTTTCCTACCTTTAGAAGTTTGACAAGCAAATCCCTCTTTTCTTTTTCAGTGGTCATTTTGACTTTTAAACTGATACAACTTCTGTAACAATTTTGATGGACTTCCTATATATCAAATTATAACCTACAAAAGCCACATCTATATTTTGTTTCAAAAACACGCCTTTTCAATCTTAAGCTGAAAGTCTGCGTACTGTGGAATAATGAGGCAAAGTCCTAGAAGCCTCTTATCTAGATAAAAGGGAACCCTTTTGCTGGAGGTCCATTTGTCTAGCACTGAAGTCCAGAAATTACACCTATATGATTCTTATTCTATTGGATATACTTTTATTTTATTTTGAAGTTATCACCAAAGAAATTTGAAGCTGTACTTGAAATCTTTTCTATCTTTAATCTTTATGTGCTTTGCATGTTAGGCTGCAGATTTGATCTTTGTCCTAAAGTGATTTATAACTTCGAGGATATTTTGCAGGGAGAAATTGAAGATGATACACAATTTTGTTTACACCTAGAAAGTTCTAGATCTTTTTATTTCCTAAGTTCTGCTAAAAACCTGAACAATTCTTTTTTAGTTAATTTCTCTTCTACTTTGCAAATTCCCAAAGGCCACAGTACTCTCAAACTTCCCACCACTATGTAAGGTCCCCCTTTTCCTCATCCCCAACAGCATTTTCCCCATGGTCTTTACCAACAATCTTCTCAGAGCCCTTTGCCTGTCACTACCAGTTTCCTTCCATCTCTTCCAGCTTCTGGCCACCAACCAGTCCCAATGCCAGTGCTACATGTTCAAGTTTTCATTACTGCAGATCTCTATTTCCAGGTATAAAATTTTATTTGAGTTTTCTACTTAATCTACAGGAATTTACTCTAACGTATAAGGATTTAGAACAAGAAAACATTTGACAATATCACATGATTCTGTAGGTGAGAAATTTGGGCACAGCTCACCTGGTTGATTCTTTCATGCCATGTGACCTCAGTTGTGGTCACTTGGTATTCAGCTGCAGGAAACTGTTTTGAGACAGCTTTACTTGCATGCATGATGACTTGGTGAGTATGGCTGAAAAGCTAGGCTTAGCTTTGATTATCAACAAGCATTGTCTTAAAAGGGCAGTTTAGGTTTTCCAAAGAGAGCATTCTAAGAGAACCATATGAAAGTTACGAGGCTTATTATGACTTAGGCTTTGAGGTAACTTTCATGATGTTACTTCTGTATTCTTTTGCTCAAGCAATATCAAATTAGACCGTATCAAGGAGAATGAAATAGCTTTCACCTCTCAGTGGGATGCGTAGCAAAGAATTTGTGGCTATCTTTGTCAGACTTGTTCTAAGGTGACTTTTTAAAAAGGTGTGAATTATGAATTAATGATTTAAGTATACTGATTTTCTTCCCTGTATTGCAACTATTTTTTTATTTTTATTACATGGCGCAGTGTATAATGTTTACATTCATCATGGTGAATGTATGTATATAACACATATTATGTAATATGTATAATACATATTAATTCTTTTTTCATTCCTTTCTCTACATCTCCCTACCCACTTCCGCCATCTCTTGGTCCCCTTACCTTTTGAAAAAGATCTATTCCCTTGCTTCCAGTTATTTTTTATAGATGCTCAAGCTATCTTATGTATTGCTAGTGGGAATCTCTAGTTGACTTCTGAATCCTTTGACAAGACTCTGGTAGCATTTGATAGCTTCCTTTTCATATGATATGACAAAATGATTTGGGTATTATCTTACATTTATCCAAGAATCCTGATACCTTTTTGTGAAAAGAGTATTTTTTTTTAGTACCGGGAATTGGAGTTAGGACCTCGTGCTTACCAGGCAGGCGCTTGCCACTGAGCTATATCCCTGGCCTGAGAATAATATTTTGAGTTAACAAATTGAATGCTCAAAACAAAATGATTATGAAAATACCTCATAAAATTATTTTTGTATAAAACGTAGTTATAGTCGCTCTACCTTAGCCATAACATACATTTAGTCTTTCCTCTTTGACTTTCCCTTTTGCTCTTTATTTGGTCTTAGTTCTAAAAATAACTACATTTAATGCTTATTGACAACTGGTGTCCCTTTAGTCATTTTGGTTTCTTGAAACTTGTTCTCTAATAGATTTGTCTGGTTGAGCTCATGGAAACATAGTTTATGAATTTTTACATGTCAATAACAGCACATTGATGGCTTTCATACCAAAGTCAGAAATTATACAAAATCCTTAGTGTTCATTTTCTTTCCTTCAGTAATCTGAAAATCTTATTCTGTTTTCATAGGACATAAAGCACTGCTGTTGAAAAGCTTAGTAATAATTTAATTTTATTCCTATTATATGTCACTCTGATTTATTTTTCTGATACACAAAAGGAATTTTTCTGTCTCAAGTAAATAGGCACATATAATGATACACATTTTTTCCTGTGTAATTATATCCTAATAAAGTGATGTATTGAAAAAATCTTGAGAAGATTGTGCTGACTTTGATAAGTGTTTTATAAAATGTGTATCTTTATTAATGGTTCAATAAATTTGAAGAACAAATAGTCTCACATGGATACTTTATTTAAAACAGCACAAAACAAACATGCAAAAATAAAACTCTTTTAAAAGATGTACATTTAACATTTGAAAGGAAAATTTTAAAATGTTAATTCCAAAATCTTTCCTTCATAAATTTCTGTCCCTTTCCCCTGAAGAGTCAAAGTCAGTGGGGTAGAGTGGATCCAGGAATTTAGTTTTAAAATACTCTTCAGGTAGTTTTGATGCACTGTCAGATTTGGAAGCACTGGCCTAAAGTTTATCCTATCATTTTTCTTTAATTAGGAGCAAAGTTCTATTTTGGCTCATGGTTTGGAGTCTTCAGTCTAAGATTTGGCAAATCCATTGCTGTGGGCTCTTGATGGTGGTGCCAGATGGCAGTAGGGAGCACGTGTGCGGCAGACTGTCCGTTTGTGTTAGTCGTTTGCCCCATGGCTGGGACATAATACCTGGCACCCACAACTCAGAGGGAAGAGAGACTTATTTCATACTGTCAATTTTTAAATGTCCTACAACTCCGTCTCTTTATCAAGCTAACATAATGTACAAAAAAAAAAAAAAAAAAGAAAAAGAAAAACTCTTGCATTCTTAGAGCGATCACATTTCCTTTAGGTCTTCATTTAACTGCTTTACCAGAACTGAACTTTAGTGCCATAAAAATTAGCTTTTGTTATATTATGGGGAACATATTAAGCATATAAATTACGTTTTGAATGTAGCAGCAGTAATTTTGTGTTTGATTCAAATAACGGTTTTAACCTAAGATTCAAACATGAAGTAGTATAAAGCAAACCTCCCTTTCATGCTGCCTTTCCAGAGTGTGCTGGAATCTTTCAGATCCACTCTTGACTCCTCCCAGCCTGCTCTGTACCCTTGAGGCCAGCTGAGTGGACTGTCTTGCCCTCTGACCTCTAGGGGAATTCAAGGAGGCCCTTTTGAGAGATTAGGCAGCAGGGAGGAATATGAGGTCAGAGAACTTATCCACTGTCTTTCTCCCTATCTGGTCACAGTGGTTTGACTGTATCCACTGGATAAAGACCACAGCTCCAGTCATTCAGCCTTTTCTTTCCCACTATCCTTACAGGGTTTTGGCCTCTCTTTTCCTCTCAGGTTGAGGGGTGACAACTGCTTTGCTCATTTCAAGGTACTGAAGTATAGATGCTCTTCAGTTTACAGTGGAGTTATGTCCTGATAAAACCATTATATGTTGAAAGTGCATTTAATATACCTTTCCTGCCAAACCTCATAGCTTAACCTAGCCTAATTTAGATGTTCAGAACACTAACATAAGCCTATAGTTAGACAAAAATAAAATAAATAAATAATTCAAACACAAAGCCTAGTTTACAGTGAAGTGCTGACTTCATGTAACTTACTGCATACCTGTATCCAAAAAATGGTAACTGATAAACTATGAAGTCTCAGTTGTTTCCCCCTGTGATCTTGTGCTGACTGGAAGTTGCATTTTGCTGCTGATGTTCAGCATTGTGACAGAGTATCATACTCTGTCTTTTAGGCTGTGAAACAATCAAAATCAATATTTGAGATATGGTTTTCTACTGAATATGTATGGCCTTTGTAAAGAAATCATTAAGTTGAATCTTCTTAAGTTGGGGGCCATCCTTGCTGGTTGCCTTAAACTTTGCTCAATATTCATAAATAGTATTTTTATTAAATTACTCCCCATTACCCAGGTATGCCATCTGCTTCCTACACATTCTAACAGAAATTCAGAGCCAAGGAGTTCAGTCTAGGTATTTAACCAGTTCTTAAGGGAAAAGCCTTTTGTAAATGATGGGCTATTTTTCGCATTATCTTGAAGGCAGGAAATGAATTCTTCCCTCTTGTTACACCAAAGCAGGTACATTCATCAGTCATATTTCTTTTGCAATTTCCCAAACTAGCCATGCATCACATACAGTATTTTTGCTTCCCCACTTCCCTCAGGTAGTATTTGATAGCAGATATTTTGAGATTAAGATTCTGAAATATTTCTTCAGATAGCCATTTTTAAATGTGTATATGAGGTGTGTAGATTTATGAAATAGGAATAAAACAGTGGATAACAGACAAAGTGCTTTTCCTCCTGGTATATATATTACAGGAGGTTCCCAATTTTAAAGAAATAAACAAATACAAAGAAGGTAATTTAAGATAGTGCTAAAGCCATTGATAAAAGGATAGTGTAAATTGACAGAATGTGCCTATAGGAAGTAGTTATTTTAGAGAAAGCTGAAAGCTAGACTGTGATATTCCCTGAAATAAGATCAATGTAGTTAGAAAACCAGATGTATAGATGGCAAGCTTGATTTTTTGGGGGGTGAGGTAGGAAATCTAACACTGATTAATTGGAGAGTTGGGCTTTCAGGCTTTTCACTGTTAGAGTCTGCAAGCTAATATTTTCACAGAAAGTACTTTGGATGTGGGAAGCACTTGGTTGCCACTCTAGAGTGTTACCTTGTTGAGAATTAGTAAGGCAATCAGATGACTTTGTGTTGGAAGCTGTGGAGAATGGGCCCGTTCAGTCATCTACTTTTACCCAAATGAATGAATTCTAATAAAGGTCCCTGTTCTTCAAGACCCAGAACAGCCATTAGAATATATGGTACTGTTTTGCTGTATTAGAAAAAAAGGTCATTCTGGGCTGATGATATAGATGATTGCAAGGCGCCCTGCATTCTTGGCAAGCAGAGCAAGAACCTTTCAGCCACCAGATGCCCTCTTTGTGAACTGACCAATTGCACGAGCTGACCTTGGAGTTAGTTAATATATTCATGACTGCACGTGAAAAATATGAGAATACATAAATCCCCACTGTGGTATAAACAGTGATGCATCCCATAACAATGTGTGATCCATGATGGACACATCCACAATAACGTTCTCATAAGATTATCCTGCTTAGTGATGTTGTAGATATATTAATATAGCTACGTGTACTCTATGATGCTCACATAATGACAGACTCCTTTAGTGACACATTTCTCAGAAATTATCCAATTTTTAAGCAATGGATGATTTTAGACATACTTATATGCACATACCATTCCCACTCCCTTCTTAGCAAATATGGACTTTTTTTTGAAAAATTTCATTGAAGGTACACATATTTTTGCACTAATATAGATTGATCTGAACAAACTTCACATTACAGGCAAAATAACCCTGCCCCGTAGCTCTTAGAAGCAGTCACTGCCTTTATTACTTGATTTGATAACCAATCCATGATGTTGTCATAGAGATATGAAAAATTACATTAGTGTAATGTTTTCCAGTTTTATGAAGGGAATGCTATCCTGTACTGCATTTATGGCTGGATGTATAGGTGTTATGGTCTGTAACTGTGCTATCTAACGTAGTAGCCATAGTCTATGTGGGGCTATTGAGGACTAGATTTGTGCTGACTGAAGTTCAAATCAAATGTAAAATGTCTCTTCAATAATTTTTACAGATTACTTGTTGAAATGATTGTATTTTTGATATATTGGATTAAATAAAATATACTATAAATATTAAATTTATCTGTTTTTTAACGTGGCCACTTGAAAGTTACCACATGTGTGGCTTTTATTTTATTTCCATTACATGTGCTAGTCTAAAGTATTTTAATTATTGTTTTAATAATTCTTTGGTGTGTTGTTCTTGATCTGTGCTGGCTCTCCAACTTTTTACATCCATGATTTTCTTTTTTGTAAAACTTACTGACTTAATTCATTCAGTTCATGCACCATACATTAGAATTTCAAGAACATTTGAAGGTTATGTTAGTAGTTCTTTACCCTAGCTTCTTCATAATCTTTTGTGGAGATTAAAAATAAATAAAGATTTAAAAAAATTTTATAATCCCATAATTTCTGATTTAAAAGGTTTTGGGTGGACGGGGTTAATCTAATATATGTAGTAAAAACAAAAATAAAAACAAACTCCTCATAGGTGAATCAGGGTAGAGAGTAACTAGTTTATGAAGCTACAGTGGGAAAGTTAAGCCTGACTTGGTAATGCTAGAAGTGTGGCTGCTCTAGTTATTAATCTGGGGGGGCTATATCCAAAGTTCCCAAGATTCAAGTCTCAGAAGTTTGAGTGCTAACCAAACTTGATCCTCTCAAAAACTGAGACAGACATCCCTACCCATATTTCACAGATGAGTAATCTGAGACTCAAGACACTTTAGACAAGAAATCAAGGTGCTGTTAATTAACTAATACTGAAAGAAAGTTTCAGACCTTTCTGTAAAGATTTATAACATTGGTGTCTCCCAGTTGTTGGGTGTCATAAACTTGTGATATCTCAGTGGTTCTAGGCAAGTTGAATTTTTTTGTGTGTGGTGCTGGAAATTGAATCCATAGCCTTCTACTTGTTAAGCAAACATTAACGGCCTGGCAAGCTGCATTTTTTAATCCCATGAGAAATTTCAGTGGTACAGAGGTACACTTTGTAAGGTAAAGCCAATAAGATGTAGGAATTCAGTACAACCTCTTCCCTTCCTCCAATCCCATAGATCTTCTTAGGTAGTAGTTGATTGAGATACTTGGCCCAGTTTACGATGACAGTAATTTCCTACCTATGTGTTATTAGAAAGTGATGGTTAGCTTATGAAAAATAGCACAGCCACTGGGAGAAATATGTATTTGTATGGTCTACCTTAATCTTGGAAAATCTAAATGTGTTACTGTTCTCTTGAATTCTCAGGAGACAGCATTTTTCCAGAAGGTTTTCTTTGACTTCCTTTCAGATATGTTGGGGGAGAAATGGAAGTCGTGGTCATTTTTCAAAAGAGCCTAAATAGGTACACAAGCACTGTAAACAATGGAAGAAATATGTGGATGGGTATAGAAAAAGTTTTTGAAGAAAAATTTTCTGTCTAAAATACACAGTTCAATTTTTGAATAATTACAGTAGGTTTCACTTTGATTTTAAAATTTGCGTTTTTTCCCCTAAAAATATGACCAACCCAAGAGAATTACATGTCCACATTCCTATTAGGAGTGATACGAATTTGACACCCATAATTCTGTGCTAGTAACATGTTTTTACCCTTTTTTTCTGATAAGCTTGATAAAGATCATTTAGAACCTCACATGGAGTAGACAGTATATCAGAAATCTTGTCAACTTTGCATTAAATTCAAGAAAGTTTTGTTTTCTGTCACCACTTTATGGAAATTAATAACATACTTTTGTTTTGTAAGAGCAAACCAAATCAAAAGCACCAATACCGTGTTTTTGTTTTTTCATCAATGTGAACTTCTTTATTGCCAAATTTCAAAACTCTGCTGGGACTAATTTAATAGTTCTTGTTATGTTGCATATTTCTTGTGTTTCTGGAATGATTGTGCTGTGTGATAAGTAATTACTCAGCGTTCACTCATTTACTTTGCGTTGCATCTGGGTTTGGTAGACTCAGGGTCTCTTGCATTTGTGTTTTAGCGAAGTTCCAGCAGTGGGCTATGGCCCGCTCTTTGCTGCATTGCCACTTTAGGTCATGTTTTTCTTATTGTTCCCAAACTTCTGACTTTGTTTCATAGCAGTTGATTTGTATCACTTACCCTTGTCTTAGTGCACATGTCTTTGTTGCACTGGACAAAGTATTTTATTTGCCTGTCTGTAAGAGTCTGGACTTGACACCAGTCCACGTATCCTCTAGTCTACAATGTGCTCTTCTAAATCTCATGTGAACTGATTTTTGATTGGTTTGGAGTTAATTAACCCCAAAGTGTGTGTTTCCTTAGCCTTAGTTTTGAAGTCTTGGAAGAAAGACACGAATTAAATTATTTCATATTTCCTGTGTGAGAGATTTCTTTGTGATTAGTTTAGCTCAGTAGTTGCTAGAGGCTTTTGAACTGCAATGTCTTAAAACAAACTACAGTAAAGCCAAATGTTCCGGATACTGTTGTCCTGTTTGACTTCTGCTTAAGACAGATCCAGAGGATCTTTGGGGAGTAGGAACCAGGGGTGTTATGTGAGGTACAAACTCTTCAACATTTGCAGCTGTGTTCAACAACTCACTACACTTGCAGTTGTTTTCTTGTGTCTGCTGGGACCTAAAAATCCCCTATCCCATGCAATCTGTTGATAGAACTTCTAATTAGGGGAGAAAAACCAGTAAGGGCAGAGCACAATCATGAATGTAGTATAGACTTTCAGCCATCAGCATCTGCATTGTGAGAACTTGATCAGAGAATGCTCTGCAACAGGTTTTACTTCACAAGCTGTTATCTTATTGGTACTTTGATAGTCACTATCAAGTGTTAGTAACGAAGGGTCAGAATTTAAACAGCAGTATTATTAAAAATATCTAACAAAAAATTAAAAATCTTTTTTGTTCTAAATACATGTGTTGAGAGATAGTCCAATTTTGTTAAAAATCAATGGCTTCATTTTGAAGCTGTTTAACTTTTCCCCCATCCAATGACCCACATCCCACAGAGCAATCACGTTCTTCTTTCAGGATAGGGGAAATATGAAGCCAGTGTATGTCCTTGTCTGTGATTGTGTGAAAATGAACTCAGTTAATCTGACTAACAGGCAATTAAGAGAGTGTGTATGTTGTAACCTTTCTAGTTTTTCTCCTAGCACTAGATCTGCAAAAATTTGAGAGCTTTTATGGAGAGGTAGCATTAAAGTATGGTGAAGGGCCAGTACTCTGCAGCCAGACTCCTTCATTGAAGTTCTGGCTGTACCACTTAATAGCTGTGTGACTTGGGGAAAGTCACTCTACTTCTCTGTGATTTGCTACCTCATGAGTAAAATGAGGATCATAACATACTTAACTAATTTGATTTTTATGGGGATTAAGTGACTTAATTTGTGTGAGATATTTAGAACAGACTCTGGCAGAGAGTAATCTCGTAGTCAGGTGATAACTATTATTCCTAAGTATAAAAACTAAAAACATTGGTAATAAAGTAACAGCATGGGTATCCTTAGCATTTTGCAGGTATAAGGTGGCAACATAATCCTCATAATTGCACTGACATCCAGAGAGAAAAGATCCCTTCTTAGATACTCTAGAGTGGAAAAATTGTGACTCTTCGGAAACCCCAGCGTGAGCTGATCACAGAATTAGATAAAGAACCCAGGTTTTCTAATTCCTAGTCAGGTGCTGGAGCATGATCAGGATGAATGATGATGAACAATAGCCTGGCTGTTCAGAGCCTGACCTTCCAGGTCCAAATGGAGACTCCAAAACAAACAAACATGAGTTCTTGTTTTTATTACCCTGGGGTGGAAACTGCCTGAGACTTTGGGGAATTCAGCTCATTACTTTCAGTCTCTGAATGTCTCAGACTTTCTTGAAACTGAGTTCCTGTCATGACATAGTGGTTCTCCATGAAACCCACTCTTTTCACTTTGCAATTCTTAAATATTAGTGGAGATTTTCCTCCCAGTAGTTTCCCCTTTTACTCAACTACTCATCCTCTCATAAACTTCTTTAGACAATCAAAAGTAGTGTGTTTTAAAGAAAATAATTATAAAAACTCTTTAAGATTTACTAGTTCTATGACAACGATGCCCAGAAATGTTTCCTTTACAGCTACAGTCATTTAAAACACTCATGTGTTACAATATACACTTTTCATACTCTCCAGAAATCTCCGGCAAGGAGAGTTGACTATTTAACCTCTCTTCTCTAGATAACTATATACTCAGAAATTTTGGCAAATTTTAGGATCACGAAACTTCAGATTTGAAAGGTGACTTTGGGGACCTCACAGAAAAGTGGTTTTTAAGACCATGTGCTACGAATTTCTTGACACTTCCGCAGCAGCACGCTGTGGGGCAAAGGGACCGTGGAAAAAGTCTGCCTCATTTTTTTTATCTCCCCTCAACAAGAATTTCAAAAATATATGTTAGATACATTGGTCAGCTCTATGATATTTATTTTGAAAAAAGAAAAGATTTTTCAGTTGGAATAATGTTTGGGAGATACTGATCTAGAGTAATTTTTCTCATTTCACCCAGGAGGAAATGAATGACAATTAAATATCTTAATCTTTAGGTTTTGAGAGTTTGCCACAAATTTCAAAATTTAAAAGGTTGGAGATCATTTTTTAAGTGAGGACAGATTAGGAGAACATTCATCATTGTTTAGTTTCAGAAATTGTCTCTTTCTTTCTTTCTTTTCCTCTTTCTTTCTTTCTTTCCTTTTGCACAAGCCTGAAGTCTTTTCACAAGCCTAAAGTCTAGTTTTCATTGCTTCATCATGTCCTTACTCAGGAACACCCAGTAATGTGCATCAAAATTCAAGTTTATAAAGTAAAAACAATGATTAGTCTCTTCACACAAAGCAAGGATTCCTATAAAGAGTGGGGTAAAATTTCCAATGGTATATTCAAATTGAGGTTATTTCTAAAATATGCTTACATATAATTGTTCAGGAGTATAATCTTTTCTTTATGTTGCACATTGAAGTATTCTTGTACTGAGATTTTTATCAACAGATGAGTAATTTTGTACCTTTAGTTTACAGTAATATTCTGTTACTTTTCAGAAAAAGAAACATGCTTATGTTTGCCTTAAATAAGACATGTACACATCATAGATTGTATTTTCATTTTTATATTAGAATACTAAGATTATAAGGCTAGCAAAAAAGAAAAGACCAATAAATTAAGAGTTTAAAGATATTATTAAATAACAAAGTGGGAAAATTGGCTGTAACCTTTGACTTATGTTTTTTATATAGTTTTATTCATTCCTCTAATTGTTTCAGCATTTCCTATGTGTTAGGCTTTAGGTTGGGGCTATAATGGAGAGAAAAGTACAGCCCCTGCTTTCAGGATATTTATAGTCTACAAGAGGAGGTGAGAGAGTGACCACACAGTGACAGGAAGGGTAATAAGTGCTGTGGGCTGAGTGGGTTCTGGGAACTTTCTGAACACATATGAAGGATGCTGTCTTTTATCAGTAAGGGATGGGGAAAAGTTGGAGGAAAGCTCCGATTAGAAGAAGTAATAATCTGAAATGAGACATCACAGGCAGGTAAACAAAGGCAACTGTGAAAGAGTTTAAGAGACTTGCAGCTCCATGGTAGGGAAACAAATGGTCCACCCAAAGACCCATAGAGGCTATAGGAGGCCCTTAGATTTGGCACTCAGACTGGAGTGTGTGGAGCAGTGGAAAGAGGTAATATCCTGAATGTTCTTTGAGTTAAGCCTCATCCTGTGGAATTCTGTAAGAATTTAAGCAGGAACGACTTGCTTAGATTTACAGTTTTAAAAGACTACTGCCTGTGATGTGAGAGAAAAAACTAAGAAAGGAACAACTGGGGAGTTAGGCATTTGTGGAAGGGGAATAGTGTCAACCTGAACCAAATAAGAATTGGAGAGGGACAGAAGGAGATACATCATACAATATTATGAAGGTGGAAACAACAGAATTTAAATTATATTTTCAGCTAAAGGTGGGGAGGAGTTGAGATAACCCCAGAGTCCTGCCCTGGGCTATTGGTGTCTCACTCGGCAGTTTCCTAAAATAATGAGTTGGGAAGGGAATAGTATTTGAAAGAGGGACTGCTACTATCAGACCTAGATGGTTTAAATCTGTATTTCCATGGGTTAAACAAGTGGAGATGACTCAGAAGGAGTTTAATATATTTAGGGCAGCAGGAAAAAGATCTAACTGGGTGGTACAATGATGCTAGTTCTGCTATGTTAGGGCAAAATTGATTCTGTAGAAGAAAGAGTAACCTGGGTGGTGTGGACCTATTTTTTTTTTTAAATTCACACATGCCTTTGTTTACGAGATGGATATTTTTTGCTAAAGTCTGTGTGAACTTAAATTTTATCATGTGAGTTTTTAAAAGCTCACTGAAGATATTAGTGTATTAATGAATTTTGCAAAGTGAAGAATACTTTTCTAATAAAATTAATATCCTTCTAATTTATCTTTTGTAGAAAGATTTTCCACATTAAAGTTTATTAAATCAAGTGATACCTAATCAGTGTATCCAGAAAGAGTCAGAAAATGTGCCAGAACATCAGGTTATATTGTTTACTTCAGAAAATGACAGACTAAGAAATTTCTTTGCAAATTTTTAGACATCTTTTGGAGATGAAAAATTAAGTTCGCTTTTTATTTCATCTTAGGTTATCCACTTAGAACAAATTGAAGCATGTTTTGGGAACAATAGCACACATGTTTTTCCCCTTAACATAACAATGTATTAGCCATTTTTGGAAGTCAGAATAGACAGTTTTCTGTGTCCTAAACTCAGCTTCCATCTAGCCATGTGGCAGTGGAGGCCAAAAATTTCACATTCTGCACTGATTGCCAGCTTTCAAAACATACCAACAAGCTAAGAGTATCAAATGCTCATGTCTGTTTTTCTACAGCTACTAGAGGTTACTTCTTACTGTATTATAGGGGAAAGATCATAAAGGAAAGAAGTTACCCAGGAAGTATGCATGTAGCAGAAACTGCTTAAATCTTAGCTTCTTATTTGATATAGTGAGAAACAAATGAGGCTTTATTCACTGACGTTTTCCTGACCTCCTTACAGACATTTACCTCAAGTTAATCTAGTTAAAGATGGAGTAATATTTACAGTCTTTAGATTTAGTTGGGATCAAGGAGGTTTCCCTAGTTTTGCTGTTGAGAGAATCAGGGTTCCTAGTCGTTTAAACAAAAATATATGAAATTTGTTACCTACTGTATCCTACATGATATGCAAAAGTGGTAAAATTGATGTGCACTTTTCTCTCTGAGTATTTATGTAGTTATATATTTAAGTTCACTTCTGAAGTGGGCTGTCATTGGTTCTGCCAAAGTCACATTACTAGATCTCAAACTGGAAGAACTTTTCCCTTTTACATGTTTAGTTATATATTGGAAAATTATGTAATTAGCAATGATCACTCCTACTCAACAAAAATAGTTCACTTCTATGTGCTATTGATAAATCATGCCCACTTCCAAGCCAGTTATTTTAGCATTTTAATAATACACATAGATTTATTTCATAGGCTAATTTTATGCTCAAATTGACTATATTTTCTCAACTTGCAAATATGAAAATAATGAATTGGTTTTGAGTCTCATCTGTATTGGAAGCACTGAGTTACTGAGAGTTGAAGGTATACTTCTTCACTTTTCTTCAAGAATTTGCAAACTAATTAAAAAGAAAAAAATGTAAAGTTCATGAGCTAATTTTTCTCCCATACGACAGTATTTCTAAACTACACTTTAAAGCCATTTCTCTGTCCTCTTCCTCCTGCAAACATGCAAATATGAGGAAAATTCTATCTCTATCTGCAAACTTCTACATAGTTAAAATCCATATTTTATATCCATTTTACTTGTGGACTTCTCACTCTCAATGTCTACACAATTTGGAACTCAAAATGTTTCAATTAATTTATCATCTTCCTCAATCCTATTTCCACCTTTGTTTTAGAGACAGGGTCTTCCTATGTAGTCCAGGCTGAACTTGAACTTAATATATAGCCCAGGCTGGCCTTGAATTCAAGATATCTTGCCTCAGCCTCCCACTTGCTGGGATTATTGTATGCTATACCACACTTGGCTACTTTTGCTCTTAATCTGTTTTCTATTTATTGAGTTGCTAAAGCCTTATATACAGAAATGTTCTTGATTCTTGCTTGTGTCTCACCCACACATTTAATCAACCACTGAATTATTGGAGCTCTATTTCCTCTGCTTCTATCACTTTCTTTTTGGTCTGTTCACTTTCCAGTCTCTACATTTGCCATCTAAGCCTAAACCTCTACCCCTTTTCATCTAGGCTACTTTGCTACCATCTTCCTTGGTGTTGCATAAATTTAAGGATACAGTTCCATTGCTATTTGGATGCCTTCCATAAGTCTCAGGATAGAATTTAAGCTTCTGAGCCAGGATTAAATGTCCCTCTCACTAGCTTCATCTGCCCCATATCACGCCACTTATTAAAAGCTACTTGTAGTTCTTTGACCTACCCCTGGAATTTCTCTTTATCCACCAAAACCTACCTCAAGGATTAGTTTCTCCAAGAGGCCTTCCTGAGTATCAGTATGCTTTTTGATGACATTCCAAAAGTCCTATGATTCCCTCCCTTACAGCATGGATCAGACATTTTCATAAACAGTAACTATTCATCTGTCTCTGTATTAGACACCAAAAAAGATCCTTGAGTACTCACATTTCATAACTGTATGTTCTGTTGTCTAGTAGAAGACTTTTCATATGGAAGAAGCTCATTAAGGCCTCGCAAGTAGGCCCATCCATACAACAGAATGCTGTTCGGTAATGAAAGCGAATATACGATTGGTACATATGGCAACATGACTGAATCTCAGAATAATTATGTTAAGAGAAGTAGCCAAGTGGAAAAGTATGTACTGTACAATTCCACTTATATAAAATTCAAGAGAATAAAAATTAACTTACAATAACAAAAGACCAGATCAGTAGTTGTCTAAGAAGGGAGAGGAAAAGCAAATGAGAGTGATACATATGTTCATTAGTATGTTGAATTATGATGATGGTTTCTTAAGTGTATACAAATGTTGGAAATTTTAAACATATGCAGTGTATTGCAAGCCAGTAACCCAGTTAAAAATAACACAAGACAAAGGAAAGACTGCACTGATGAATGCCTTTAAGCTTTGGGAATACAGTGTCAGTGACTCAGGCAAAGATGTAGGGCCCTATCTGCTACTAACCATATACTTTTGACAGCAGAACTCCATTGCATGCTTGGGCTGGTGGTTCCCACCACTTACTTTATCATCCTTATTCCTTGCTTGATTCCTGCTTAAACCACTATCCCTGCTTCTAAACTGATGTGAGATTCAGTTGTTTGGGATATTGGGAGTGAGTGAAACTTTGATTCATGTCATGATGAACTATATTCTAGAAGAGGAACAGAGGGTCCAGAGAAGAGCACCCCTTTGCCAATGGTTGGAATGGGGGTGATGAGTTCTATGAATGACCGTGATACTAGGAGATATAGGGTAGGACTGGGGACACAGGACTCCTGGTACTATGAATCTTGAGCCCCAGGATTCTTTGTATTAAGGAAAATAGAAAAGAAGATATTCTACTGGTTACTTAAAATGAAACTCGCCCCAAATAGCTAAATCAAGTTCACTCTGTGATCTATAAAGCCAGAATCAAATACAGCTTGATTTTAGGGCCTAGGAGAAGACTGAACACCACTCCAAGCACCACTCCTTCTAACTTCTAAAGTCCTCTCTTAGGAGATGGAGGCTTTTATTCCATAATAGGAAATGAGAGTTACAATAGAAAACTCTTAAAGATAGAATTTAAAAAGAGTGAATGTATTTGAAATAATTTGAGTGAAAGTAGGAATAATAATATCACAATTTGCTATTGCTATTGGGGGCAGGTAGAAATTAAGAAGGCACAAAATACCAAGGCTTGGGGAGGAGAAAAGACTCACAAATACTAATAGGAAGACTAGAGGGAAAAGACAGAATCATGCCAGTCTTATTATTATTCATTTTTGTACAGACAAATGGGAAGTGAGTTTACTCTATATCACCTCAGAAACCTAGAGTTCCATGGATGTGATTGATATGTCTACATGAGAACAAAGGGCAATGACTGGTCATTTAATATACCCTTAGCTATATCAGATCAAAGAGCAGGACAGTCAGAAAGTGATTTCAGGCTTCAGTCAAGCAACCATAATTCTTCTTCTTTCTTTATGTAATGTATGGGCACAGCACTAAGAATTCCAAAACATTAATGAAAGGTGTTTGAGAATAACATAATTTCACACTTACAGTAAGTTTAAATAAGGACAAAATGATTATACAAACAAAAGAACAAATGAACAGGAGGAGAACAATCACTGAAGAAAAACGAAATGTCTGCAGAATATACACACATTTTCCTAAGTAATTTCTCCTGGCACTGTGCAAACAGAATTGTTGAAGTTTTTCGGTTGAGCAGAGCCATATGGGCTTGGTTTGGGAGATGATTCCTGGCAGCATTTTGAAGGGGGAGGGACATGATTTGACACTGATGATCTGTGATGACTTCTGGGCTGGAGTGATGTTGAGGTACAAGCAAGAGAGTCTAAAGTGCGCCTGACATGTAAAATATGTCAAGACCCAGACACTGATGAAATGTAACTAGAAATGTTTCAGAGACAAAAAGTGTCAGAACATAGGGAAGGAAAAAAAACCACAAAAATCACCAAAATCACTGCTGAAGTTTGGTGAAAATAATTTATTAAGTAATAGGACAAAAGAAAAGGATAAATGTGACTACCATGAAAATGGGAAAAGGAGATGAGGAGAAAGAACTCTAGTCTTGACTTACAAATTGTCTCATAATTACATCTTCCTTATGGAAGAAACCCTGGTTATTTTAGGGTTTTTTTGTATAGGAAAAGGATTCTGGTGAAACTGAGAATCAAGCTAACTGCTTTTTTTGAATAACTGATCATTAGTAGCAAAAGTGAGGAATGATGATGCTTCCAGGGAACTCAGTATTGGATACTAAAAGGAATTTCTGAAAAAAAATTAAAGTCTGCTACCATGCAAGAATAAACAAAATTTAAAGATTCTTCCAAGATAGGGGGCTTGGAAGAGAATGTGTAACAGGCTAATGAGCACAAAAAGACTCATCTCTTAGAAAAATGCATGAATAAGCTTAAGTATCACATTATTTCTCTTACATGAGAAACTCAAACTATAAATGAAGAGCAAAGTAAAAGATAGATAATCGGAAGTAGGAAGATAGATCTTTCTCAGATGGGGCAGGGATCAAGAGATGTAGGGAGTGGGAGGAAGGGGAGGGCTGAGGGATGAAAAAGGAATCAAGATGTGTTATGTGCATGCACCAATTCCACACAAAGTAAATAGTATGTCCTGCAAACACGTGCAAACAAATGCATAGAAAAAATGTGAAAATTTAAAAACAACGTTGTTTCACCAAGAACTTTGAAATAGTTACTTAGCTTCCCACCCACAAGCTGCTGTGTACCAGACCACAGCCTCTGTTTTATTTGAGACTGTCTTTGGCTTCCAACCTGTCATGATGCATGTACCAGGTCACATTGTAAAATAATTTGATGTTCATTTATGGAGAGAGAAAACATTTCCTAAATCTTCTTTCCAGGCCACCTGTAAAGCCAGTGACAGGGCAAGCTAAATAAACAGGAAAGCCAGCATCCTCTGCTTCAGAAACCAAACATTCACACAAGGACTGATTCTCTGGGTAGGTAGGTCAGTCATGATCCACATCTGAACATCTGCTTTTCTCAGCCTTTCCTCTCCCTTGACGTATAAAGTCCTGGCCTTTATTCATGTGAAAAAAAGGTTCACCTTATTTATAATGGAATGGAAGAACATTTAGCAAATCTGGGTAAATGGAGCTTTAACGTTTTGTAAAATGTGAGCAATGGGTAGAAAAAAAGGCACCACCAGATTTATGGATTAAAAGGAATGCGAAGATTAAAAGGAATACATTATAAAGGATTAGACTTTTGGGAATTTTTGAAACTCAGAAAATATTCTATATTGTTGATGAATTTGGAGTATGTGTAATAAAAACATTAACAGAGCAGGTGAATTTTAAAGCTACTCACAGCAAGCAGGAAGGAAAGCAGAATCGCACACATTTACTGTATGGGACAAATTGGCTTGAATCTCTGGATTTCACTTCATATTCTTGATCTGCAGTTAATTTTTGATTATAGCACAGACTTGGCAGAAGAATCTGACTTGCTAGATGTGTTCCAAAAGAAAAAAAAAGTCTCTGGCATTTCCTGTTGGTTGGAAGCTGTTTGGCTCTCTGCATCAGTATTTAGTGTTATCATTGGCCAAGCACCTTTGCTGGGTAGAAAAATACTGGTGCAAATTTTACTGGCGAGCTGGGAGCAGAAGCCATAAAAATTCTCAATTTCCCTTTTAAAAACTTAACTCATTTGTCCAAGAGGAATGAATACAGAAGGACAAGAGATTTTAAACTTCCCGTACATCTGGGTATGGCAGTGTATTTTGACTCCAAGCACAATAAAACAACCTTACTTGCTGGTGGTATATGACATAATGACCCAAATATGTTTTTAAAAAATCATTTATTGCTGTACATAAACAGCAAAGTTAGCGCAAGGGATGATAAAATAACACGGGTAATTCTTCCTTTAGCTGGGAACCATTGGCGGCCCATTAGGATTCCAGATGTAGTTGCGTGTGCTTTTCCATTTGTTTTCCAATGTCTAGTGCTTATGCCCTTGGTACCTTGACGGTGGTTGTCAGGCATGTTGGCTTTTCAGCTTGAGGTCTTCCTTGGAGAAACACACTGATCAGGCTCTGGGCTATAAAGCAGACTATTGTCTTGGGCCCAGTTTGTTGAGAACATGAGACCCAGGGCGGCCTCCTGCCAAAGGTCAAATACCAGCTTGACCCACGTTCCTCAAATCAACATTGGACCTCCCCAGACAAGAGATACTCCAACTCTTTCAGTAGAAAAAGTGGTTCTATATTTTATTACTCTGTAATAACAGGGATTGTTAGAGTGCAAATAAGCTCAAATACATTTCGATCAACTATTTATTTTGGTAACTTTGAAAAATGAAAAATGAAAAAACAACCAGAACCTTACAGATGAAAAACAAAACCATACAAATAAGAATAAAATGTATTCCAACATTTGGGAACTGAAAAAAGGAGCAAACTCTGTGCCTCGCCGTCCAAGACAATCTAAGAAGCAGTAGTGGGGAACATACTTGTAAAACGGCACTGTACAGATAGAATCATTGTACTTTAGGCAGAGAAGAAAAGCAGCTAAAAATAGAACCATAGCTAATTTAGCAAGTGCCCTGACTGCCAAAAATGCATGTCTGAAATCAGGTGGGTGTTTCTTTATGAGTCACTTAGCCAAATGTAAAATTTATAACCTAGCCTTGTGCAGACTCTAGCAAAGATTCAGAGCATCAGTTTATTACAGGGCTACTATTAAGGATTCTTAAAATTCCCCAGCTTTACACTTTGCACCCCAGGGGTCTAGCCTTAGCTAGTTATGATTGGGCCTGGCCCAAATGTTCCTATTAGGCAGGGATTTAAGTATTCAACAATACAGTTAGGCCCTTTCTGTGGAGCTGAATGCTCTTCCTCATGGGGAGCTCAACTCACCCCTCCTGTGTCCAACAACAGCAACTTCCCTTTGCTTCTTACCACTTTTCACCTGTGCCCTGGCTTAGCAAATCAAGGGAAATAATGCTTAAAGAAAACAAAATAAACAGCAGATGGTTGAGTGTACTCTGGGATGAATAAATTATGGCTGCAGAGGAGAAAAGTGAGCCAGTGGATGCACATGGGTGTATTTGTCGATGACATACAGGATGCTCAGCACGCTGACCTCAACATGTACCAGGCCTACCGCCATTAATCACTCTGCATAATCCAAGCCAGAAATTTAATGAGCCCAGGGGATCAGTGGCCCCTTGGAGTGGGAGTGGGAACTGAGAAAGTGAACCCAAGGCAAATACAAAATGCAAACTTCGATCCAGCTAAGATGGCAGTGGCTTCTCAGTGCCCAAGAAACTCAAGTGGTTCAGGGTGAACTTTTACTCCGTGTTGAATCAGACAGATGGAACACGATCACCCGAAGAACTGCATATTCTGCAGCAGTGTCATTTTCTGTAATAAATAATAAAATGATTATTCCCTAGGATGTCATAATGCCATTTGGGGAATTTTGCTTAGTTGATAAGTGGAACCCAAGTGTTCAGCTTCTTAAAAATCAAATGGTTTATCAAATTTGTCACCAAGATAAATCATGAAATGTCTGTAACATCAAGTTCCTTTTACACATTTGAGATTTAAATGTACTTTTAATTAATCTAAAGTATATAATCTGAAAAATTTGGCACCCTCTCATCCATGGTACCGTTTTCTCACTGGAGCTACCTACATCTCTTACAACCATATCGCTAGATTAAGGCAATTAAAATATATTATGTTCATCAATAGTCTTCAAATAGATTTTTAAATATGTGATATATACATACAATGAAATGTTATTTCACCTTTAAAAGAAAGAAAATTCTGTCAGATGGATTTGTATGGGTGAACCTTGTGGACATTAAGCTAAGTAAAATAAACTAGTTACAAAACGACATATACTGTATGACTTATATGAGATTTCTAAAATCATAAAATTCACAAAAACAGAAAGTAAAATGGTGATTAGCAGGAACTGAGGTTGGGGAAAATGGGGAGTTGTTTAATAGATATAGAGTGTCAGTTTTGCAGGGTGAAATTTCATGGAATCCATTGTACAACAATGTGACTGTATTTAACACTACTTACTGATACACTTACAAAGGTTGAGATGGTGATTTTTTTTTTAATAATGGAAAACTTTGGTTGTATTCTCCTTTACTTGTTTAATGTTAGAGAATTAGAATGGTTATACCACTTGTGTACACTGGAACCTGGGAACTGTTAAAGCCATCCCCAAAACTAACATAGGGATTAATTTTAAAAATAAACATTTTATATGAAAAATTTCAAACATTCACTGGATAAAATGGTAAAATAAACCACAGATAGCCACTGCCAATTATAATTTTGTGAAAATTTTAGCTAAATTGTGATTTTAGTTATAATCTTGCCAATTCTGTTTTATCTGTTCCCCTATCTTTTTTTTCTGAAATATTTTAAAATAACGACTAGATTTATTTTAAATTATGGCTTAAGCCAGGGATTTAGCTCAGTGGCATAAGCACTTGCCTGGCAAGCACAAGGTTGTGAGTTTGATCCCTGGTACCAAATAAATAAATAAATAAATAAAAGTTATGGATTAAGCACTTATTTCAGAAACTCAGAATGCTTTGCTGAAATATCTTTTTGCCTAAAAAAATGATGTTCGTGATATTTTCTGTAGTACTTCAATTTTTTAAAATATAAAATGCAGGTAGCTATGTGGGAAAGACACTAGGGATGGCTTACAATAACAAGAATGAATAAACCCTTAAGACTCAATTTGTTACTGCAGTGAAAGCGCTAAAGTGAAGAAGGGTGAAGTGCTTACTGTTAGGGATTGGGAATTGTTTAAGGAAAACACCTTTGTTTCTTCTGGACGCAATTTAAGGTAAAAATCTCTTTTAAAATGTGGTTGTTTTACTACTATTGCCTAGATAAGAGAGAAGTCAGACTGGGTTCATTTACAAACCAGATGTGTGACCTTGGGTGAGTCCCTGCATTTTTCAGGGACTAGTTATTGTATACTGCATAAAATGATGACTTTCAAAAAGATAGTTGCTAAAATCTTTCCTGATTTAAGAATCCTGTGATCTGAGAGTAGGAGAAGATATTTTACTACAAAATATTTCAGTAGATTAAATTCATGGCTGAATTTATATTAGCAAAGAGTGTAGCTTGAGTATGGTTGCAAAAATTCACAGGATATGAATGCTGGGACATCTTTCACATCCCCGCCAACATCAAGGGAGGAAGTACCTGTGTCAGTCATTCTTTTGCTGTGACAAAATATCAGAGATAAATTAAGAGGAAGAAATGTTTGTTTTAGGGCTTTAGAAGCTTCAACCTTGGGGCAAGGGATTTAGTTCAGTGGCATAAGTGCCTCCCTGACAAGCATGAGGTCGTGAGTTCAATCCCGGGTACAAAAAAAAAAAAAAAAAAAAAGAAAGCATCGATCTATCGTCAGTAGGCCCATTGCTTTGGGCCAGTGACAAGGCAGAACATCATGGGGCTCTGGAATCAAAAGCAGAGACAGGAGGGTTAGGTTCCAGTATCACCTTTAAAGGGCATGTCCTCAATGACCAGACACTTTTGACTATGTCTCATACCCTAAAGGCCATACCAATAGCTCCATGGTCTAGAAACCAAGCCTTAAACTTGTGGGCCCTTGAGAATATTCCAGATCCAAACTACAGCAGTACCTGTGATACAAAATAATATGTAAGTTAGGGTAGATTAGGTGCCTGCAGAACTTTGTCAGATCTCCTAAGTTTTATACATGTTATGTGATAACAGTATTTTATAACCTGCACTAATGTTCTAAATTTTGAACCTAAATGAAAATAACATTTAACAAAGTATTTTGAACTGGGAAGTTACTTAGTTACTTTGAGCCAAGGATGATTAAAAAAACGAGGTGTAAGAGAAAAAGGGAAAATGTTTGGGATGTGTACTTTGAAATGATTAACTGCAGAGGTATAAACTGTGTGATTATAATACACGCTGTTCAGATTTCAAGTGAAGATATTCTTCAGGATACTGTGTGTATCCCAGCTATCTGGTCTCATCTTATCTCCTTGTCACTATATAGAGTGTCATGTCATTCCTTAATAAGAATGGGCAAAAAGGCTTACTATCTTGAAAAGTTCTTGGATGTTACAAAGTGGCTCTGTTTTAGAATCCTGAGGAAAATGGGGGAAGAAGGCAATGAAGAGGCTTAAAGAATGTCAGTCTTTCTCTGGATAAAGGTACATGACTGAAGAAACAAAGTTTGTAGAGAATTTCTCTTTTGGATGGATTATACTGCTTAACAGAGAGATCTTTTGCTGAATAAATTCTTCAAAACCAGGTTGGACCCATCCAACCCAGCTATTCTCCCCTGGGTATCTTCAGAAGAATTAAAAATATCATACCACAGTTATATATGTGCTTCTGTGTTTATAGCAGCACAATTTATAATAGCTAAATCTTGGAAACAACCCAAATGCCCATCAACCAAGGAATGGATAAACAAGATGTATGTGATGGAGTACTAGTCAGTCATAAAGAAGGAATAAATTTGAGACTTCTATAGGTAAATGGAGACCATACTCATAAGTGAAATAAATTAGACCCAGATGTGTAAACATCATATTGTCTCACTAGTGTGAGAAACCAAATGAGTGAATAAGGTCCAAAATGTACAATAGATATTGTAAATTTGGAAGACACTGTTCAAAAGAAAAGAGAAACTATGATGGGGGAAAGAGGAAAGGAAGGAAGGGGAAAGAAAAACATATATATATGCAAGATATTTAGGATAGTTATATAGCTAGTTTCTCTTAGTTCATTGAAAAGAAAGGTTTGTGCTAGTATTGTTTGGACAATATTTCATGCCTATATCTTGTACTCCGAGTAAATACTATGAAGAGAACAATACACAATGCATTAACTACTGTTATTCTCCTGTCAGCCTGTTTTGAAACTCTTTTATTTTTATTTCTGTTTTTTCTCTTTAAAATAATTTTTTAAAAAATCTGGATTGGAAGGTATTGCCCATCTCTAAACATCTATGTTGAACTGTTGGAAGATTGATTTGGAGCATGTTGGAGCACCTGGTTTCAATTGTACTACTGAAATTTAAAAACATTTGGCCCACTTGGAAACAGCCTGTCTCTGACCAGTATCCAACCTGACCAGCTGGTGGCTTCAGTGGTTGTAGGAACACTTGTCAATGCTGCACGCTGACAATAAGAGGCCCTCTCTCCCTGCACTCACCATGGATGTCCATTTTCTCCCTTTCAGTAGGAAGTGTGTCCTTTCTGAAACTGTGCAAAGTGAGAAACATAATCTTCTAAACCAAAAAATAAAGAAAAAAGAAAAGAAACAACCCTTAAAAAAAGAAAAAAGAAAAAACCCAAACCAAAACTAATTATTGATGCTGCTTACTTAGTCTTAACAGATTTTTCCCTGGAATTCTGTAGAAAAGGGAAGGAAAACAATAAAGGACATATAGTTTAAGAAACTAATCCAGAAAAAGCAGAAAATGTACATATATGGAACAAGATAATTTCACTGCAGATTCAGAAAACATTTGTTCCTGAAGTGGTACTGATAATATTACAGCTAGGATTATCAAAAAGGTGATTTTCCAAATGAATTTATTTATTTTTATTTTTATTTTTATTTTTTTTGCGGCACCAGGAATCAAACTCACAACTTCGTGCCTGCCGGACAGACGCTTAAGCCGCTGAGCTAAACTCCCAGCCTGATTTTCCAAATGGAGGAATATCAGGAATAACTGAGGACTGGGGGAATTTGGGGACTCAAAAGAAGCATTTGAGAGTAAGATAAGCATTTCAGCATAAGATAAGAGATTTTGAGGGAGGGAGGTTCTACTTTTAGCGTAGGGTATCTATCTGTGAATTCTGCTTTGACACCACTGATAGAACATGTATACAGATAACAGAGCAGTTTGACCTCGTACTCTGATCTGCTGTTTAGGTGACTCCAAACATGCCCAGCATTCTTTTTAAGTTCTAGTTAAGAACATTTGCCCACTTACAATGACTTATGCAATAACAACCGCAGCCTTCGTATGTCTTAAAAGGAAAACATTGCCTATGCGAAGTGGTAGAACCTTTGCTCTGTTAGCTGCCTTGCACTACAGATAGCTAAGAATGTAGACTGACTTCATATGCCCTATCATTCCTAAAGATCTTTTTTATTCGAATCCATTAACTGCTTGAAAGGAAAAAATTATACCTTTCCTTTAAATATTCCATTTCATTGCTTTCCCTCTTGAACCCTTAAGTAAATTCTACATTGTTGATCTAGTTCTATGGGACAATTTCTGAATGAAAATCCCCAAAATGACATATTCTCCTATTTAAGAAATATTGACCCTCTAAAAAAGACCATAGTGCACCAACATTTTAAGAAAATAAAACATGTAACTGTTGTTTTTGTTACTCTGATGTTCTGACAAGCACTAGATAAATAATTAACAAGGACCAGTGATACATATGATTTAGACTTAGGAATGCTGCAAAACTTTTTCCCACTGGAAAGGTAAATATGTCTTGTTTTTTGTCCAGCAATAACAATTATAATAAGAACATCTGACACTTTTCCCCAAGATTTAAAACACCTAAGTAATTTCCCTCAAAATATTAACTTTCTGATATAATTTCCCCTCTCTTCTCTCTTTCCCTTCCCTCCCTGAACCCTTTCCTTTGTCTCTCTCTGTCTGTCTGTCTCTCTGTATCTTATCAGGGACCTGGCCTAGAGCCCCAATCTCCCAAATGAGTGTATGGTGAAGGCTTTAATAAATGAGACAAGTGGTATGATTTTAGGGCTCCAGGGGGATCAAAACCCTTTGCAGAGTTCTTGACTTTGGGGGCTAAAACAGAGAATGTTTCTGGGTAGCCCATATTTAGTTAGTATTCAAGCAAGGAAGGAGTTAGAGTGGATAATGCAGGAAACCTGAGCAGGGCCTTGAGAGGGGTTCAAGGTCCCCTCCAAGTAACAGACCATGTTAATATAGGAGAACTATTCTAGGAGAAAGTCTCCAGGTGACTTTCACTACGGGAGTGAAATGCCTGCAGCTACAATCTCTACCTTATTAATTGGGGTGGGAACCAGGTGTCCTCAGCTGCGGCCTATCTTGCCTTTTGAGGTGTCTCTTTATTCTCAATTCAGCCATGCCCAGGCCATACCACAGCCCTGCACATGCATTCAGCTTCAATGACTCTAACACTGTCTCTCTCCCCTCTCTTCCCTGAGCTGTGTTGAATGCTCTGTAATAAATTAAATGCTTTAAAGATGTCACTGTTGAAGAAATGTTGTCCTGTTATTTAAATATTTGTTAGAATACCCAGTTTCCAAATATACTACAAAGACATCGTAACAAGAATAGCACAGCACTGACAAAAACAGACACATAGACCAACGGAGTGAATAAATGACCCAGAAATAAAGCCACACAGCTACAGCTTCTGACTCTTGACAGCTTCCAAAATCTTAACTCAGAGAAAATTCAGGTTCTTTACCAAGTAGTGCCAGGAAAACTAGATACTCACATGAACAAGAGTGAAACTAGATCTCTGTCTCTCACCCTATACAAAAAATAAACTAAAAAGGGATCAAAGACTTAAATGTAAGACCTAAATTTTTAAACAGCTAGTAGAACAGAGGGGAAACACTTCAAGATATAGGCACAAGTATTGACTTCCTCAATAGGACGTTAATAGCTCAGGAAATAATAGCAAGAATTGACAAATAGGATCATATCAAATTAAATTGCTTCTGCCCAGGAAAGGGAGTAATCACGAGGGAAGGGATCACTTAGAGAATAGGAGGAAATCTTTGCAAACTGGTCTTCTGATAGAGGATTAATATCCAGAATATATAAAGAAGTCAAATTTAAAACCAAAGAACAAGTAACCTAGTCAACAAAACTAACCAGACATTTCTTAAAGAAAGTGAAACTGGTCAATACTCAATACTTTTTTATTTTACCAGTAAAACTGGTAAAATACTCAAAACTTTTAGTCATCAGGAAAATGCAAATTGAAACTACATTGAGATTCTACCTTGCCCAGTCAGAATGGCTATCATCCAGAACACAAAAAGTAATAATTGCTAATGAGGGTGTAAGGAAAAAGGAAGCCTTATACATGATGGGATTCTAAATTAGTACACTTAATAGGAAAATCAGTATGGAGGTTACTCAAAAAGTAAAAATAGGACTATTATCCAGCTATACCACTCCTTGGTATATATCCAAAGAAAGTAAAGTCAGCATACTACAGAAATAACCTGCACTCCTATGCTTATCCCTGCACAATTCATGTAGCCTTATGGAATTAGCCAACATGCCTATCAATGGATGAATGAATAAAGAAAATGTGCTATATGTACACAATAGAGTATTCAGTCATAAAGAACAAAATCATGTCATTTGCAGGAAAAATGGGTGGAACTGGAGATCATCATGTTAACTGAAGTGAGCCAAACAGACTCAAACCAGTATCTCATTTTCTCTAATATAGAAACTAGGTAGAAAACACAAAACAAAACAAAACAAAATAAAACAAAATGAAAGTATAAGGGAGAAGAGGAAGGGTACTGGGGGAGGAAAAAACGGATGGTAAGAGGTGACAGTGGGGAGATTTGTATGATCAAAGCATGTCACATGCATATGTAAAAATGTCTCAATGAAATCCACGTTAAAAATGAAAAAAAAAAACCCTAGTTTAAATGTTGTTGCTTATTCTCATGTTTAAGCATCCATCCAGTGAATGTAATGAAGGTTGACTTAAAAACTAACAGTCAGAAAAAGTGGCCAAGAAATTTTGGCCTTTGTTTTCTTCAGGGACTTCATGTCTTGTGTCACATAATATTTTTAGACTTTTTATTATCTAAAATAACTTACTGGAGTATCAGTAAAAATAAAACATCACGAACCTATCATTCATTTTTCCTGGTTTATCATAAACAAGCTGGAGCAGAAATAAATTGCCAAAATAAGAGCAAAATGGTACAAGTGATGATGATAGAGGGATGAAGAGCAAAGATCCTCAAATAAGAAAAGCAATTTGAAGTAATTTGAGTCATAACTTATTTAACTCTGAAAAGTGTGATACAAACAGATCTATTAAAAATATTAATTGCTTTGTGTTTTCATTATAATTATTCTTTTTAACCATTACTGGTATGCTATGGCTTAATTTTTTTAAAAAATATTCTACTGAAATCTCTACTGCTTTGGGAGCTCAAGAAGTAACTGTTGATTGCTTTGCTTAAAAAAAGTCTCTACTCAAAAATATCTTTTCAGTTATCTGGGGGTTGGGATATAGCACTCCAGAAATATTTGAAGAAGTTGGTATTTTAAAGTTAATATAGTAAACTAGTTTCTCAGTATAGATACTGAAAGTTATTGCCATAATGTAATTATATATTGTGCCATTATGTCTTGAAAGATTTAATCAATTGGTATTTGAAAAGGTTTTTAGGTAGTTTTTAGAAGATTACGTTTCTGGAATTTTTTATACAGTGGAATTTCTGATGCTACAGTAAATTAAAAAGTTGGATGATTTTCATGTGATATCTTATTTCACTAATACAGAACAACCTTGAACCACACTAGAGCAATAATTACTTAACCTAAATCAGAGACCAAGCCAGGCCAAACAGCTGTTTTCATTTTGTTAGGAGATCCATTTGATTTACTCTTTTAGTCAGCTTTCATTACTGTAGAAGACAAAACTTCACTTGAGTTTTTAACCCTGAATTCTCTGCCTTGTTTGCTGCCTGCTATAAAATTGCATGGTTGAGCTGCCACAGCCGCTGAGCACACTCCAGAGCTACTGTAGTATCGTGGGAGGCTCCACTTTGCTCAGAGTAGAGGAACTTCTTGCAAAGAGATATAATCTGAGACCTTCCCACTGAGGGGGGGGAGAGAGAGAAGAGGAGAGAAGAGAAGAGAAGAGAAGAGAAGAGAAGAGAAGAGAAGAGAAGAGAAGAGAAGAGAAAAAGAAAAATCCAAAAGTAACTAGCAAAAATTCATCATCAGTGTTCTGATTAGAGGCATCGTCTTTTGGGGTTGATACCTGATTTGAGTTCCTATAGAAGTAGACATAGTCATCTAGTAGTTTTCATCAGCTGTATGATTATGCAACCATTTTATAAACTGGGGAAATGAATGTCAGAGACATAGAGATAGAAAACTGAATTTAAACATGAGTTACTGGTAGCTACCCACATATGTATTAGATATCAAGTAATTACTTCTAAAATTTATTTTACATATTATAGCATGACATCATTTAAAATGTGAATCCAGTTCCCCTAGAATAGGTAGAAAAGAGGACGCACCAATATCTTGTGGTTTGTTACATAGCTTTTGTAATTCCATAAACATGTCCCTGCTCCCCTCAGTGAGTATAAGATAGGCCTTGTAACTTCATGGGGAAGGTAGCTTAAACCATTTCCTAAGATTGCTGTCACTTGGGAAGAGGCATCCTTGAAATTGTTGGCATGCATTAAAACTTTTTCTCTTTCCTCAAAACACTCTATGTGTACTCTTTAAATAAATAGAACCTGGCAAGACAATAGGTTCTCCTGGCCACATGGATTAGCAAAAGTAGAACAAACCAAACAAGGACAGCTATTTTTATCTGCTACGTAAGGCCACATATCTGACAGCGGCCCAAAAGATTATATTGTCTACTGATATTGTAGCTGTGTTTGTGTAAGTAGATTTTATGTTTGCACAATGGCAAAATCACCTATGGACACAATTCTTGTAACATATTCTGGTCAGTAAATGATACATAACTGCATTAGAAATTTATAACAAACTGTTTGACTTGCTTTTGCCATATCACAGACCAGCATTTCTTAATTACGTCACTTCCACATTTTACAGAATTTGCTGAAGAAGAGTTTCATAGTCAAATTTTGTAAACAATTTCTTAGAGCTCACAATATATTACATCTGAAGAAAAACATGTTCAACCAGTTTAATTCTGTGTTTCCCAAACTTATTTGAGTATGAGACATTTTTATACCTTCATGTAATAGTATATCATCTCACAAAACAGTTTTTCTTTAGACACTGGTTTAAGGTGGGCCTTATACTATGTAGATAATGTAATCTTGTGGGTCTTCAAATGAAAAATAGGTGGAATTTAAACTTGGTAAGTCTTTTGGCACCTATCTTTTTAGTTAAAATAAAATAATTTGGAGGTCTTGCTGTTGCTAAGTGAGAAAAACATTTGGGAGATTACCAGCTTGGATAAGGTGTTTGATGCATGACTTTTATTGAAGAATAATAATTTTCACAAAACCCAGAGAACTACAGTGGTCGCTCTCCCTTTTTCTACCCAATTTATAGTCATATTGGAAAGGAGTCTTATGGGAAATAATGGAGAACTAATTATGGGCAGAAAAACAAAAATTATTTCTTGTGGTACAACAGGATTTCACAAAGAGCTATGGCTTGAATCTAGAACTGAAACTCTAATGTAGCAAACCACAAGAGGGAAAGCTAACTGAAGAGTAGCTCTTTATTTATGAAGTGTAGTCTTTGAGAAGAAAGCTAGTATCCTCTGGGTACTTTCCTGTTACCTCAGATATAGTGGATTTAGTGGATTATGTCTGGGTTAGCTCCTGACCCCAACAGTAAAGTGTAAATAGCTTCATGCTTTCAGGATTTTCCTTTTTGCTACAGGTTCTGGTATTTACCACCTTGTTTTAGTCACACCAATGTGAGTTGATGTACTAATCTCTTCATGTTACTGCTTGTTACCTCTTTTTCTCTTTTTCTTTTCTTTCTTATTTATTTTAAGTGTATAAATAGGAGGTGCTAAAATTGCATACGCAGCAAGCAAATCAAGGAAGCCTAAGGCTCTATGTTTGAAGTTTGCCCTTTTCAAAGTCAATTTAATAAAATATGATTGACATTTGATGACAAGTTTGTTCTATAAGAATGGGACAAAAGTCTGAAGAGAGAAAGATTTTTTAATTTTAAAGAATGTGGTGTGGTATTTTTTTGGTACAGCTGTGTTGTGTTGTATTTATGTCTCTATATATTTTCATTTTAAATGATTATAAGTTGTTCACTTGATGTTGACACAAACATTTCAGGCTTGCAGAGGCTGAATCTGAGCCAAATTTAATTTTGATAATAACACTAACAGCATAACATTTGCAATACTTCTAATGGCAAATGTCACACCATCATTACCATCATTACTATCAGTATCCATAGACCACAGTAATCACAATGATATCTTTACATTGTGTCGTACTGTGTAGTTTCAAAAGTACTTTTATTTATGTTACTTTATGGTCTTTTAAGAATTCTAGGAATTAGATAAGTGTGGAACTATTATTTATATTTTAAGAAGTAAGACGAAAGGTCCAGTGACTTACCCAGTCATGCAGTTTGTAACTGCTGAAGCTCACACTAGAATTTTTCTTAATTCCAGGTTCTTTCCTACTTCTCTATCCTCTCCAGTGTATTTTAATTCTAATTGTGTCTGATTTTAAATATCTTATTAAATATACTGTTTATCTGCTACTCACTTAAAAACACTCTTCTTCTTTTTAAGCATTTTAGAGAATGAAAGACGCTATATATGAGACAATGTTAATTCTGAATATACTTATTTATCTAACGTAATTTATTTTGAGATATTTACAGTAGTTCCTTGTAAATTAAAAGATATAAATTTACAAATGCAAAGTGTTTTATTGTGCTTTCTCATGAAACAATGAAAACCTTGTTTCCCAATATCTGAAACTAGGTACATATATATAAATTAATTGCAAAGTCTAGAGTGAGAAAGAATTGAATTTAAAGTTAAATATGTGTATTTTAATTTTTTGCTTAGATGTTATGACTAACTTTGCCTTTTCTGCTTATACCAAGCACAAATGAGCCAGAAAAGGAAAGATGTCAACAAATATGTATGCCATAAATAATAAAGCTGTTGGCCAACTTTAAAAGGAATACTATTTTCTTCCTCTAATAATGCTTACAATTCAGTGAGGATTTATCTTCATCCTGGAAAGTAAACATATTGTGAGGGCTGCTTTGCTTTTTTGTCTAGAAGATCATGCAGATTTGGGGAAACTGTGTAGTAAAGGTTGGATTTAGTTGTGCAGTCTGTCGACTTTGGAAAATAAAGATGTCAGTGACTCATGTTTGTGGGATGTGATCTTTTAAGTGTGGGTGGGTCTATTTGTGGGTTTCACAGAGCCATCAATGTACTGCCCAGCCAACCCTAATTGGAACCAATGACACTTTCACAAGACAATTGACAGGGATTAGGATGCAATTTTTGTCCTTAACGTATGAGGCACAGGGTATTATGATCAATACAAATCGAATGATGCAGCTATAGCACAAAGCACAGGAGAAAATAAGATGGTGCACAGAGGTCAAAGTTTTAATAGCAAGGCTAAGCATTGTAATGAAATGATGGATTAGTTCAGTTAGGCATAATTTTACTTACTCATTTTTCCCAAATTAGCACATTTTTGTCTGCAGTGACCTGGATAATTACTTTATTTCATTGTTGTCCTCTGTTTATGAAGGTCTGGTGCTGGTCAGTAGTTAACAAGGCCTGAATCAAAACTTGTTACTGCAATTCAATTTATCGAATCAACTTATGGAATACCTAGTGTGTTATGTACTGTTGTATATGGACTCTTTTGAAATTCAAAGTGAATAAAACATGGTCCGTTTTCTCTCAGGAGATCACAGACTAAGTCTGAAGAAAATTCTTGCAACCACTGTAATTTATTATGGAAAGTACTATATTAGTGGTGGCGAGCAACATGGGTTGGTGATGAAGTGACTGTTCTATGATGGCCCAAACAAGAGAATTGTAACAGAAGTCAAGGAAAAACTGTGTGAAGTGGAGATAGCAGTAAAGAGTATTTGAAATGGAGTTCTGGAGTTCAGCATTTGTTATTTATACTTAAGATTGTAAATGCTGAGATTGTACATGCTGTTGGATGCAAAGGAATATAGGTACTTTTAGAAGAAAGTTAAGCTACTGATGAATAGTAAATGAAGAAAAGGGGATCTATTGGTTTTAAATTTCTTTGCTGCTGCTAAGGTAAGTTGGTCTTCTTTCTAACAGAGGAAGTAACTATGAACTCTTGACCAAAGGTGCAAGGAAATTGGATCTTTTAAACACTAATTTTTTTAAGGTCCCTCTTGAACTTTAGTGATGGAGCACCAATTTAAAACAAACACACCATTCTTAAAGCAGCAAATGGATGCCCGGTTGAGCCCTAAGGCTTTTTTTTTCATTTAAAAGTTCAATCTGAAGTTTCCTGGCAGCACAGTGGAGCCCCTACATAGTAATGTATGCTAGGGAAAGGTTTAACTTTTGAAACACTTGGAATAAAGATTGACAGTATCCTTCCAGAAAACTAATTGCAGCAAAAACTGTTACAGAATGTCACTTCAGTTTTCACTAGAGGAGAAAAACTGTTTTGGAGATGGGTGCAGCCTGTTGATCATCATGGTAAACTGCAGCAAAATTTGAGGGTTGGAATGGTGGCCGAGAGAAGGCTATACACCCCCGAGGTAATTGCCTTAGATTGGAGATCAAGTCTACATCCAGGGTTCCATTAGGTTATCTTATCAAACTTTCTTTAACTTAATAATTAATTTATGCTATTATTTTAATCCTAAGAGGGAAATGTTGATTAACAGTTCCAAATATTCACCTGTATAGGTTATTTTACAAAAGTGATTTGTTCTAATCCATTGATTCTATGACTTCTTTATAGGAGGAGTTTTTAGAATATTTGAGCATAGTCAAAAGTTCTTTTCTCAGACCACAGAACTGAGTAAGGGCTAGTATCTCAGATGCCAGATTTCATTAACTTGTGATTAGAGTGAAACGGAGGATTAATCAAAAGTGTGTGCATAGGCTAAACAACTGGGAAAACGCAAAGGAAAAAAGGTTAGAGAAAATGAAATAGTTAAAACTTAAGGTTTAAGGGATCAGAACTCATACTAGATTGATGGTAGTGGAAATCAAAATTACAAATGAAATATAAGATAAATGCAAAAGAAAAGATGGGCGAGATTAGATAACAACTGACTATAAATGGAATACAGTATAGGGAGGAGGTGGAGTACCAGAAATACACAAGAAATAGAAAAGAAATAAACAAGAAGGGAAGTTAAAAAGTAAAGATAACTTGATAGGGAAAAGAGAAGAAAATAAAGTGTTGGTTTGGGAGAGGTTGAGATAAACTTTGCTAAGAAGTTGAAGAGAGAAAGATCACATATAATGATAAAAACAATGAAAGCATACTTCTTTAAACGCTCTACTGGCTTTTACACAGAATTGGCCATCAGAAGCCATTTGGTTTGAGATACTGAGTTGCCTTTCTGTTTCTGTTCTTCTCACTTTTGTTGTATTTCAGTAGCAATTTGTTCAACTTGAACAACTTGCTTTTTTATGATTAATATTGATTTTAATAATGGATTTTAATAATGGAAAATTAGATTGCTTTTCTAATGCAATCAGTGTTTGCATATAATGTATGCAATTATTCTCATTACAAAATAAGTTTTTATATAATTAGCTATGCTGTACTTTCTACTTGTTATAATTATTAAGCGCTATTTTAAATGTGATCTGCATTGTACAAAAATGTTGAGGAATCTCTCAAATTTCTTCTAACTCTTCCATGGATTTCCAGAGAATGTTTCCTTTTTTGACTAATAAAGGCATGTGAAGCCTTGTGAAAAAAGATTCCCCAGGAGACGTCTAATTCTCAAGAAGTTTATTTTAGAAATAATGCCCACCCACACATCTTTGTTATACAACTTCGCTGCATATTTTCAAGGTGCTCTAGTTCATTTACAACCTTATCTCCAAGGAGACATTAGTCTACGTCACTTTATATTTCTGATAGACTTTGCTGAACTTGTTAGAATCTCTTGGGAATGTTCAGCTGGGAAGAAAATCTCTTTTATGTGTATTTTTTTCAATTCCTGCTATCTATTACTCCCTATATTCTTGTTCTGTATCAAGGGAAAATAGTTATTGGGGACAGTTAACAAAAACACAAATTGTGTTGTAAGTTCTTTTTCTGGAACTTATTCAGGTATTAAACTCTCCTTCCTCCCCCTACCTCTGGGCCTACCAATTTGCAAGTTGTCCGAGCCTAACTCAAGCAGGGATTTAAAATCTGCTAGAGAGCTCAGCCTGTTGATTTACAGAGCTGAAATCTGCACACAGGAATCATCTGTAACAGGATTCTTTGCTCCCCAGAGAGACATTACATAGCAGAGCTGTAAATTACTGAAGAAATAGAGGAGGGGGAAGAGGAGGGACAGAGAGCGTGCTCTATAAAAATAGGATATACTACTGGCTGAGGCAGTTGTCTTTTAACTTTTTATTTTTACCATAGAATTAAGTAGTCTCCCTGAAAAAATAAAGAGTGGATAATTTAAAGAGTTATGAATGCTGTATTTGTCGTCACATTTACTAGACATGGTTTGATTTGTTTTTCCTTATCATTTGTCTCTTAGTAAATTCTGCCCTTATCCCTTCCACTGTACTTTTTTTTTAATAAGGCACTACTTTTTATATCTATATAACAGTGTTTTGGTATCTGATTTGCAACCAAGAATCATCACAGTCAGCCCTCTCCATATTATCCCTGAATCGGACTGCAATAGTGGTTTGATCAAAGTAATGTACAAGGTGTAGTAATATAAAGTTCTGAGTGAAAATGTCCTATATACATTGCCAGTGCAGTGAGTCTAGCCAACAGAGAAATAGATGACCTCAGGAAATGTCTAGCTTAACAAATGTATATCTTTAAATTGGAAATCTAATTATTTGCCTTAGATTTGCACTGCTGGGAACCTAATGCAAGACCATGTTAAATAAACTTATTATTTCCGTTTTTCATTTAAACTGTGGGTTGTAGTATGACCAATCTGTTTTATATCCTCAATCAACAGATGATTGTATTTGGTAATAATTTATCAAGAATAAAAATCTGTTTTTGAAACTAATCACCTCATGTTAGGTCTGCCCTTTTTCAAAACCACCATCTGATATTCATTTTGTCTACAAGACAAACATACTGATGAAAATGCATATACCACAGGATACAGCCAGTGGAATGAAGCATTTCCACTCTTTGTATATATTTAGAACATTTTCTGTTTTCCCGACAGATGGACCAAATTTTAGTATTAAAGAAAAAAATCAATTTTACATAGTATAAACAAATTGAACAAGTACACTGTGTATTTCTGATTATTTTGTAACAGAATGTCCATTGGAATTTGAGGTCAAATCAGGTCATATCTAAACCCTGTGCTTGGAAAAAAAGTGACTTTTCATATTTACACTATTTATTTTTCTTCAGATGATTGGATGAATCTCTAAATGGGAATTACTACATTTCTCATTTTCAACTCTTTTTAAGACCTTTTTAATTTTATGATTTTTGTTTATATGCTTGAAATATCTTTGTTTGTCTTTCCTTAAACCTAGCAACCTTACTATATAAAGTTTACCAAAGTGATATGTGGAATACAATCCATACATTTTTAAAAAATTTTATTACTTAGGAACAATGACTCTGCTCCTGTTCCTATAAACTAGCGGCACTAACTTTTATCTAGCATGGTTTTGGCACTGGTTCCTGGGAAAATTAGCTAAAATTCTTAGAATTACATTATTGAAGAAGAGTTCAGGGCTAAAGATATAGCTCATTGGCAGAGTACTTGCTTACAATGTGCCCAACTCTGAATTCCAGTTCCAGTACTATAAAGAAAAAGTTTAACTTTTAAATGTATGTATTTGTCTTTTAGAAGATAGTCACTATTGTTTTCTCCGTTACTCCATCTATCTCATAAATCTGGTTTCCACTTCCCTCCTTTTAAACTTGCTATGGCTCCCCAGTGTTTAAGGACAAGAAAAATCTCCTTAGTCCTTCCCTGTCTGGCCTTACGCATCTTTTGACCTTCTGTGTCCCCTGTTAGTCCCTATGGTCCTTCTCCTTCCTCATTTACACCTTAGGCCTCAAGTACCTCTTACAGTCTCCTGGAATTCACCATCTGCTTTTGTCTAGTTTTGCCATTTGTCCCCTTGACCTTAAATTACCTTCCTTATTATCTCTTCTAGCCCATCCCCTTAAGTTGAGAACTGGATGTTATATTCTAAGAAATCTTTTCTGACTCATTGATCCTACTTCTTTATTGTGTGTTTTGGCATATCGTGTGCCTCTAGAGGCAACAGATAACAAACAAGTAAATAAACTATTTTGCTTTATAGCAAGTCATGTGGGGGAAATGAATAGAGTACAATGAGAAAGAAAAGTAGGAGTAGTCTACTTACTCATCAACATAGGCCTCTATGAAAATGTGATATTAAAATTGAGACGGAAAATAAAAGGAAGAGCCTGCTATATAAAGCGTGGAGAAGAATGGGTTTCAGGCAGAAAACACATACAAAGTTCTAAGATGGGAAAGAAATTGGTGCATTTGGGCAGCTGAGAAGAGGGCACTGGCTAAAGTATAGAAATTGAGGAGACAATGGCATAAATTGATGATGGATAGTAGATCAGGTAGACACTGTCCACTGAAGACTTACAGGCAAGGCAATATCATGGTTGTATTACTGTTGGAAAATGCTTTCTCTTGACACTGTTTAGAGAATACTGTGCATTGGAAGGGAGTAAGAATCTATAAAGATGCTATTGCAGATAACTAGCAAGAAATCACTTTTAAATAGATCCTAGGGAAAGTAACCTCTGCTATATTCAGAGTAATTTTTCTTATCATCATATTTCTTAAGGATTGCTTTTAAAACTTGAATGAGAAAATGTTGTTATTTGAAAATATTACAATTGCTCATCCAGAAATAATGCTGGAAAAGTTGTCAGTGTTGAGATATTGCAGCATAGACCAAGGGAAAGAGTATAGATTTCTCAAAGTGCAAAGAGAAGGTAGGGACCCAGAATGCATGAAGACACATACCTCAAATTGCATTTTAAAAGGCATATAAAATCGAATTAGAAATTTGCAAGGCAAGATAAGAAGTCAAATAGGAGGCTATTGTAACTGGTAAAAAATGACTCAGGCTTAGGCAAAGGTAGTTAACATGGAGGTAGTGAGGAGTAGACAGATTTCAGACAGGTTCAAGATTGGATTAAAAGTGAGAAATACGTAGAGAGATTTCTTTAATTTCTTTGTGTTTTTCCAAGCTTTCTTAGGGGGTATAATTGACAACTAAAATTGCATATATTTGTGATGTACAATGTGACATTTTGGTGTATGTATCCATTGTGAAATGATTAGCATGATTAAACTAATTGACATTCATTTCTTTATGTTTCTGGTTTTATGAATGAGCAAGTGGATAGAGGTGCCACTCAGTAGGATAGAGGATGATATGGGGGAAAGAGCAGTAGTTCAACATTGGAAGTGTTAAATTTGAGAATTTTGTGCTTAAATTTTAATATAGGCAGCTCATTAAATGGATTTGAAAATACTTATGCATGTATGTATTTGTAGATAACAGATCAGACTCTAAGTATTATTCTACTTTTAATCCACTTTCATTGAAAATGATACATATTCTTCCATATTGGAAATACAGATTTATTTGATTATTTTAAAAAGTTCCATGATTGTATAGCTCTACCATCATTTAATCAACAATTTTCAATGTATGGTGATTATTATGCGTATCATCCCACAGTTTTCAGTTATTTCTGTAGGATAGATTCTAAAATTTAGAATTACTAGATCACAAGTTTCTCAAGTGTCAGGGAGAAACTGCCACCTTTAAAAGAACTGCACTGTTAACCATATATTGAGTGCCACTCTCTTTAACACTGCATTTCAACAATTTATTTTATATTTTCTGATCTTAAAGAAGAAAATGTCATCTTAGTGGTATTTTATTTTACTTTTCACAGTTCAAGATATTGACACAGTTTTATTTGGTTATCAGCCATTCCATTTTTTGTTTTAAGTGAAAGTTAGGTATACAATAATTATAGAATTGAAGAAGCAAAGAAAGAAAATCAGATACTTTGAGAAAGAAAATAAAAAATAAGAAGAGAAAGGAAGAAAAGCCAAAGGAAGGAATGAAAAAATAAATGGAGCCCAATAACTACTTATTTACTATTGAATGACTCAGGAGAATTTCAGATAGGCTGGTGAAGGGCGGGGTAAACATTTTACAAAAATTACTAGTCACATGTTGCATAAAAGTTGTACATTAGCAAAATACTGGAGGTAGTTTTTGGAAAGTACTTTAGAAGTCAGTGTCCCATGTATGTTTTTGTTACTCATATATTAAAATACTTCTGAAAACAAATCTGCAAATGCTCAAGAAATTTTGAAAGTTAAACTCAGGAAAGCCTGATGAAGTATTTTCCCCTTGGAGCATCTTGTGTACTTCCCAGAGCAGCTGCACTTTACAGGCAGCTATAGCAGTCATAGCAAACCTAGGAAGAGATCACCCATAGCCATGTGTATCTTGTTCTATTAGTAAGGAAATGTACAGTAGGACGCTGGGGATTAGACACAACTAAATTTCTAAAATGCTGTTGAGTTGATCTTTATCTGTAAAGCCAACCCAGACATACAAATAGTTAAAATGAGCTCCTGCCTCTCACATTTCAGTGGGATAAAGCCTGGTGTTTCGTTTCACACCCACTGAACAGCAGCTTTTAATGGCGACAAGTCTTTAAAAATCGTATTTCTTGAAGTCATGATTTTCAAGTGCTAGCCCTGTGATTTAGGTTCTTGGAGTACATAATTTTTGATTGAGAAGCATTTTCACTTTTCTAAGAAACTAGACTCTGAGTTCTATATTTCCTTGTCCCCTTGCTCCCCACAGAAGTCTGATACTGTGCTCTTGAGGTTCTAAATTCACAGAGCTTGGACCAGGTTGGCAAGCCTCTAAAGCACAAGGTGATCTTGGGAGATTATTGACGAGCAAATCAGTTTTGTCATTTCGACAGTGGAAATGACAAGTTAAACACAGTCCAGCATTGTTGACTCTTTGTGGTGACCCTTCTAACTTCAAGAGTAGTTGTTTCACAATGAATGTCCTAAGTGATTGGTCTATTATAAAAATTGACTTCTCTAACCAAATAACTATTATTAAACTTGGGAAATCTGGCTACCACACACATACAGACACTGTTCTGAAAACATTAATATGTGTATTGAATGATGGAATCATGAAATAAGGAGTCAGAACTTGACTTAAATTTATCAAAATTCTAGAAAATATTAGATTTCTTTTGTAATTTCTTGAAATTGGTGGTGTTCTGTGATAAATGGGAGTTACTACTTTCTGCATATACAGTTTATACTACCTCTGGGCATGTTTTTACTCAGACATATAATTTAGCTTCAAATTTCCTTATCATTTTAAGTGTGCTAGAGGTAGAAGTTACAGTGTTAAGTTTTTAAAAATAAATTTACTTCAAGTTAATGAAGTATGTGAATTAAATGTCCAAAGGACACATTTGATGCATCAAATTAAATTAAAAAAAGAAATTTTACAGCAGTGGCTTTGAAACTTTATTCTGAAATATTACTATTCCCACTATAATGCTACCTTCTAAGTTCAATGATCATACACAACAGACCTTTAGATTTCATATCCTTGGTTTGACTCTTCATACAGAACGGCAACGTCCTGACAAGTATGAATTTGTCATTTTGCTGAAGCATGAATTTGGGTTGCTTGTACTAGATAGAAGTAAATCAAGAACATTTCAAAACAACTTGGTATTTCTAATCTGGTCATTTCTATGTTGTAATTCACTTGAAGAATAAAAAAAAATAGTTTATTTTTGCAAAGTAATGTAGAAAAAAAACCCCACAAAGTAAGTAGTGGGTGTGATATAATGTGAAGGTTCAAAAGTTTATGAAAATGATGCTTTTTCCCCACTTATTTTATCACATTTTGTGTTTCTAAATATGCTTCATGAAGAAATAAGAACTGATCTGTAAATCTGTTCCTGAAAAGCTCTAAACAATGTAAATGTTACTTATGACTGAGACAATTTTAGCAAAAATTAAATAGGCTACTGATTTTGGTATAATATATTTATTATTTTGATAGCAAAGGTTTCTATCAAGTATTTGCAACCATGTTGAGCACATACACAGTGTAAAAACCTAAGGTGAAATGTGGTGGAGAAGTTGGTAAGGATGATTATCATGATAATGTGATTCTGGATGGAACAATGATTTGAAAGCCAAGGAGCTGCACAGGCATTTCCACACACACAATATCAAGAATTGCTTCTAACAATCCCATCATAAATGAACTGTGTTTTCCCAGTTTTCAGATAAGAAAATCGAGGCTAACAGAAACAGGAGATCCAGTCACTCCAGTCACAGGTAGTAAATTGTGGAGTATAATTTGAATCAGATGGTTTAACTCTACACTGAATATTCTTTCCATTATTAATACCAAATTTAGAATGCTTATGGGCACCTCAACTAGACAATTATTTGAGCTCTGGAGGCACTTTCTATGCTTCTATCAACATTTTTCAACTTACAAAGCTTACAAAGCTATGATGTATTTCCCGAGCCCTGTCTTTCCTCTTATTTGTAATGTAGATATGTAGGAAAAGGTTGCTTGTCCCATCCTGTAATGTGAACATTAACACATGAACTAGTTGAACCACTAGCTAAAGTCAAGATATTAATCCACAGATAGCAGTCATTGAACATTCTATGACTAGGCTGTTACTTTTAACAACAACAACAAAAAATGTTGTTTATAGGGCAACAGATGAGTCAAAGGATTTTCATTGTATTTAGACACCCACCTGGTTTAGAGATATTACCGTGATGATAAGACAACTTTTAGGTACATAGGCAAACAACCTCTTTTTTTTTTTTTTTTCTCTTCTGCTGATCTTCCTGAATTCAGATTTTTCTTACAAAGCTGAGCTATCTAAGTTTGCATTCCTTAGCTCTAAGGAAATACATTACATCTGTTACTGCAGTAAATGATTAGGCTCTGGGGTAGGGAAGTAAAGAACTAAGACACAGCATTACAGTTGCTCTGCTGTGCTCTTGTCTTTTCCTGGGGCTCCCCGCAACATTTTAGGTCTATGCACTTCCTCCTATAAGATGTATTCCTCTCCCAGACTAAGACTGTATTTCCAATTCCAATTGTTATCTGAAGGAATTTTTTTGATCAGAATCCTTCAGACTGTGGAAGTTTTAAATGGAATTTGGTCTGTTTTTAAATATGCATGCCATGATTTTGTTGAAGGATGGATGAATACATAGATGAATGAACTACTGACCATCTCTTTCCTGAATGTGTATCAGTAAAATCAAGGTGGTTGAACAACACCCCCACACACCGCCGCCTTGCCTAGAAAAGTAGATTTCTTGGAGTAGTAATGCTGAGTATCCTAGAAGTTCTGACTTTTTAATGCCAGGCCTCCAGATGTAACTTTTACTGTATATCTGTGATTCTAAATCTCTATCACCTCTTACATCTGACACCAATTTAATAGGATTCTTTAAAAATGAGTATGAATTCTTTGTAAAATAATCCAAATTTTAGAAACATTAAGATGCTGGGAAAATAGGAATTAAAGAAATTAAGATGTTTGAGGTTCTGGTGTAGCATTTTAGAAAATAAACCATTGATAAACTTGGGAAAAATAAAATTCTGCAGGCCTTATTTTTTTTCTCACCCAGTATAGAAAATACTTGAATGGCTGGTACTAGAAGATTCCTTTTTATAAATCCCAGTTTTGCACAATTTTGGCAAATGTTTCCAGAGGGATTTTATTTTAATGAGTTATTTATTAAATATATGAGAATATATGTTGACATATACATATGTAATATTTTAAGATGGAGATTTGTAGGAGATAAGGAAATGAAAATAGGGCTATTGCACTTCAAAATAAAGTGCTGAAACTAATATAGCACATTTTTTTTTGAATACTTGAAAATAGTTTAAAAAGTTTACAAGAGGGTACAAATAACCTGTCTTTACCATTGAGATAATAATGACAAAGGCTGCACTTTACTAATGTGGCAGTCTTTATGTATTCACCTTTCAACATAAATCATGCTTGTTTGAGTAATTTATATTTTATTTTGGATATGTTCATTTCCTATTAAAAACTTTATAATAATTGGTGGACTAGAGCCAAAAACACGTACATTTACTATTTCTTAAAAAATTATTTTTTAGAGAACTGTATTATTACTTATCCACCAAGCAGATAATGAACTTTAATTATGAAGGAGTGAAAAAAATTAAAAAGGCATTCTGGGAATACAGTGGCTGTGTACTTTTTTGTTTCACATTCACAGGCAGGGTATATGCTAACAGTGTTTCATGCTGTAGTTCTTTTCATTTGGTGTATAATGTCTTTTAATTCACATGCAATGATTTTGTATGTATAGCTTTGAAAAGTCTTAACCTAAAATTACACTGTGTATGTGTTACTATGTATACACATGAAGGTATGCCGTGTATTGATTCATAAGGGAATGTAAATTGTAAAATATACATAAAGCAAATGTAATTCATAAAGCTTATGTTTTAAAATGTACAACAACTGAATAAGTGAACTCAATTCTTAACAGATGCCATGCTATGTTTCCTAGTCTATAACACATCTCTTTTTTAAACTTTTATGTACCACTGCACTATCAAATTATGACTATTTAGTAAAGTATAATATACAAATATTGAAATAGTTCTTAGAGAATAAGTAAGGAAAATCAAATAAGATACTACTAGGAACCCCTGTAGAGAACCCCTCTGCAATGTGTTATGGCGCACGGTGAAAAGAAAGAGCAAGACAAAATGGCGATGCATCAGGAGATCTGGGATGAGCAGTTGTTCATGGGAGAATAAAAGGCCAGGCGGCAGCCAGAATCTCAGCGTTTATTGGTTATGTTTACACTGAGGAAAATGTTAAGGGGATTATCATCCAATGACTCAGAGGGTGGTGGCAGTCATATGCTAATGAGGATTTTTATGTCGATGAGGATGGTGGTGAGAGATGGCAGGTTAATAAAGAGTTTGTCCTTTCCCTAAGGTGAAACACTTTTTTATATTACTACTTGGTTCTCAAGGAGCCAGGATTCTTCAGCTGGTGTAATCTTGCTCTGGAGCTTTGCAGCATCAGGGGACTGAAGCTGTTGAAGCCTCAACTGTGATTGGAGGCACACAGATTTATGTTTGCACATACCATGGCCAAATACCATAGCCGGCTCACATGGCAAGATACCAGGCCTCAGACAAGCCCCACTCACAATTTAATTATGAAATGAATTTTTTCCTCCAAAATTATATAGAGTGGCCCTTGACACGATGCCACATTGGCTATGGATGAAAACAAGAACTCAAAACAAGTAGTTAAGTTGGAAGAGTTGCCTGAGCTTCCTGTAGATGAATAATAAAATGAGTAAATCCTGAGGACTGTCTTCTCCGACTTTTGCTATCTCTAGAATTCTGTCATGTTCACAGGTGTGTTGTGTGTGTGCATGTGCACACTCACACATGCACAATATGTTTGTGCAACACTTGTGGTAGAGATAAAGGAAGTATGACCATCCACTTAGATGGGATAGTTTGGAAGGCAACATTCTAGAGAGTGGTGTGCTTAGGGAATTTGATGATCTCCCATTGAATGGCTGATCAAGACCCAGAGCAGGGATCTGAAGGAATCATAATGGATCATAGTGAATTCTCTGCTCTTCTTCCTCTTCTTATTCCTCTTTCTAGTTAGAGGGGACAAAAAGGCTGTTTTAAAACTAGGAAGTCGCATAGCACAGCAGCTTTGAGATTTGGTCTTTGGAGTCTGCAAATCTGATTTGAGTCCTGACTCTTCCCAGTACTACTCTCTCCTAGTTTCTTGAGTTAACTGAGCTTAAAAGAGTGGGAGGGAGGATGTGACCTCTCACAGGTGCCACAGCTGGCCCCTATTCTGGAGGAGACCTCGTCTACCTAATGGCTGTTCACACCAGATGCAGGAGGTGGTCAGAGAGTAAGTGGAACAATTCTGGATTTTGTTTTCCTCAGAGGTGTTTACTTGATCATTAGCTGTTTGGTGGCACAGTAAATGTTCAGTCCATCCATCTTTCTGTCTGGTGGCTTTTGCAGTTACCCCATGAATTACACACTTTTTCTGATTCAACATATAACCTTAGCCCAGGTGCTCTCAAAGGCAGCACTGACATGAAAGGCATGTGTTGACTCTCTAGCCATTTTTATTTCTGTCTGAGACAGGTTTTAAGTTAGCAGATAAAACATTCTTGACATCTTTAATACCCTTTATAGAGACATTTATAAATAATGGTTGTCAGTTGCTAGTTTTTTTTTTCCCCAAGCACTGGAATTCAATTTCAAAATAGAATTTGGTGGGTGGCTGCAGGTTGTTTTAAGAAAATAAAAACTACCTATTTACTTGCTTTACCTTCAAATGCCTCTTTCATTAGTTTGCAGGTTTGAAAATTTTGCTCCACAGAATATGTGGCACCAATGAGCTAATCATAGTCAAAGAAAACATTGATTCTAAGAGTAATTTGCAGCAATGCTCTCTATTGGTATCATGTTTGCAGGAGGGAAGATTGTTAAAGCTTAAATTGAATAAATTTTCTTCAATTGACTTTGGTACAGTGGTACACGAAGCAAAGCAATGTATGTCCTAGGCTTTAGGCAGTGAACAGGGTTTACATTATGGAAGGAGATAATTTATTAAAGAATGGATTGAAGATGGATACCTTAAGTGTATAATTTGACGAGATTTTACCAATCACACATGGTCATAGAACTGGTGTTTAAAGCAGATAATACCAATATTAAATCACACTAACCTCACAGAGCATATTGGAGAGACAAGGCTGACCCTAAAGACCTTGGAGCTTGTTCTTTACATTTGAGCCTACATCATCCAAATAAAGTTTATTATTTTTCAGAAGAAAATTATCATGTCTATCCTTTCCTCGTGTTGTTATTTTTCTCAGTTTCTTACATTGCAGTTTCTTCTGTCTGTGCTACTCTGACTGAACGTGAGGTCATTAAGAAGCAGGTACTATGCCATAGTCATTTTTGATCTCTCCCAATGCTTTGTACTGTGTCTTCAATGTGATATATATCAATTGTTATTTGCTTAATGCACTATGAAATATATAATATTTTATGCCATTTACTGTTTATGCCACATTCCATTCCAAAGAAATACAAAGAACTTGAAGGGGAAAATACAACATATGGCATTTATATTTGTGGCGGGGAGATCATTCACATGTTGTGAAGCAGCTGACAGATTTAGGCAAAGACTTGGACTAAAATTTCTTGCAACTTAATGAATAGTGGAAAATATGTTAAGTGAAATGATTTCCATTTTCTAGAAAAGAAAATAAATACATACCTTCAAATTCTTTGTTAATATGTCTACCTTTCTTCTGACGAAGGCAGCTCTTTGTGAGTGGACAAATTTCCATCACATATGCACATGGATGAAGGAACGTGTGAATGAATAGAAATGAGTGAAGGAAATGAAAGGAATAACAGAGGAAGAAAACACAGGAAGAAAGAAAATACATTTCTTGGAATTATCATGAAAAATATGAAGTGATGGATAAATGTTCACCATGGCTGTGCAGCAGAATACAGAGCGCACTGGTTCAGAGCTACAATGACCACTTGAGTCTAAATCCTGACTCTTAATGTGTGCTATTGAACAAGTTAAATTCTCTGGGCATAAATTTCTTCCTCTACAAAGTGGGTTAATAATATCGCTTCTTACAGATCACATGAAATAGTGCGTTTAAAGGCTTTGACATTTAAGAAGCACTTGATAAGTGCTGGTATTTGGTTCATTCAGCACATATTTATCAGAGGTTACAATGTTTTGGCATGATTATGTGTGCTGAAGCTACAGAAGTTAGCAAAAAATACCCCTAGTTTCCTAGAAGTTTCATCCTAGTGGGAGATAGAGACAAACAATAGATTAATATCTCCATAAAATCAAGAGAGCAGCAAGTGCTATAAAAAATAAAACGAGATAAAAGGATGGAATGATTTGTGTTCAGCGTGGACAGAGAAGGTCTGTAGGATAGGGTGGCATCTAAGCAGACTGCAAGGAAAGAGGGAATGGAGCCTGCTCTCTGAAAGAAAAGTGTGCAGTGGAGAAGCAGTGAGTGCAAGTCCCTGTGATGGGAAGGATGCTGGGTGTGACGGAGGATGGAAGATGAGAAGGGGGCCACTGAGCCTGATCACAATGTATAAAAGGGGGATAGAGGCTTAATTCTGAGTCCAGTGGAAAGCCTTTGGACAGTTTTGAATATAGGAGCAATGGAACCTAAGGCATAATTGTAAAGGATAATTCTAGCTATTTGTGGAGAAGACATAGGAGCCAGGTACAAGTGGAGACAGAGACCAGCTAGAGTTACTGAAAAAGGCCAGATCAGAGATGGGAGTGGCTTGGCCAAGGGGAATAACAGAGGACATAGGAATAATTGGTATGCACAGAAAAATTTCATTCAAGTGGAAGATAGGTAATGGATAATAAACAATGAATAAACACTCTAAATAATACGTATGAATTTGTTGTCAATGGCTCACTCCTGTGACCTTTCAAGCATCTGCTTCTAAAAGCCTTGAAACACAATCCTTTCATTTTTCTCTGATGTAATTTCTTTCCTTCCAATTTTCACATTCCCTTAAAGCTCTTGTTCAACCTACAGATTTTTTTTTAAAGGCTACTTTTTTTTAGAACAGTTTTAGATTCATAGTAAAATTGAAAGCAGGGTAGAAGCATTATCCATCCACTATGCCCACACGCGCATAACCTCTCCCAGTGTCCACACTCTCCACTAAAGTGGTACATTTGTTATAGCAGGTGAATTTACACTGACACACCATATTCACCCCAAATGCCTACTTTACATTAGGGTTCATTGTTGGTGTTGTACACCCTGTGGCTTTGAAAAAATGTAACATGTCATATATCCATCCTTGTAAGTATCATACACAGATTTTCAATGCCTTCAGAATTATCTGTGCTCTGCCTGTTTACTCTTCCCTCAAACTGCAACCCTTGGCAACCACTGATTTTTTTAAATTTATTTATTCATTTATTTATTTATTTATTTATTTATTCTGTCTCCATAGTTTACCTTTTCCAGAATGTTATATAGTTGGAATTAAATCTTATGTAACATTTTCAGATTGGCTTATTTCACTTAGTAATATAAATTTAAGATTTTTCTGTGTTTCCATGGCTTGACAGCTCATTTCTTTAAACACTAATTTTCCATTGTTTAGATTCACTGCAGTTTATCCATTCATCTATTAATACATCAGCTAGCCCTGAGTTTTGGTAATCACCAATAAAGCTGCTATGAATCTCATGTGCAGGTTCTTGTGTTTTCAGCTCATTTGTATTTGTAAGTCCTGTGGGTAAATACCAAAGAAAAAGATTTGCTGGGTCATATGGTAAGAGTATGTTTAGTTTTGTAAGAAACTACCTAATTGTCTTCTAAAGTGGCTATGCCATTTTTGCATTCCCATCAGTCATGAATAAGAATTCTGATTGTACCACATTCTTGCTAGCATTTGGTATTCCCAGAATTCTAGATTTCAGTCATTCTAACAACAGTGTATTCTTATTCTTGTTTTAATCTGTATTTCCCTGTGACATATGATATGAATCTCTTGGAATAATTTGCCATCTGAATATGTTCTTTGGTGTAGTATCTTTTAAACTCTTTGGACCATTTTTAAATCAGCTTGTTCATTTTATTGTTGTTATAAGAGTTCTTTGCATGTATTAGCTATCAGTTTTTATCAGATGTGAATAGGCTTTTCATTGTCAGATTTCATTCTCAATGCTATCTGGACATGGTTTATATCTGAATTCTCTGTAATGAAGTATCCTTATCCAGACTTAAGGTTGCCTAGATTTTTTTCTTTTTTTGGAGTGTGGCACCAACCCTTTTTTGTTCAATGGCAAGTTATTCCAAGCAAATTATTTATTGAATATTCATCTTATAATGATTTTTCTGCCTCATATTTGTATTTCTCTGGCCATAGTCTGAATTTCTCTAATTTCTTGCTTACCTCGGTATACAGTGATGCTGTATTTTCCAGTATATTCTTTGTTACTCTTAGTCTGAGATATCAGCCACAAAAAAGAGTTCTGAAATTGTATAACTTTATGGAAAAAAAAACCAGTTTACAACCCCATTTCACAGTATTTGTCATCATTTTTAAGGTTCTAAGAAGTCTTATCGTAAGAAACTTGTTTAATTCTGTTTACCCAGCATGCCCAAGACGAACCTTACCATAAAACAGAAACTTAACTTTCTGCAGAACTGGTTTTCCAGGGATCTCACTTCGGGACTGTATCTGCAGGGCAGATATCATCATGGTGAGAAATCCAGAGAAATGAATTCTGATATTGAAGCTGGATTTGCTTGTGTAACCTTGGCAAAATGCTGTTCACAGGATTCCTCCTTTGTGGAACAGCAATGACAACAGGATCTCCTGAGGCGGCTTTTAGGCTGCACTCGGTATCTCCATGACATTTAGAGATGAAAACATGGATAAAAGCACTTCACAAAAGTTTAAATAATATAATTCTAAGTCTTACCCTTTACATCTGTTCAATAAAGCATTTGCTTCCCATCTCATGCATAGTCTGAAGTAACATTTATTCTTAACCAACATAGTAATTTTATTGCCACACTCAGTTTCCCTTGCCAGCTGCCTAATTTGTGCTTGTTATCCACAGCCAAGCATAAAGCTCCTCTTCCTACAGGAAATTGTCCTCAGTCCTGCCACCTCTTCTCTGTTCCTTGTCACCTTCTGAGAATGCGTCCCTCCAGAAAGTTGCTGTGCAAAGACACAGGCTGTCTCCAGTGCCTGGCAGTGAGCAGGGGTTCAATTAATACTGAGTTGCATTCTAAATTAGTCTGTTTCTAAGAATTACATCATCCTGTTTTCAATTTTTGTACCACAGTATTGGGGAAGGGGGCTCCTCCTTTCATGCTAAGTGTGTTTATCATCAGGGTTCCCACAACTTAATCCTTCACTGACTTTGCTTTGGTTCTACTTCTGAGAACAAATTGTCTTGTGGTTCATGGCACTGCATGCTTTCTCACCGAGATTTGAACTGTATCTCTTTCCTCTCATTCCTTCCTTTTCCCATAGTGATGTCAAACACTAATCAGTAAAAGTTGGTAAAGCGCAGAGGCTTCCATCTTTCTCTTTTCCTTTGAGTTAATTGCTCCTCACCTTGAATCTTCTTCTTTCTCCTCTTTTTCCTCTTCCTCCTCTTCTTCCTCCTGATCTTCCTCTTCTTTTCTTCATCTCCTTTTCCTTTTCCTTCTCCTTGTCCTTCTCTTTCTTCTCCTTCTCCTTCTGCTGCTTCTGCTTCTTTTCATTTACTCTGTACAATCCAATTTAAAGACTCACTGAGGCAATAGAGCCCATGGTCTAGACACTTCTCCTGGGAGTTTTAAGAAAATTCTAGCTGTTTAGCTGACTAATTGCTGAAACTACTCTCCTTCCTCATCCCACTTGTTTCCTCCTATCCACTAAACATCATGCAAGATGCCTTACATGTATTATACCTGTCTTTTACAACAGCTCTATCGACAAAGGTTAGAAAAGGCAGAGTGAAACTTGGTTTGATTTTGATGCTTGAAAGAGTTAATTTTAGAAGCAAAACAGTAGAATGGTCTCTTAGGATATTCCAAGCAGAAACCAAATTGGCATTAGATGTGTAAGATTTTACTAGAAGAAACAAAGGCCAACTTCATAAGTGAACTACTTGTGCATATATGCAAGGACTTGTGGTCAGAACTATTAGTTTAAGTCTTTTTATTGTGAACTGTTTGTATTGTCAAATTCATATAGAATTCTATCGTCCAATGAAGTATTGGAAGGTAGGGCATTTAGGGGGAATTTTAGATCATGAGAGTATAACTCTCATGAATAGGACTAGAGTCCTTATAGAAGAGATGGGAGAGCTTGCTTTTGCTCCCAGTCATGTGACTATGCAATGAGAAGACAGTGGTTTGCAAACTAAGATATGGGTCTTCACCAGACATGTGATTTACCAGCACCTTGACCTTGGATTTCCCAGCCTCCAAAACTGTTTTAAATAAGTTTTGTTTAAGCCCTCAAGTGTGTGGTATTTTGTTATAACAACCTGACTTGAGACACATTGCTATTGCTGTCTTGACATTCTTAAGCATTTTCAAATCAGAATCTCTGTATATTTATTTTGTACTCAAATTATATGCTGGTCCTGGAGTGAAGGGAAGAGGAAAGAAAGTTTCAGTGGAAACATCTTTGACTGCTGGACAGTCTAGGTTCATAGTGCCATTACAGAGTCCTCAAGCCTAAAGTGCAGCCAGAGGAGCTTGGTGGCTCCCAGGAACCTGTCTGCTTCAGTATCTACCCACCCACATGTCCTTGGCTAGGAGCAGCCCGTGGTCAGGGTGGCACTGTCTCTGCACAAGTGGATGGATTTCAGAGCAGCACTGGGGTTCTAGTTCTGTTCACTGTAGTTGGGATTAAATTTGTTGCATTTGTATAATTTGGGTTGATCTCTTCATTTCAAAGTCCTAAATTTAATCATACCTGCAGAATTGCTTTTTTCATGTAAAGATACATATTCACAGGTTGTAGAACATTAGGATGTTGTACATTTAGAGGCCAATATTCTGCTTACCACACCATTTTTCTCTTTAAACTACCTTCTTTCCCAAATTTCTCTTTCATGTTTTGTTGTTTGTGTTGTTTTCTGCAAGAGGATATTTTGTTTGTTTTTGAGACCAGTAAGGTAATGAAAGTGCTGGCATTTTGTGCAGTGGGCATTAATTACGTCGATGTTGTATGAGTGGAGGGACATACTGCTTCATCTCAAACTAATGGTCAGATACAAAAAGAAAAAGTAAAAACTCTTTAATTGTGTATATGTGTGCAATTGTCTGTTTTCATTCTAAAGCAGTGTCTTTCAACCTTGGACTTTCATTAGAATCACCTAGGAAATTTTAGAAATTCTTCATACTCCTGCGCTGTGCATATTTAATAAATCAGAACCTGTGGGGCTGGTGTCTATGTGTTTTTAAAAAGCTTCCAGGTAATTCCAATGTGTAGTAAGGAATTTATAAACCTTAAACTTTGCAACTTATATTTTTTTATTTTATATTTTAATTTATATTTTTAGCCAGGAGTGGTGGTGCACACCTTTAATCCCAGCACTCGGGAAGCTGAGGTAGGAGGAGCATTGTGAGTTCGAGGCCGGCTTGGGCTACAACGTGAGTGCAAGGCCAGCCTGAGCTACATAGTGCGACCCTGCCTCAAAAATCTAGGGCTGGGAGTTTGGCTCAGTGGCTTAAGCGCCTGTCTAACAGGCGTGAGGCTGTGAGTTCAATCCCCGGTGCCCCCCCAAAAAATAAATAAATAAATAAATAAATAAATATGTTTTCAACATGGGCAATAGCAAGCAAAACTCTTTTAACATTAGACTTGTTCATAGTAGACACTTTTTGGTTTGAATGACTAGCTTTGATTTGCAAAATCTTAAACTGATGCAAAGCATATTATTTCATTTATTGATGCCAGCCTACTATGACTTATAGTCCAAATTTAAAATGTCAATAATTAATTTGCATTTTAAAAATAAAAGTTATGAGATTTGCTCTATTTTATCTGCCAAAGTCTATATGATTATAAAAACCTGAAAACCAGTAACAGTATAGGCATTAAAGGCAAAGTAGCAGTGCTGACAGATATTAAAATTGCACAAAGTAGAAAAGTAAATCAAAAATGGAAAACTTACGATAAACACATATGTAAAATCCACAATTATAGCTAACAAATTTGGGGATAGTTTTTATAGTGTTATATTTCTATTATTCTAAGCTTTGTCAGTTATTACTTTAAATTGGATAAAACAACACCACTTCAACATTATACTTTAGTAAGTATACTAGGACATCATAAAAATAATCCCCAAAGAAGACTCAAGCCAGACCTGAAAGAGTATCATTTCAGTCAAACTCAAGGAGCCATTTGACCCAACATCAGGGAAAATGGAAAGAGAACTTTAGTTGTTTGCTTATTTAACTATTTTTAAAGACATAATTAGTTCTATTAAATTATTGCCGTAGAGGAAGGATAGAAATATGAGAACTAGCGAAAAGTTAGATTGGGAAATAAAGGCAACAGTAACTCAACTTGAAAATTTCAAGAACTAAATAATGCTCAAAACAAGGACCATGTTGGCTTAATGGCTTGTTTCCTTTTGTTTATTGCTGGGCACTGGACAGGAGGTTCATGGGCCAGTGTACCTGAGGTGGTGTTAGTTTCAATGGATCTGACTTTTGCTAGATTCCGAGGCCGCTCAGGGTCAAATAAGGGCAGATCTAGACTGATGGGGTATATTGCTGAACTCCGTGTTTACTCTCATTCAGTGGTAAGTTCATCTAATAACCCAGGCTCCCACTCCGCCTATTCTAAAATGGTTTTATCCCTCATTAGTGTGCATAAAGCTGTCTAGACAGAGAACAGCAAAGAGGAATCCAACTGTAGGCAGAACACTGAGACTTGTTCTTTTATTCTCATTAGTGGATGTGAGGAAACAAATTGCTTTTTCTGGCTATTTTGTTGAATACACTTCACAAACTTTCAAATCCTAAATAAGGACCAGTGAAAGGAAAATGTCTGATTATTTTATTCTCTCCATTCTCATAAAGAAAATGATTCCTCCCCTGTTCTCTCTTTTTTGCCCTTGACTTCCTTACCTGAAAGATACAAACAAAATAAAATTCTGAGTTATTGGGGCCACCTTCAAGGCATACTACGTTTTCTTTTTTCTATATTTCTTTCCAAACTGTGAGGCAGATAACAACTGGCTTTTGGAAAGACACCTCCCCCAATCACAATGGCTGGCCACTTAGTTTTTATCAATTAACTATTAATGTATTAACTGCTTATCAAGCATTGCTGAGACAAATCAGTTGTTAGAAAGTAAAGTATCTTCTTTTTACAGGACTCTTACCCTGAGATTAATAATACTGTGTACAGCTCATTCATCCTTATATGTAAGTAAAAAAATGGTTGTCTTCTTACCAAAAGTTCTTGCAAAACTTCTCATCTCCTTCCAGTAAAGGATGTGTTCTTCTTTTAGACTTATTTTGTTGTTGTGGTCCCTATTGAGCATAGTTATTTTCTGGGTTTATAGTAAATATAGGTGAAGGATTGTCAAATGGCCACATCTGGGGATTGATGAAGTGTTCCTTTCCCTCCTTATAAATTTACCCTGTACTACATATACTTTCTGGGGATCATTTTCCATGCAAAGAGCTCTATTAGTCCCACATTAGTTCACATTTATGATGAAAACAATGATGAAATGTATTGTCTGGAAATGAAAATGTCAATCCCTCATACCCAGTTTGTCTGTTGTGCTTTGGTACAGCCTCAATCAAAATGGAATTAATCAGGAGTGACCTCATAGGGTCACTAACTCTAAAATTAATTCTGGTTTTAATGATATATGTCTCCAATTTATACCTAAAAAGTGTGGACCACCTGTGTTGTTGACTGGTTGTGATCATCTTGAGACCTGAGGGATTTATATCAAGAGAAAACCCAGACATGCAGGATACATGTTTCTTTAAAGTGATGCTATAAAAATTATTTTCTCAATTAAATGTAAGTGATTCACTTTTTATTTTTAAAGCCATAAAACTTGTGGCTTTGAGATGATTGAATATATGTTTGTGATTTGTTTTCACTAGCCTCTTTCCTTATTACCCTTCTCCAATGGCACCATTCATGTAGCATAACCACAGTCTTAAAGCACATTTCATAGACAGGGCCACATTTGGCACTGGGTTATAGCTCACAGTAATATAATTTTATAGAAAATCACAGTATTAATTAGATATATTCTAGTGAACTGGAAGTAAATGTTTGTGATTATTGTTTAAAGTCAAACAGGAAAATGTAAAAACAATAATAAATATGTTCTCTCATTCCAGTATACCAGCTTAGGCAAATTTTTGGCTGGAAAAGCATAAGTGAGTAATTAGATAATTGCTGCCTTGATTGAGCTTAATAGGAAACATTTCAATTAGGCTAAAACTACACAGAAAGGAAGTGGGTTTTTTACAAAGGGAAACATTCCTTGTCATGCAACTGTCAGCTTGTGCCCACACTAAGAGATGGGATTAAGTGGATCTGTGCAAAGGAAACAAAAAAGAAATGATTGCTGTAATTAGACCTATACTTAAACATTGTGTCTTCTGATAGAATTTCTTGATGATTCTAGCATCGATAACGCAGTCCCTATAAATGTCTTGCCTGTAACAAATTATAGTCTTAAATCTATGGCAATACAAGTTCCTGGGAAAAAAAAGTTATGATTTTCTCATACTACAAAAACTAACATTCTAGAATTGCAATCCTCATCTCTGAGCCACCTGCATGCTAACAAATAATCAGGAAAGTCATTTGGGGCTAGTTTGCATGGTTAATAGTTTCTCCTTAGCATACCTAGAGTGTATGTATCCAGTTGCTGACTCAGGACTTAAGCCAGATGTAAAAAGACTCCTTTCTCTGTATAAGTATCCAAGGAGTAGGGCTATTCTTAATATGCTGAGGTTGGGGTAGTGATATGACTCTCTGAACTGTCAACATAGTTCCTGCATCCACTTGAAGGGTACATAGCTCCACCCATAGGTACTTAAATTTGTGGGGATGATCTAATTCTGAGGCCAATCCACAACCCCTAGCAGGTTGTAAAGTGCCCAGCCCAAACTTCACACACAGAGACAATAAATCATTAATGCTATTTTGATATTGCTTGTTAAATTAGAAATAGAGAAGCCAAAGATAGAATACCAAAGTGCTATGCCACCTCTTTTTAAAGATGACGTTAGCCAATCTCATAAAAATTTTGTGAAGACAATCATAAATCTCATTCAAATTACCCTTACTACACTGTTGTCACTAAAATAGTCCTCAAAGCAGTTAATGTCTTCTGTCAGTCCTGGATGGGTGTCTAGCACCCTCTGTGTATCAGGCCTACAGGGGGAAGCATTGTAAATACGCTGAGTCGAGCAATGACAACATTGAAAAGACTATTAACTTGCGTGTGTTGTGTAATGGTCAAGAAAGGAGACTTTGGAATCAAGTAGGCCAGGTTTTAAATTTGGGTTATGTTACTAGCTGTGTGATCTCCATCAAGTTACTTAAATTTTTCAAGTCTTAATTCCTTTATCTATAAAAATGGATATAATAATATCACCTGCCCAGGCTGTTTAGAGAAATTTATAAAGTTATGTGTATATGACCATCATACAATTACAATCAATAATTCTTAGCTCTTATTATTATTCAAAGGTAGTCTTTCTCACAAGAAACACAGAGTTTAAGAAATGCATTTTGAGGAAATTGAGGAGGATGTCAGAAAATGGAGCACTATCCTTTATTCCTAGATAGGCAGAACTAACATAATCAAAATGGTCATACTTTCAAAACTGATACACAGATTTAATGCAGCCTTAATAAAATACCAACATCATTTCTTATAGAGCTAGAAAAAACATCCTAAAATTCATATAGAATCTGAAGAGCCCAGAATATCAAAAGCAATCCTAGGTAACAAAAACAAAGCAGGTGGCATCACAATCCCAGACTTCAAGTTATACTATAAAGCTACAGTGATTAAAACAGTATGATACTGGCACAAAATTAGGCATGTGGATCAATGGAACACAATAGAGGAAGTAGAAACAATCCCAGCCACCTATTTCTGAAAATATAAATTCCATTTGACCCTTCAATCCCCCTTCTATGTATCTTCCCAAAAGAGTTAAAATCATCATATTACAGGGATACATGCATATCCATGTTTATAGCAGCACAATTCATAATAGCACGATTTTGGAAATAGCATATGTGTCCATCAACAGATAAATGGGTAAGGAAATTGTATTTCTACACAATGGAGTACCATACTGCCATAAAGGAAGATAAATTTAAAACATCTGTTGGTTAATGAAAAGATAATGTTAAGTAAAATAAGTCAGACACACAGGCTCAAATATTGCATGGTTTCCGCTTATGTGAGAAACACAATAGAAAATCACTACACCCACACACATGTATAGCAAAATAGAAGAGAGATAAATAGTAAGTAGGGAGAAGTTCCTCAAATTACATATTTCATTGTTGTAAAAACATTGCAATATATATGCTAATTTGTTTCACTTATACTAATAGCTTGTTTTAATTTGTTAAAAAGAAGTATTATGTTCAGTTTTTTGTAAGAATCTTTTTGGTTTATGTCTTGAACTGGGTTTGGTTTATGTCTTGAGTTTGAAGATCATGACACACATGTAATAACTATTGCTATTCTGTTATTATTTGGCTATGAAAATTTGTTTTAGTTTTTCACAAAATGAAGAAGTGAAAAAAAGTGGTTTCTGAAGTCAGTGATAACACACTCTTCTTCAACCAATAGCAAGCCTGTAGGTTTTGAGGGCCATGTGTCAGGGTCACTTCTTATCTGCTTCCATTTGGTAGGATATAAAGCTAAGGTGGACCTTGAGGAGCCAGAATGAGGAAGAGCTTGTCCCCTTTAATGGCCGTCCCAGCCTGTTTAACGTTACCCAGCAACATGGCAGATGGTCAAGCTCCCACTGTGGCCAACACTTTGTGCAGAAAGCAGCACACATCAGTTCATACCCAGGTGAAGCAGTTAGGTGCCTGATGTGCTTTCAGTGTTAATGACTGCAAATGCTTCATCTGATTATTTACATTATTAGGACCTTAACATAAAACAGGTTTCAGACATATTTAACTTTTGACAAGTGTCTCTTTGAAGGGAAAACTGTAAGCTGTTTAGTAGAATGATTTGCACTGATTTGTTTTCCAGCACAAGAATGAGAACTCCAAGTCTACTGACCATAAAATTAAAGAGCTTGGGACATGGCTGATTTTAGACTCTCAAAATTAGGTCAATAATTTGTAGTTTGTATAGTAGCCAAGGTAATGAAACTTTTTTGGGAGGATAATGCCTAAGCATTTCATTTCCACATACAGAAATGCTAGTTTTTTCTCTCTCTGCAAAACCAGCCATAGTAGGATAAATTAAAAAGAATTTCAGACACTCATTTAGTGTGTAAAACCTTAGTTAGTTTCTCTTTCTTTGGAGAAGTTGCTTAACCAGTGCCTATTTGGATGAAGACCCAAACAGCAGTTTCATGGAGAAAACTGTGAAGCAGTGCTGTTGGGGGCCTGGAAGGCTTGTGTAGCTTGACTGGACTTAGGTTTCTGTGAATTGCTGATAAAAGTTCTCATATCCACACTCCCTGTTTGTGCTTGGACTGTTTAGAACAGTCAAAGGACCAATTTTCCTTTCCAGTTTGGGATCTCAGGTGGCAGAGTGTGCTCTTGTAGGAGACTTAGGTGTTATGTGTGCCCTGGAGAAAATGCTTGTTGTTTTCTTTCTTTTCTCATGTAGTTCTACATTCAGCACAGCATCCTTTCTTTAGAAACCACTTTTACTGAGACTTCTACTTTATGACAGTAACTTGACTTGCTGCCAGAAAAGCTGGAAATAAAGGTTTAAGATAAATATCGGTGGTGATTTTTTTTTTCTTGGTCACTCTCTCATATCCTAACTTGTCCCAGTAGAGGGTCAATTACAAACAGTTGGCCACAAGTCCAATCCAAGAAAAATACTGAGAGAAGGTATGAACTGTAGCACTAGATACCAGGGGTCTCTAGAATCACTATAAATGTTCAGAACGTGTCAACTGCAAACCCCAGGCCTTTAAGCGATATTTTAGGGCCCAGTGCTTCCCAACGTGACCCAAAATGAATACAACTTAGTCCGGCATTTTTTTTAGTGGTTAAGTACTTTTTCTTGAATCTTTTAAAGTTGAAAGACTGTTGTAGTTAAGCCTTCACAGATAATACTATTAAAAGTTCATTAGCAAGCTGTCCATAGTCAAAACTAAATGGCAAGAGAATAGTTTGGTTTAGTCTTTTTCCCACTTGAAATCTCTGACATCATCTATTGACCTCTATTATTGTATACCTAAGCAATTTTCAACATTCACAATTCCTCACCCACAGCAATATATATTAAGGTGGGGGGACTCTACAAAGTGGATAGGAATCCTAATAATTGTATTTTACAAATTAGTAGTAGTTTGGAGGACATTTTTCACATCTTCCTTACCTTGACAGTCACTGTACATTCAAGCGGTTTTGAAAACCAAAACAGCAAAGAGGATTTGATATCCTGTAGGAGAAGAAACAAAGAGGGCATCGCTGCATCAGTTCCTTCCTTCTTGGGGAGAGCAAGTGGCAAACAAGCATATTTTGGTCCTCTATTCAGGTAAGAACTAAGATCCTATTTCATCATCTTGCATATGCCTGCAACATGATAATTTCAAAAGGAAAACTGGAAAGACTTCTTTCCAAATGACAGTAATTGCTTTCAATAATAATTTTTGTTTTCTATGAGATGTTTATCTCCTATCTACCAATCTTCTGGAAGGCATTCGGGCAATGCTACAATTCTAGGTTTTCATCCCATTATTAGGAAGTTGTGTGATGTTTAGCAAGTAATTCAGCTTCTTTAGGATGCTCTTCAAAATCTATTAAACAATTAATTTAAGGTTAATTAAATGTTTAGATGACCAATTCTAGCTTTTACATTCCAGAATCTATGAATGAAATTGTCTATTAAATCTCAACTTTGGTGGTGCATAAAAATCAGATAGGGAGCTTTTTAAAGTTTTTGTTTGTTTGTTTTAGCATTTTAGTTTATTGGTACATGTGCATAGTCCATAGTGTTTACATTCCTTGTGGAAAGTTGGTACATGTACATAACACATCTTAATTCCATTTTTCATGCTCTTTCCCCTCCATGCATCCCCTTGGTCTCCTTCCTTCCTTTTTTTTCTTGTACATACTTGCAATACATCATGTTTATATTTCTTGTGTGGAGTTTGTACATTTCATAACACATCAAATTCCAGTTTTAAAAAATATTTTTAAAAAACCCACCAGATATTTGCCTAGATGAAGATGTGATGAAAGCAAACTCCTTGCCAGACACCACTATACTCCTAGATAGACCAGCCTGCCCTAATCAGCTGACCTATGGTGAAATTAAACCTGCCCATTTTGACTTCTATATTTTGGATGCTTCCTATGCTAGGCTGGTTCTCTGAAGGTCTTATATTTTCATGCTGCCAGACTGAAAATATGCAAGCATCCATTATGTCAGCTCAACAAACAAATGAATGGTAGGAGAGTATATATGATGTGACCTAATAATAAATTTCTTACTTGAAACACTTGAAGTAGTCTTAATAATAGAGTTTCAAGCTTCATAGGAAGGATGAACTGGGGAGTAATGAAGTATCAGGCACTGTTACATTAATCCTTGCAGCAAGATAGATATCAGTATTCCATTGTCAAATTAAGGAAGATAAATCTCAATGAGGCTCACCTTCCTCCCCCAAGATTATGCAGGTGGTGGGAATAGAATGGGTATGTGTAACACTGGAGAAACTGTTCTTCCTAAGGCCATGTTGCAATAGGAAAGGCAGAAACAGAGCCTTTCGAGTCCTCTCCCAGATAGTATCCCTCCTTTCCTCCCTCCTTTCCTCCCTTCCTTCCTTCTTTTCCTCTTTCCTCCTTTTCTTTTTCTTTTTCCTTCTTTCCTTCTACTCAGAGGACTGTGCAGAGTACCTCCAACTTCAAAATTCAACAGTTAGTGAACTTAGAGAACTTTAGAGAATAATGAAGAGTGATATAAGCATGGGTTGCTTAATGATGAGCATATGTTCTGAGAAATGTGTCAGGTGACTTCATTGTTGTGTGAACACCATAGAATGTACTTACACAAACTAATATAGTGGTCATTAGGAGATATAATCTCAATGGACCATCATCAGATATGTTATCTGCAATTGACCAGGACATTTTTATGCAGTGCTTGACTGTACTAAATAATGGTCAGACCCATACCAAAGAATCATGATAAGAACATAAAGAGATGAACTCTTAAACCCAACTGGAGGTGGCATAAATTGATATTGTTTTTCTGGGAAGCAGCTGGGCAGTTAAGAATCTCAATTACGTTCACATCTTCTGACCTAATAAATCTACCCCTAGAAATCTGCTTAAGGAAATAATCACCACTGCTGGGGTACATTTATAAACAAAAATATTCTTTGGATCAGTATATGTGACAGGAAAAACATGGAAACAACCTATTTAGTAAAGGTGAACAGTTCACTATATTTAAGTATATCCATATGATTAAATATTATGTAACATCAAAAATAATGCTCATGAAGAGCTTTTAATGAAGTGAAGAAATACTAATATGTTATATGAAAAAAATACAAAACTGTGTGGTATGATATCAGCTATAAAAATAAAGAATGTAAGCATTGAAAACAACAAAATGTTAACAGCAGTAATCTCTAGGTAGTAGGATAATAAATAAAGCTTATTTTCTTTATACATTTTACACATTTAAAATGTTTTCCAAGATCATCATGTATTATCTTAGTAAGTGGAAAACACATTAAAATAGTCTTATGAAAAAGAATCATAGACTTTGATTAGAAAAAGAATATTGGAAAAAATAAATCAGGGATAATAAATTAGAGACCTCAATTCTAAATAAATGTAAGCAAACCCACTAACATGTCGTTTTCTTTGGTAGAAACACTTCCTGACTGCTTGAATTTTCTTTTCTCCATGCGTTGAATTAGGGAACTGATCAAAGTGATGTTAATGTTCCTTTTATATTTAAATTAAACAAAAAGACATATTTTTATCCCAGTTGTGCTACAAATAATTTTTACTTACTGATAAGAACAAAATCAGAATTGTAACATAGTAATTTTGCTAGTCTGTCTCACTTTTCTTCCTTGCCTTAAAACAATAATTAGCCTGAAGCAGAGATTGTCAGTGTTTCAAAAGTATTAAGAGTATTAAGGAAAGTTAAATGCAGGCAAACATATAGACACAGAAAGACAAAATATGCTTGATTATATTCTGTCAAGAGTTGCATCTTGTAACTAAACCTTGTTAAATGATAAGAATAACTTTCCAAAGAATTCTTGTGATTGCAAAAATCCAAGAATAGTCAGAAAGAGGGAAAGATGGAGGGAGGCAGGGAGGGAGAGAGAGAATGAGAGAGATCACAAGACTGATCAAATAAATAAAAAACAAAGACAACCCACCCCCAAAAAAATTCCTTTCAGAGAACTGAAATTGGGACGATCAGCAGTGAATGGTGAGATCAAGAGATTTGGTCTGAGGCTTGTTGTAACAAGAAATTGCTAACTTAAGAATCCTGGATTAACTAGATCTTCTGTAGGGGAGCCAACATGATCTCACATTGGTGGCAGCAACCTAGGCTCTTGGTAAAAAGAAATACAAATCCTCTTTACAGGGAAGCAACTTCACTATAGGCCTTCAGGATTCTCACAGATCAAATTCAATTAAATATGAGTTCATGAGGTTCAGCTAAGCAGTCAAGATTCTGGTGGAGGCCCAGCAGAATCAAGACAGGTTACATAAAGGAGATTGGAGCAAAAAAGTGAATGAGCTTAGCATAATGTGAATTAATTTTCTCTTTTTCAGAGATGAAAATCACTATTTTAAAAAAGAAGAAATTGGAATATGCCTGTGATGTTGGGTTAAAATTGCATGTTTTTGTATGAATATATAATAACTATAGTGTACTGTTATATAATTATAGATTTTGCTCCTATGGTTTAGGGTACCAAATTAATAGCTACTATAGTTTGTCAGTTTATAAATATTCTTGATGCTATTGTTATTGCTAATTACACTACTTTAGCTAGAATGTCATACCCGTTTAATCAGTTGTTTTCACTTTTGTAACAATACTGGGAAGCTCTGGGGTAATAACCAAAACATGGCCAAGCACTAAAGAACTGGTGACTCATCCAAACAGATACCAACATCTCACTCTTAATTTACTTGGAAGGTAGGATCTTGGAACAGACACAAACCAAGAACTTCCTTCACTCAGAAGACATCCTTGAGGAACAGACTTTTCCTAGAGAGGACTTGATACTAGTCATATAGCTACCTACTACAAAAACTTACAAAGATCAATACAGGAAACAAAATAAAAATTTTTGAAATAAAAAACCGTAAGACTCAGAAGCAAGATGTAATTTCAGACCTCCAGCCCACCCAGAACAAGTCCAGGAGACAATGAGATAGAGGAAAATGGAAGATACACACCTACCTTACATTTCTGAAATGATAGCAACCAAAGTAAAGAAACACATCTATGAGGTTATGGAGGAAATCAGATCAGAAATAATCACTCAAGTGAAAAAAGAAATGTTAACATTCATAAAAAAATTCCTCAGCAAATCTGGAGTAGACACAGATAAATAGATGATAGGAAAAAGATGGAAATTGTGAATGATCAATATAGGAAAGAGAATGAGTGAAATGAATTCAAACAGATATACACGAAATAGAAAAGTCCATTGATTTTAACAGCTAGGACTAGAGGTCCCATTTGACCCAGTTGTTCCCCTCCTGGGTGGGTATCTTCCCAAAAGAATGAAAAACATCCTACCACAGTGATATATGTTCACCTATGTTTATAGCTGCACAGTTCATAATAGCTAGATCTTGGAAACAACCTAAATGCCCCTTGACCAAGGAATGGGCAAAAAAGATGTAGTATTTCTATATAATGGAATACTACTCAGCTATAAAGAATTGTAAACTAGACATTTTTACTCTTAAATGGATGTGCATTGAAAATATACTCAGCAAACTAAATAAGTCACACATGTAACCATTGCATTTTTGCACTTGTGTGACAAACTGAAAGAAAATCTATCTATGTATATAAAAAATTAGTTAAGATAGTTAAAGAAAAAGAATTTAGAGTGAAAAGTAGTTTCCACAGGGTCATTTTCAGGTTTCGTTTTTAATGTGAAATGCTTTTTTGAAAATAATGGAGTAGTCATAACAAAAAAATGATAGTCACATAGTTGGTTTCTCTTGATTTGTTGAGGGAAAGTTTTGTGCTCGTAATTTTCTGGACAATGTTTCATGTCTATATTTTATACCCTAAACAACTGCTGTGAATATAACAATATGCAATGTGTTGATTGTTGTTACTCCCCTATTGGCCTATTGTGAAATTCTGTTCTACTTTAATTTCTTATTTTTTCTCTGTTTAAAATAATAATAGTAATAAAAAAGAAAATCCACTGAAAGTTGGCAAACCCCCTTGAATGAAACTGAAGATACACTTTCAGACCTTGAAGACAGAGTTGCAGCTGGTAGTCAAGACAGGAAAGATCTCTTAAAAATAACAAGGGATCAAGAAATAAAAATTCAGTAGCTGCAAGACAATACAAAGAAAAACAATGTAAACTCAATAGGTGTCAATGAAAATGCAGAAGTCACAACAAATGACATAAAAAGACTATTTTTAGAAGTAATAGCAGACAGCATACCAAACATGAGAACAGAATCTAACATACAGATAAGTGATGTATACAGAACTCCGGTTAGCCATGACCAAAATAAATCTATACCCAGACATATAATAATCAAGATCCCAGAAATTCAGCATAACAACAAAACATTAAAAGTTGTTAGAGAAAAGAAACAGATCACCTATAAAGGAAAGCCCATCAGAATCATGGCAGACTTTTCAACACAAACCATCAAGTCAGGAAGAGCTTAGAGTGAAGTATTG
>RJWM01000757.1:130727-191209 GCA_004363535.1 Dasyprocta punctata
TTTTTGCGGCACCGGGGATTGAACTCACAACCTCGCGCTTGCCAGGGCAGGCGCTTAAGGCACTGAGCCAAACTCCCGGCCCTGGTTTTTTGAGGCAGGGTCGCAGTATGTAGCTCAGGCCGACCTTGCACTCGCGTTGTAGCCCAAGCCGGCCTGGAACTCACAACGCTCCGCCTACCTCAGCCTCCCGAGTGCTGGGATTAAAGGCGTGCGCCACCACGCCCGGCTTTCATTAGATGCTTTTTAAAAATTTGTCTAATTAATAATTACTAGATTCTTCCATGGTTAAAAATCCTATTATTCAGACATTCCTATGCTTTTTAAAATGTGTTCTTTATTTCATGTGTGCAAGCTCAACTAGGTGAAAGTAAAGTTGTAATATTTGAGTAATATTTTCCTATTTTTATATCCTTTGGGATTATTCATTAAGGAGTGTTCACACTAAGAATGATACTATGGGTAATACATGATGAATAATTTTAATTCTTAAATGAGTCATACTTTTTGTGATGGTATATTCTGAAACAACTTGCTCGTAGCATAAATTCTTTAAAAATGAGTTTGAAAGATTATAAAATCAGTTCTAAAGTTCAGTTTGGTGCTGTAATTTTACTGTTATAGGTAACGATATCCCATTCTATTGACAATAATAAACATTATTCTATATTTTTCAGGAACTTTCTAGAATATTTGAAAGGATTGGATAGGACCGCTATTATCATACACCAAAAGGCACAAAAGAACTGGAACAGTAACCAGAAAACTCAGGGTGTTGTTTGCATGAAACCAATATATTCATTTAGTTCAGTAAAATTGCAAGGAATAAATTCCATTAATACATAAGGGTACAGTGCACAGCAAATAGTTCAATAGCTTAATAGTCATCATTGTATAAACAGACTATGACTTAGTGATAAAACAGGAGGTAAAGAATAACCTGTTCTTCTGTGATGGTCTCATCCTACATGCCGATAAACAAAAACAAAAACCAAAAATAAAGTTCAGCAAACAGACACCAAAAATCCCCACCAGTGACAGGGCTTTTCTAGATTTTAGGACACACTCAGAAGATGCAGTCTCTGCCCTTCAGGATTTTACAGGGGCTAATTTTTTATAGAAAATCTTATCATTTAATTGAAAAGAATTGGCTTCTTGGCAGAAAGTTAGGTAGTGTGCTTTCTTTAGTTTGAGCTTCTGTGGCCTTAGAGCCTACTGGATTATAATTGTGCAGATTTTTTTTTTTTACCTGTTCATGTCACCTCTCTCTACAGAAAGTCTAAGACTAGATGAGAACACCACATGTAATTTACATGCTAAATTTTTAAATTGGGTTTGGAATCCAGGTTTTTCCCTGTTATCCATTATTTACTTAGCCAATTGAAAATTTACTGTTAGACAATATTAGCACAGTTTTTAAAACGTCTGAATTAGTTGTTCAGATTACCTTACAGTATTCTGTATTAATTTTTACTGATACTTTTGGCTGATTCGTTTTCAGGCTACAGATGTACACTTGGAAGCTAAAAACCCCATGTTCTACTTTTGAGTACCTTGAGGGGTGAGGTACTTGGCAAATACTTGGGTTTGGCAAGTACCAGCATAATGATGGTCTAAACTGTTGAAATATATTGTTGCTGTCTTACCGCAAACTGTCTTTTAGAGACTAAGAATAGCCGTTGGGTAACAGTGACCATTGTAGTAAGTTAGCCAACAATGCAGTGATCCTAGCGATGTGTCTGATTTATGATCATTGAGTGAATTAGGTGCTGGAATTGTCTGACTCTTCTAGGAAAGGACATACACTTCCAGTCTAGTTAAAGAATAACTAAACAGGAAATGATATATGGTATATAAAACTTAGTCTCCCAAGTCAAGTGATTGTAATATTCTACAGCATACTAAACGTATGTGGGAATTATATTTGGTAATTTTGCATTATGCTAGATTTTCTATTATATTTTGAGGAATTAGTATCATTATAAAATAGAAATTTTTATCCAGGCAAATGTTATGCTTCAAAATTGCTATTTTAGGATTATAGCACTTTTTTTTGAATTGTAGCACTTTTGCCACTACTCAATTTTTTTATTTCTTTGTTTGTTTTGAGATAAGATCTCGCTCTATAGTCCCAGCTGGGCTTGGACTCATGTAGCCTAGGCTGGTCTCAAATTCATGACAATCCTCCTGCCTCAGCCTCCTGAGTGCTAGGATTATAGATGTGCACCACCACACCTGGCCTTACAATATTTTTATTTTATCCTTAGAGCTAGTTGGGATAACAGAAGAAAATCAATCTCTTATGCAACACTCTATAATCATATCTTGATTTTGACCAAATATCATCCAGCTCAATCATGTTATTGCTGATGGTTGCCTCCAAGCAACATTTTGATATTTAAAAACTCCAAATTAAATCTCAAAAGAAAAGCTTTGTGACCATTGAGGAGTACACAAGAAAGAAAGGTAGAAAGAAAGAAAGAAATAGAAAGAAAGAAACAAAGAAAGAGAGAAACAAAGAAAAGAAGAGAAAAAGAGAAAAACAGGGAGACAACCTTCTGAGGACATAACCAAAAAAAGGAATTCCTGAAGTTCCAAAGAGAGAAGCTAAGATATGTGTATGTCTTTAAAAGATCACAAAAAGTCTGGGAACCAGCGCCATGCATTGGCTGCCAGCAGACTGGAACAGACAGACCCCAGGCTCTCCCTGTGAGTCATAGCCATTCGCCAACCAGGGGTACAGAAAACAAGGTCACACCAGCAAGCAAGTACAGTCTGGGAACTAGTGCCATGCATGCGCTGCCACTGGACTGGAACAGACCCCAGCCTTATCTGGTGCATAGGCTGACAAACAAGAAGTACCTATATCTCCCCCACTCCCTTGCTGTAAGTGACCTGCTTATCTGGTGAAACGCAGGCTGTGATGATGTTATTGAGGTGAAATGCAATTGGATGCCTGTGGTGCTTTGCTGTTTCACTAACATTGCAGGTCTAGGGCCAGTGGTCTGATTATAGGTTCAGAAAATATCACTAAGTGGTGTGTCATCTGTGGGGGAGTCTCCTTCTGAGGGTTGCAGCCATTGTTGATTCCCTATGGTTTTGTTTTGAGGTCCTGTATTGTTTCCATTGTTTTGATGGGTTGAGTTTTATTCTCTTTTGCTTTGTTTGATCATGTCAAATCTGATGGCAGGAACAGCTATTTCGAAGATAGCAAGATATATTATGATAACAATTTTGGATTTACTATTGGCTTGTTTTGAAGTCCTTTATTGCATTCATTGTTTTGTTTTTATTATTTCTATTCTAGTCTGTTGTTTGATTTTTACTATGTCCAAAGTTATCTGCAGCTATTTTGAAGACATCAAAAGGCATTATGGTAACTATCATTGATTTTGTCATGTTCTGAAGTGCTGTATCTCTTACATTGGTTTGTTTTAATTGGTTTTATTCTGTTTTACCCTCTTTAAAATAAAAATAAAAGAATTTTTTAAAAAAAGACCATGACATTAAAGAAGATAAAATCTTTTTTAGTTTTGAAGGTTAAATGATATGTTAGTTATTTCTATCTTTTTCTGAGAATGGTATACCTGTGTTGTATAAGTAATAGTATTGTATACTATCTAATTGGTAGACTCTAGCAAAATAAACTTTATTACAAGACCTCTACATTAGGGCAGATAGAAAAGTATTAGTGATATTTTCTTCCCAAGAAAATGAAAACAGATAGAAAATCATTACATTAGAACAGATAGAAAATTATTATATTTTGACTTTCCTTCCCGGGCTGTCTTTTTTTTTTTTTGCTGCGCCAGGGATTGAACTCACAACCTTGCGCCTGGCAGACAGGCACTTAAGCCATTTAGCAAACTCCCGGCCCTGGTTTTTTCTGAGGCAGGGTCACACTATGTAGCTCAGGTCGGCCTTGTGCTCGCGTTGTAGCGCAAGCCGACCTCGAACTCACAACGCTCCTCCTACCTCAGCCTCCCGAGTGCTGTGGGCTGTCTTATTGTAAGACAGGAGAGGTGTCACCAGTCACTCTGCTTTTCCCATGAGTCTTGGAGGAGGTCAAGACAGCCATTCCAGAGTTCAAGTTCCTCAGCAGGTTTGTGTTGCATTTTTAGGGAGATTCTAGATTACTTCTGGTGGTTTTGTATGGTAGCTGGCATTTTCAGTAAGACCTCTCATGAAAATTCTTTTTTATTTATTTAAACACTGAGGCACTTACTATGTGCTAGTAGGTCTGCTAAGCAAGCACAATGAGTCAGAGTTCTTCTTTCTGGTCAACAGAGATGTCTTCTGGAAGCAGGAAGGGGAAGGAAGTATTCATTTAAAATAAGCCAACTGTCCTTCCTCTCCCACCAAGTTACAGATCCAAAATTAAAACTGTTGAGGAAAGGGTAGACAATAGATCACTAGATCAGAAAAACAAATTAAAAGAGGGTGGAGTGAGGCTGGAAAAGATAGCTAAGTGAAATTATAAAAATTAGTGCAACATGGACAAGTGTAACATTTAAGAAGAAGTATATGTCATGGAAACATTTAGTTCTCCGTGTGCACCTTGGGAAAACTTATGATTTTGAAAATTTTGCACTTCTCAAGTAACATTTGTGTCCCAGAGTATGTGTTCTAGCTGAGAAGATTATTTGAGCAGCTGAGGTTGTGATTAGCTGGTGGGAAATGGGGCCTGGGGACTTGCAGCCAATAGGGTGGCAGGAAGAGGTGACTGGTGTTTTGCATGTAGAGCTCACCACGCAAGAGGATGAACTTGCATAGGGTGGCAGGCAGGCGTGGCTACAAAAGAAAGGGAAGTACAGGTCAGGTGCAAATCCTGAATGACACTTGGCTTCTTCTGAGGCAACCTCTGCCATCCAGCCTGGAGGTTGGTAAGTGACTCAGCATTCCCAAGAGCCCTGGCTTGTGTCCACCTCCCCCTAGGGGTGAATTCTTGGAGTTCAGGGCCAGGGAAGAGGTGAGATGCAAATCTTCTCACCATACCCTGACCTCAATTGTGTAGGCACTTTGCATTTGGTTTTTTTCTCCTGTGCATGCCAAGGCTTGTTCTTAAAGAACTGCTAATCATGTAATTTCAGTGATGACTAAAATGTAGGCTGAGAAAAAAACAAAAATCAGAAACACACCGATATAATAGGCAACACAAAGAGAAGTCTGAGAAGTCAATGTGTAGCACTGAGCCTTTTGAGATGCCAGGTTAAGGTTTGTCCAGTGAAATTACTCAGGTTCACAGGGAGAACTGGACAACACGTTGACCAGTACTGATCTTAACTTTTCATGGTCTCATATAATGTCTGCATGTGAGGGGCCCCACAACTTGTTGGGTACCTGCTTACAATCATTTCACGGGCTCCTGGCATGTTCCTTCTCTCCTCTGCTGCGTGATTGGTGGTCTGCTGTACACTGTGCAGATGTTTCTCCTGTGCTATATCATGATTATTTTTCAAGTGGTTTCTTAGTCAATGGATGGTAGGTCAGCACATGGAAACATCTGCTCTTACCATTTTTCTAAGCAAACAGCAGATGGCATTGCTGCTGTCCTTTTGATGTGGAGCAAGAATTCCCAAGGCTGAGGTGTTGGTTTACACTGACACTTCCTGGCAAGAGACTGCCTGAGGATTTGCCTACCCTAACAGTAGCACTGCTTGCAGATGTTTTCTCTTCAATTCTCATTTTTAGTTTGTTTCTTCCTGTGACTGTACTTCTGCAGGGTGTCATGAACTTTGATTCTTCCTCCTGTGATTGTTGCTCGATCACCTCATTGATATTGACCATGGTTCTTAGTTTGTCACCCACTTGTCACCTGCTGGAAGTTCCACTAGTGTTGCAAGAGAGAAGACAGTAAAACTGTCTGGCTCAGTTCAGGATCTGGACACCAGATATGTGTGTGCCATGGACCAAACAGTATTATCTGAGAAATAACCAAACCAAGTTTTACTAGTGCTTCCACAGCCAAACAAGATTATCTCAAAATTACATTTTATCAATTAGATTTGTAAAATGTTAATTGCATACAGTCTTATAAATTTGTACTCTTCAAACAATGATCGTGTAAATATGCAAAAAGCTTTACAGGTTTCCTTGGTTTATATTGGATTTCCAGTGACGGTCTTAGTGTTGTTTAGCATTTGGCCTTCTGCATGCTTCTGTGTTCTTTTAGCGTCTTCTTTCTCGGTGTTTCTTCTTTGACATCATTGGTCAGATCTTTTTGTGTGTCATTGTTTTTTCTGTTGACTTATGTACATCCTGTCAGGAGTTCCAGGAACCTTTTTTCCTCATCTGCAAAATGAGGATAATTGAAGTATTTTCCTTATTGGATTGTTGTGCGGATTAAATGAGATAATGTATGCCTAGGAAGGCTTTAAAAATGGCATTCAACATTATCATCATCATCACCATTATCGCATCATCTGACAGGTCAAGTCAGAGGATCTGGCTTGATAACTTTTCAGCTGAAATAGAAGTATTATTATATTTTCTTTCTCAGTCTATAGCCAAGTTTTATTGCTTTATTTTTCATTTAGTTTTTGAGACATGGTCTTGCTATTTAGTTCAGGCTGGCCTTGAGCTCGTATAGATCCCAGACTGGCCTTGAACTTCCAGGTATCCTCCTGCCTCAGCCTCCTAAGTACTGGGGTTACAGGCAAGTGCCACCATGCCCAGCAGCAAGTTTTCTTGTTTTTTATTCATTACTTGGATTTTTGCTTTATGTATTTAAGCTCTGAACTGAGAAATATATTCAGATAATATTCTTGAACTTTTTTATTTGGTATATATTATAGCTTTTTGGCTCAAAAAACCTCCGTATTCATACTGTAATTAACATGGTATAGTTATCACATGTAAAAATTTCTGATCTTTGCTTTTGGTTACTGGAAAGAAAAAAAATGTCATATCGTTAAACATGCAGAGAGAGTGAAATGCAGTTAAGCATTCCTTAGAGTGCCCCATGAATTTCCATATATCTCCGCATTTCTCACTCTGCCCTCGCAATTTGAGCCCCTTTAATCTGTATCATGTGTGATGATACAAAATCGTGCATACTAGAGGACTGAGCAAGTGTAACTCCGTTCACTTTGAACTTTGTGCAGGTATTGTTGTCTATTGTATTATTGCAAAATTAGGCTTCAGAATGGCCAAGTTTTCCAGAGGGTGTAAGTATTCAAGGCCAATTATTTGGAGGCTCAGAAAATACATGCCTTCTGAATATAGCCACGTGAGGTACTTAGGAACAAAGAAATACATGAGTTTACTATCTTTTAGGTGAGTTTTCAAACCCAGAAGATTTGCCAAAATTAAGGTCTTTCAGAATGATATTAGCAAAAAAGAAAGGTGAAGCGTTTAAGAGAAATCATGACTCATGTTTTTAGCAAGAAAGCACAGTCACTGCCCTGTGGAAACAGTGCTGGAGCACGTCTGTCAATGTCTAATTCATCCTGGGAGCTGGATTACCAAGAGTTGGGAAACCTTAAATACTGGTGATTAGGTTATGCAACACTAGGAAAACAAATCTTCCATCTTTCAAACAGATATTTCTGGTGAACCTACCCCAGTATCCTTTTATTTCATTTTGACTTACTTCTTTTGTGTTTGTAAAATCCTCTTATTAAAAATGTTACTCTCTCCTTCTATGCAATTGTAGACCCTAAAATGAACGGAGCGGTCCCAAATAATTGTACCCATTTTTTGCTAACTTCTTTCTTAGTTTAGCACTATGCTTAAATGTATCCTTGCAAATTCTGATTTGAAAAGTGAGTTTGTCTCACTTCTCCTTCTGCCCCAATTAGACTCCGTCTTCAACTTTTAAATGAATTCTTCTGTGCTATTTTCTTTCTCCTTTTTTTCTGTGAACTTGCATTTCATTTCTCCATTCAATTTCTTTTCCTTAGGCCATTTTGATTCATTTAACTGTATAGTTTACCATACTTCATATTTAATTTTTCTAGTGAAAATTTTTCTTTTTGTTGGTTATATAATATTTTCCTGAATCTCTAAATTGTTAATTTTCAGCTCTAGGAAATTGACTCTAAAATGGTCTTTGGTCTTTCTTTTGAACCCCAATCTATCTTTCTTATCCCTGTTGAACATATTTACATCAGTGTCCTTCTAATACACTAAACTCGTTACATCCTCATTTCTGGTCATGGAGCCACTGGCCCAAGACATTGGCATTTTCTACATAGTATGTCTCCTTTTATTCTACATAGTATGCCACTTTTAACTGTGGAAGTCAACCTGTCCTGTGCTCCTCATATCCATTTACTTGATTCCTTGTTCATGTCACTGTATTCCTCACTACTTTTCTCCTCCTCCAATGTAGTCATCTCCCCCCATGATCCTTCCTTCTCACCACACGTTACTCCCGGCTTCCTTGCTTCCTGCCAGTCTCCACCTATCCTTATATATGACTGTTGGGTTTTTCTTCCTAAAATGCAACTGTAGTACTTCTTTATTTCTGTCACAAATCCTTTTGTTTTTCTCTACTGCCTACAGAATAAATTCATCTCTTTCTCGCATGATTATGGACTTCCTTCTTTGTACTCTTAATTTAGTCTTCTATACTTCTCCTCCATACCACCCTTTGCATCTCCGTATACTTCAGGCATTCTTAGCTCTGTCCTTGTGGGCCTTTCTGTTGCTCTTTCTCATGTTCCTTTTGCTTTAAACTCTCTAAACCTCTTTCTAGGCACTACCTGCCAAGATATGAGTCATTCTTCATGGCATGTTCAAGTAGCACTCCTTCATAAAGTCATTCATAGGCTTACTAATACCCCCTGAAGCTTGCTGCCAGTCTTCCTTTCTTGAACTTCTTTTGTGATCTATTAAATTTTCCTTCCCTCATGGTTTCTTATGTTTAATTTTTTCTTTCTGCCTAGAGTTTAAGATCCATTAAGGTTAAGACCATTGTTTTTATTACTTTTATATTCTCTATGGTACCAGTATAATGCTAATATAATATTTACACATGCTTGGTACTTGATAAATCTGTATATTCTGAAATGTGATATGTTTCAAACATGCAAAAAAATTTATATAATTGTATGTATTTCCATTTATGTGTGTTTTCTTTTTAGAACATTAATTGCAGTCATTATATCCTTATAGTCCAAGACTCAGGATCTCCCTTTCCCAATGAAGATTTCTACTTTGCTATTCTGCATTTGTATTAATAGGGAAATTCTGAAGGAATTCAGGAAGTTTATTTCAGTTTGCATTACCTGCCAAGTTTACATATTTACCTGTATCTTGAAAATCCTGAAGAGCTATTTTTGCTTACATATTTCTGTCCTCTTTTCAGAAGACTTTTGACTCCATATGAGTGGGAACCAATTGAATGCATTCCATGTGAATGTTTGGATGTACAAATGAATATGTAAATATAGATTATGTAAATGTAATGAGTCTGGAAATTTCAACAAAATTTCCTTTAAGGTCTCTTTGAAGAGTGAAATACTAATAATATCTCTAGCCTGTACTACTTTCTTATCTTTACTTGTAAATCAGCACAAGTATAAATGAAAAATATTAGGTTGTACCACATGAAACTGAAGCCACTTGAGTATTTGAACGAAGACACCAATTTCAAATGGTTCATCCTATGTAGGCATGGAATGAGAACAGTCTTGAATCTTGCAACTTAGTGCTTAGGATCTGCATCCATATGATTTTCTTCACCCTAAACTGGCTTATTATTTTACGTTTGACTCAGATTATGAGATAGAATGCTAATTAACAATGCTATTCTTTAGTCATTACTGGTAATTACTGACTTAATTCCCCCTCATTATTTGTTCATAGTAGTGCATCATTAGTTGGGTTTATTGGACTAGTAATTAAAATATAAAATTAATTGAGTATTTCCTTTACTTTGTAGTTGATCTAGAGATGTATGCACCTGCCTGGCATAATCCTGATTAGTAACTTTCGTGTATGTATGTTAGCAAATCATACTCTTAGGCTCACCCATTCATTTAAGATTTCATCAGCCAATGTTTCTAAGACAAGTATTCTGAGCATGCCATCCTGGACAAACATAGGGGTCCAGAGCTAAAGAAGAGAAGGGATGCAAAGTGCCCAGCCTATGATCTTTGTCTAACTTATGCTCACTGTGATATTTGTCATTATGGTCATGATCACAGTCCTAACTGACAGCGAACTATATTTTAAGAATTTCTCGTCATCATAACAAATCATTGATACAACATCTTTTTTCCCTCTTGAAATTTCTGTAACTAAGGAAAGTAAGTTGAATCCAAAGGACACAGCTTCATTAAGTAAATGCTCAACTATGACAACCTTATCAAAACTTTTCTGATCTTTGTTCAAGGTAATGAAAGACAATGGAATCTGAGACTTTGCCACCTCTGTTTTGCTTTTCTCTGCCTAATGCTCTAAAGGCACCAGAGAGGCACTGTACCTGTGAAAACATAACTCAAAACCTGTGGGACCAAAGACCTTTTGCCTCCATTCCCCTGCTTGGAGTCAAAGAACTGAAATATGAAAGTGAGTGTCTAAGCGTTGGGCCCTAATACTCAGCTCAGTTGGCAGAAATAAAATGCACAGTGCGATTTCAGGCCTCCATGTGTCAAGTAGACTGTGGTTTGTGGTCACAGCCTCTCATTTCCTGAAGGTCTTCTACAGCCCCGGGGAGACCAGCCTCTGAGACAGAATAGCAAGAGCCAAGCAAATTATCCCTGCTCCTGGAAAAGGAGCTTAGCATACAGACTGTGTGAACAGAGGACTTGGGCCATCAATCTTAGATACCTAACCCAATATATTTGTTGATTTAATTAATTTGTATGTTTTGTACACTGTACTATATTTCTTAATTTATTTAGAGATGTTATGAAATTAATCAGAAAGGGAAAGCCTGAATTTTTAGGTGTAATTTCTTAGTTTCCAAATTACTTATTTCTGACCTTCTTTGATTTTTATATCTCTGAAACTTTTAGAATTAAATAAAATTAAGTCTGCATGAACTAACTCTAAAGGCCTTTGGCCTTACTGGACTTATTAATTCTTCTTTATTGAGAAGATCTGACCCCTTGGCTGCATTATCTGTGACTGGGCTGTATTATCTTGGGACGGGGCTGTATTTTCTTTGATATGTGTACAGTGAAATACCAGACCTTAAAATACAAATCCCTGGCTGGGCTTTTCTCCCTGGGAAAGAATACACTTTATGGCCAGATGGAGTGGCATCATGTCTCACCATTGGGGTAGGTCAGAAAAGACAACATCGCCGAACGCTTTCCATTCTCATATGGGGCAGGCTCCTTAGTTTAGTCAGGTGCTGTAACTTGGACCCAACACTGAGCTGCAGCTCTGGAGACAAAACAGTTGGAAAACTTGGAGAAAGGCTCTAAGGGTCAGTGAAATTTACTGTGGGCAGCTGCCGCTTCAAAGCCACTCTCTGTGCAGAAGCCTATTAAGAAGTAGTAGGTTACGTTCCTGCCGTTTCCCTCAGCATGATGGATGATGCTCTGAAAAGAGAAAAGACTTCCTGTTCCATGGAGGTGGCTTTCCTCTCGGTTGCCTCTCCGCCTTTCTCAGGCTCTCCATTCCGTTTCTAACCATTGAATTCACTGCTCCACTACATGGAATAATAACCTGGGCTTGTCAAGAATGACTGACTGTGACTCACCAGTGACTGTGTGTCAATCAGCAGGACCTCCCACTCTCAGACTCAACCGTCACTCTTCTGTGGGTCCAGAGGAAAATGGCTGCAAAGGAAAGAATTCAGTGGCATATGGACTCATAACAGAAGTGAATTTGGAGTTTGCTTGACCTTTTTTGCTTTTAGAAACATTTTATTTTTTTCCCCATGTTAAGAAATTCCTCCCTGGCCTTCTCTGTAGCCATGGTGTTCACCAGAGCCCTGGCATACATGCTGTTCCCCTGGCTTTGCCTACTCTTCCCTCCTCCTTTGATACTGACTGAACTGCTACTCAACTTTCCATTTTAAATTTAGAGAGAGGCCCCAGCCTTCTGTTTAGGTTAGAGCTGTCCTCTCAACTCAAGGTGCTTGTCAAACAGTGTTCCTTCTTTTGTGGCACTTGTGTGGGTGGCCATTTGAGAGATATCTTTTTCATGCACTGTGTTTCAGTTCTACATTACCGAGGTCTATACACACACACACACTCCAGTGTATAGTGCCTGACCTCTTTTCCTCAATTGGAGTCTCCACAAGGGCAGAGACAGTGACTAAATCCTTGCTATTGTGCCTCCAGTACGCTACACAGTGTATATTTGCTGTCGTTGGATACCTTTGACATTTAATTTGTACTTATTAGGAAAGCAGAACTTGTTATTATATCCTTTTCATAGGTGTGGAGATACAACAGTGTTAGAAGTATGAGGTACCTTTTAAGAACAAATCTGAGTTGCTGGCTTAATAACAAGCATCATTTGCTTGGCAACCCCTCCCTTTTTGCGTGGAGAGAGGTTATGCATAACTAAAAATTACAGCGTTTTCAGATCAAATGCACAGACATATTTCAAATGCAGGGTGTTTTTTTTCTTTTCATATTGCTCCTACTAGCAATGGTTACCAAGCGCTAGAGCGTATGTACAACAATCCCTTTGTTCTCTGCAGAGGTAACTAACGCACAAGACCTCTGGCTTCCTGAGGCTTATCATTTAAATTGGAACATTTTATAAAGACCAGAGAAGAAAGCATTCACTTGTAGAAATATGGGAGTACCACAAATACGAAGCATAGGAACATCTCTTTCTCTCCCCTTCTAGTCAGGTTTGTAGAATCATGAAGAATAAAAATGTAACTGATCTCCATTTTGTGATGTTTTATAGATTTCTGACCCATAATTCATTAAAATCAATCCACCACTGAAAGGGAGAGAAAAATAAGTTTTCCTACAAGACTTGAGGTTGTAGCAAGTACATTTTGTTAATTGTTATATCTGAATTGAAATAATTGTTTAGGGAAGTAACAATTCACATCAAAGTTTCTTCTTTCTGTGTAATCCAGAGGCTTTTCATTTTCTGTGGAACCTCTTCTAGAGGTTGTTGAAAAGGGTGTCAAAAAAGGAGGAAGCTGAGGTAGATAGCTCTGGTCCCTCCATTCCCTATCAGAAAACTTTCATGTAGAAATATGTGTTTTAGAATTTTAGAATTTAAATAAAAGAATAAATTCTGCCGGCATTATTTGCTAGCTTTTCTTTAAACTGCTCAATCAGTAAACTTTTATACAGGACAGACGACAGTAGTTAGTCCTTTTAACTGTCAGGAGAACAGAACTTTATAAGCAGAGAGGTGTTAAGGATGTTGTGTAGATAAAGAGAGAAGCCGTGAACTTTCCTCTAAGAAAATTAGAGACACTCTTTGGCAAATAAAATCTTGACTCTGATCGTTGATTAGATCAGGATTACTGAATCCACGTTAGGACATGTAAAGTCTCTTCTCTGAAGTATCTGAGTTAAGTAGAAATGAAAAATATAAGTGATTCATTTGGTCAACTCAGGGATTTACTTCAATGAATGGATCTCCATGTTGCTTGGATATCCTTTCCCTGTGGATTGAATGGTGAGGAGTTGTTGGGCTGTCCACGGAGTATATCTTTGAGGTGATCAAATGAGCCAGATGATCAGTGGAGGAGATCAGCTGTCACATCCAGGCAAATGGTGATTGTGAATCTGTGCTATGAGGATCCACTGTCTTATGTTCTAGGCAGTTCTTATCCCAAACTCCCATATTCACAGATTGTCATCAGATGGTTAGGGTTCTCTTACAGATTGTGGTTTATTTTTAATGTATTAAATTAAATTAATTTAATTTTTATGATTTGTTTTTTAATCTCTTGGTCTTAATGAGTATCTATTGGAATGAGAGAGAAATAATAAAACCAGAAAGAAATGTTTCTGGTCAGTTGTACTCTGAGAAATACTGGACTCGCTCCAGAATATTCTTTTATTTTTAATAGAAATAATTAGAAATGCTACAGTTCTTATTTGGAAAGTATGTTTATGTATGGCTTGTGTATATTTATATGCCAAAAATAAAGCGGGACTATTTAAGCATTGGAATCTTAGAAATAAAAAAATTCTCCGTAAAATATTACTGTCTCATGAGATCTTTGTGTTTTTTTAAAAGTAAAGATTTTAGATGTCTATTAAAATCCTTAAAACAATAAAAACTTATCCCTATTAATTGAGAAGAAACTTATAGAAAATAATCTCAGACTTTAAATTTAATGGAGAGGGAAAGATGGGCAGTAACTATGAAACTGTAAATTTATTATATATACCAGGAAAGGCATGGTGATTATGGTATGAAAAGTATGTCTTTTGATTAAAGCATGACTCTATGTATCAGGATCAAAAGGGAAATTTTTAAAACTTTCATTCTGATTGATCAATTTTGGTGGTTCCAAGAGGAAAGCAAAGCTAAGAAGTGAAAGAATCAAATTAGCACATCTAATAAACAATGGAGCCATATCCATTGAAACTAAACACAAACCTTTATAACTACACATGCAGTGTATACTATAACGGGAAAACAAAATCAGAGCTCAGTTAGAACTATTCCTTTGAGTAACTTAGAAAAGTATTTGTATAAAGATCCACCTAGACATAAAAAACTAATTAATCAGAACTAAATTGATGAGACAGATATAAGAAAGTGGTTACTGACTTAGTAAAGGTAAATAGATATTTTCATGTTAGGTGAATTTATTTCTTTCAAATATACAACTAAATTATAGTTATGGATGATCATGCTGACTGGTATTATGCCATTATACTGCAGGTTCTGCTTCTACTTATCTTTATAGTCACTTTTGCTTAATATATAAATGAATTGTTTGTGGGTTGACAGAGTACCAATAATGTAACTTTACCGTAATAGTTTACCTCTCACAAGAGGATCCCTAAAAGCTTTACTCACATTAGTGTGGTATTCCCAGGATTATTCTTCCTGTTTACAACCAAGGAAACTGCTTCCCATGGTTATAAGTAACTTGTTCAAAGACTGCAAACCAGAGCCCTAATGTTGCTACAAGGCCTCTCCTGATTCCAGGGCTTGACCGTTGTGCCCTCGAGATTAGCACTTGATGGAGGCACTGTGCTATGCCCCTCACCAGATCCTATGCACCACATTAAATTAAGAATTTGTGAACATGGGAGATCCACTTTAGAGTTCATAAAGAAAGGGTTTATTGAGGAAATGAAGTAACACAAATGCAGAGAAAAAAACAGGTTACTTGCTGCATAGAAATGTCAAGCATTTCATCAGTGTTGGCTTCCATTCAATTTGCTAACTGTAAACAAGCTATTGATTAGTAAGTAGGGATGCTTAAACTTAGAAATATTTTATTGGCATTTGGTTTCAGCCCATGATAATTAGTATTTATAAGAAAGTAAAAAGCTATATTCATTAAAATATATTTACTATTTGTTTTTTCATATATTCAAACTGGGATATTAAATAGCCTTTGCAAATACAGCATAAGTGTAGTTTCAAAAAGGTGTTTCAAGTAAGAGATTAGGAAAAATTTTATAGAACTGTGAAAGTAATGAATAACTAGACAAGAGAAGCCATTCCTCCCCAAGCATTTTGAGCATCCTTCTACCTCTGTTATCAGCTTTGTTCACAAACAAAAATACAGTGAATACTTTGAGTTATGCAGGGTGATAAAGGATCACCCGAGTGCTCCTGACACACCAAGCCTGGCTTGCCTCTGAATAAAGATGGGGGCAATTCTCTTCCCAAACATTTGGCAGCTCATTTTCAGGCATGGTTAGTGTTGGTTTTTACTAGTGAAGCATCAGAACATGTTTTCCACCAGGAGAGTTCACAATACCAGGTAGAGCAGTCTCTATGGTCATGGATATTGAACCATCTGTTTTGATCCCAATGTCATGCATGATTTTGTATGTCTGTGCTAAAGGCAGATAGAGCTATTATGGCCCCTACATGAATAATCTATTATTTTAAAATATGAATTTTCCCATTACTCTGTCAGCCATAAATACCTTTTTTGCTAACATGCTGTTCAGAATTACCATAATCTGAAGAGGGCCATTTTATACCCTCTGTTCACATGATCTAAGCAACATTTTTGCATGACTTTGGGGAATAAGGCAGGAAAAGGGGGGACATTTTAAAAATAGAATAAGCTTAATGGCTTTTTCACTTACGTTTCTTTAACCTCTTTAATATACTATGGGGGGATATGTTCTAAACTTTTGTGGAAAGAGGGCCAATGTTGTAACCAAAAGAAAGTGGAAAATATTTCTGGCACATTTTGATTTTATTTCAAACTCTTTAATGACTCAAAAATATGGAATAGTAAAATAAAAACTCAAAATCTGCCAACTCAGGTCTCACAATAACTTTTGTGCCAAAAACTAAAATTACTGCTATTCATATTAGTAGTTCTACGTCAGTTCCAAAAGGAAAATTTCTGGCTCAGTCAAAATAACATCTGTACTACCTCAACCTCTGATTCCAGAATCAAAGAAAACATTGAAATTATAAATTATTAAAGGTGAATGTCATTATGTTTGGTATGTCTAACCCTAAAAGAGACTATTATCTTAAGAGGTAAGAAAAGGTGGTTGCTAACACGGCATTTTATTGTCTGTAGTAACTAGAAAATAATTTCTAAATTATTTTCTGGATAAAATCAGTATTTACTACCTTTTCTAGTTATTTTCCAGATACTTCAGTAACTTATTTCAATATGGTGCTATTTGATTGTTTTTTAAAAAGTATGCTAAGAAATAACGTAGAGCCTCATAGGCAGAAAGGGGTATATTAGCAACAATAATTAATTTATATGTGAAGATGATTTTTAGCAGTAGACTGGAAAAAGGTTGAGTGGCAGGGTAGAGTGGAGGCAGTGAGACATTTTGGAAGCTGTCACAATTGTCCAGTGAAAGATGAGGTGGACTCAGACTGGGGCTGTGGAGATGGAGTTGTAATATTTCCAAGAGGTAGCATTGATTCATTGCCTGGCCTGGGCTCTAGATCTCTGTCCATCATTGTTTTTATGGGAATTTATGTTTTAAGGCCATGTATGTCCTAGAGATAGCCCTCACATGTGCTCAGGGAATACTTGCTTTCTCAGTGTTGTATAGTATTCATGTGCAAAGGTCATGGAAGGCACTGCTGCATGCTTAATGGAAGTTCCTGTGTTTCTTTTCACCAGCCTCAATATAGACCATAGCTTTAGGTGTCAACTGGAAAGCCCAGGAGCCTTCTTCTCACCAGCAATGGAACGTGGGTAGTGAGAAAGGGAATGTCCACTAGAGCTTATGGGGAGCAGTAACCAGCCTCAAACCAAAGTGACAAGTCACTTTTTGAACCATACCCTTCTAGAAGATCTTCCAGGTTCTGAACAATAGTGATCGCTTTCTTAGCACAGTAAAATGAAGTGCTTTTGAAAGTATGGTTCTTGGACGTCTTTTATCAAAATCACATCAAAGCTTGCTAAAGCCATAGATGTGTAGTTGTGTTTTTTGTTGTTGTTGTTGTTGTTTGTTTGTTTTGTACCGGGGATCGAACTCACAACCTCATGCTTAGCCAGGCAGGCGCTTATGCCACTGAGCTAAATTCCTAGCCCCTAGTTGTGTTCTATATTGTGTGAACTTTTCTTTTTCTATTATTAGCAAGAATTCCATCTAATGGTTGTGGCTCTGTGCTCGGGGTAGCTGGAGAGAGGATTCAATGTGTCTGTTTAGATAGGTGTTTCCACAGACTTTCTTGCTTGTTTTGGCAATAACTATATTTGGAGCTGCTGAGCAGGGATAAGCATATAATTGGAGTTTACAGCTTTACATTTCTCACTGTAGAGGGATTTGCTGAAAAGGTAAAAGCCAGAGATGAAATTAGAGAATAAGGCCACTTTTGGGGAGAATGAACCTGAAAATGGATCCAGGGAAGGAAATGAATGAGACAGCAGCTTGGGGTAAGGAGGATAAATTACAAAAGAGAAGAGGTGACAAGAAAATGGTGCCAGCATAGAGACTGCATATACAAAAGGAAATTTATTTTTAAAAAGTACACTGGGGAAATACACAGAACTGTTCAACGCAACTCTCATTGTAATTCATGAAACATGAGTTTACTTCTACCTATACTATCTGCTTCATCTTTCTGCCCACCCCTTTCCACCAGCCCTAAATATAGAAATCTGCCTCTCAATTTTATGAAAGCAAAATTTGTTCAGTTCTGGCTTGTTTTCCATGGTTTCCCTAGACATTCTGGATAATTCAGTCACAAACAGGGTCTATGTGGGGTTAAGTGGTCAAACTAATGAAATGAAAAGGATACAATAGGATAGGAATAGGATTCCTAGGACTTAAAATAAAGATGACACAAGTTAGCGAGTGAATATAGAATTGTGGCTGTGTAAAAACCCGCATCACATCACAATTTCTCTTCTAAATTAACAAAACAAAAAGATACATTCTGGACCTTTCCACCATACACTTTTATAAATTTCATGTCAACCTCATTTCATTTGCTGCTGCGGACAATCCTGCACAGAAGCAGGGCATGTATTGAAGCTGTAGTGAGTGGGTAGATGGGGACTCCAGCAGCCTGAAAACTTAGGGAGTCGGCTGGACATTATGTAATCAGTAATGCCGGATGGAGGTCTCTCAACTACTTCTTCTGGCCCCAAGTGCAATAATCTTTATTCAGATGTGTTGTTTTTTCTCTTACCTTAATGTTATGGAAGATAGATACTCAAATTACTTCTTGGTCACCTGTTACGTTACTAAATGCATAATGGAAAAGTTATTATGTGTGAGACTTTACTGGAAATTGACAGAGGAATTTTGGCTTCAGTTGTGGAATCTACATTCAGGGAAATTCACATAAAGATCTGAAGGTGAAATGAGCAAAAGTTGTGTTGCACTTCCTTTTTTTTTTTTTTTTTTTGCGGCACCGGGGATTGAACTCACAGCCTCGCGCCTGCCAGGGCAGGCGCTTAAGGCACTGAGCCAAACCCCCGGCCCTGGTTTTTTGAGGCAGGGTCGCACTATGTAGCTCAGGCGGCCTTGCGCTCGCGTTGTAGCCCAAGGCGGCCTCGAACTCACAACGCTCCGCCTACCTCAGCCTCCCGAGTGCTGACTTCCTTTTTTTTTAATTTATTTTTTTTCTCCTGTGAGTGTCTCAGACCATTTGGTGACTAAAGACAATGCATGTCCTTCCTAGTTCGTTGGCTATGTGAAAAGATCCTGGGAATCGTTAGGCCCTGGGAAACATGGGCAAAGACTGGGCATGCTCAGGTTCAGAGATCTTATTTCTCAGGTTGTCAAAGAACTAGACTGGAATATTTAAATATGATCCTCAGAGTTTGTTTGTGCGAACAGTAGAGAGGAGACTGTCCTGATTTGAGTATGTAGGATCAGATACAAGGCAGTGAGACTCTGTTATTCCTAGTAGAGGGGAAGAAGGAAAGAGAGGTGAGGACAGGCGTAGGAGGAGGTGTGAGTCACCTTCCCTCTGTCTGTGTGCTGCTAGAGTGGGGAGCCTCTGGGGGAATGGAGGACAGCAACACCTGCTGAAAGCAAAAGTGGCCTTGGATTCCTGCCACATATTCTAGATTTGCTCATAAGACATTTTCAACTGATGATCAAAGCAATTACAAGACTCACATAGCAGTGTTTTCTTCATTTGTATATAGCAGAACCATTTATTTATTGGCTGACTAAAATGCTAGAATAGGAGCTTATAGAATCAGCATACACAGTCTAACAAGATAGTTTAAAAAATTGTCTTGAACAAGTGTGTTAGTCAACTGAAGTGCTGGTGATTGAATAGTTTTGGAATATGGTCTTGTTGGGAAGCTTCTTTAGGTGGGTTTGGCTCTGTCCATTCTGTTCTGATTGATCTATTTGGCTCCTTCGTGTCAGCTTTGACAACCAGCGGATCTCACTCTCCTCTTCCCTTCTGGATCCTTTGCACGTTCATCTTTGTATGTCTGCACACAAGGCATGAGCCATTGTTACATGGGAGGAGATTGTCAGTCTCCCATATCTGAGCAATGCCTATCTGTGGAGAGTGTCCACAAAGAACTATTAACACCTTGTAATACTTCTGTGATGTCAGGAAGGGTGCCACTGAGCTAGTATCTGGTGTTCATTGCATAAAGCATTGTCATGAAATGCAGACCTGCAGGAAGATTGCGTGCATCTGTGCAATTCCTAGAAAGTCAACTTTCTAAGTGGTTTATTCAGGTTCAGTTTGATTTTTACTGTGTGAAATGCATGCTGATTCATGAGACAAAACATTGGTTGAATTCTGGTGGAACTGTACTCTGTATTTCTGAATGAATATTGTCTGCCAGGAAGGCCTATGGAGCTACACATGGTTACCTGTTGATGCGTTACATAGGCAGACAGTCGATGAAGGATGATGGAGGTGTGGCAGTCTTTTTGGTGGTTCCGTTGTCTGAAAATAGCCTAGGTGAAATATCTTCAGTGACTCTGTGTATGTATGATAAAAGCCTAACAGCTGAGTAAAAAAAAAAAATTGAGCCTTAAAAAGTGACTTGCAGCTGAGTGATGCACACCTTTAACCACGGTACTAAGGGAGGCTGAGGCTGGAGGATTGTGAATTGGAACCCAGCCTGGGAAAAATAAACATTTAAAAAAAGGACCAAAAATGTAACTCAGAAGTACAGCACACCTGACTTTGATCTCCAGTACCTGCCCCCCATGAATGTCATTTCAGAAGATATTCTTCCTTTATTCCCTGCTAACATGTTACCCAGCTGTGTCCTATGCTATATTTGTTCAAATTAATCAACAGTATATTTGGCTACTTCCAGTGGAAAGATTAGAGTTTTGCCTAAAGTTGCCCTGGAGAGAAAGTTATGTATTACAGTGAAACATAAGGAAAATTCTATGCAACTGAAATATAGAACAATTTCCATATAATAAAACCATCTTCATGGCCTGGCCAGAAGCCTAACTAATGCTCACTGTATATTGGACATAATGAATCACATTGAAAGGGAAACCATGTAGCAGGTAACTTCAATGTTTATCAGAAATATTGCTGTTTCAGTGCCCCTTTATTCTAGCACTTGCATTTGAAATGCAAACCAGAAATAATTTTGTTTAGGAAAAGTGATTGATTTCTAGTATCTGGGAGTTCATTGTCCTTTCAGTTGTTTGATGAAATACACTTTCTGACTTGGTGCTTATCTGGGAAGGGGGCTTTAAAGTAAAAGAACCATGGAGCAGAAAGGACCTATAGAGATCACCTGTACCCAACTCCACTCCTGACCCATTTATATTACAAATGTAAAGTTAAATTAAAAATTAAGAAAAAATCAGAAAGATGGATTCTCTTCTCCAGGGTCACATAGCACACTAATGAGAGAACCAGACTGGGAACTTGGTTCCAGCCATATTCAACCTGTCTCAACCCTAGTTTAAGCTTTGAATTTCTCCCCCAGGAATCTTGGTGAATGCTGACCAGGGCACTTTTGGCCCCTTTTCATCTCCCAGGTCTACAGTGCTTCTACTTGAGTCTCTGGGTCTTTACTAACCACAGCACGGCCTGTAAATGAGGGGGAAACAAGAAATAGAGGGATAAAGGAGATTTTTGAGATGGGTTTTCTCTTGTGACTCACACAGTTCTCGCATGGTGAGTTCAATGACGAGCACAAATGGCAACGCTCAGCATCATTTGGATCTTCATTCAGCTTTTCAGTATGGCACTAATAAAGATATTAAAATTTTGGGTGTAAATGCATGTCTGCAGATAAATGAACTTGAGGTGCCTAAGAATTTTGCTTTTTAAATTTGCCATTAATTGAATATACAACTTACATCATATAACATCACTTGTAAGTGAAGATCATTAAAAATACTTTCTAGGTAAAGAAAAACACTTAGTAAAACATTTCATAAAAATAAATTTAAATTTTGCTTTGTTTTGTTTTCTTCCTTCACCTTAGATGGATGGTCCCATGATTAGTTAATTCCACTGAGGCCTTAAGAGAAACTCATTAAGTATCGATTAAAATTAAAATGTATCTAAAGATGAACACAATTTCACTACAGCTACATAAAAGAGATAGATATGTTCTATATACCCTATTTGTTAAGGGACTAAACAAATGAATAATTTAGTGAATGCTGGGGAGCTGAGACTGACTGATTAAATTAACAGAGGTTGGGCTGACTTTTAGAAGAAACAGCAGCATTAGGCTGATGCTATTTGGTAGACACAGTAAGGTACAGTATGCTTTACCAACCTCATTAAGTTCCAAATAAAACTCTATACTTTACACCATTTCTACAAGAGGTTTTATTAGATTTCTTTAACTGGTGTCATATTTTTTGACCAGGGCATTTTTAACCAGCTTCTCATAAATAAAGTTCTATTTTGTCACCATGTCATAGTAAAATAAACTGCTTGTACTATGCATCTCTGCCAAAGCCAGAGCAGACGGAGAAAGGATATAAATGTGTCAGTATTCGGGAGAGAAAACACATAAATGCACATGGCGACTCTCTTAACTCTGAGGCTCAGCGTGATGCTAATTCATTTGGGTGACATTTAGAAAGCTACTCCCAACATAAATAATATGTATATAGTGGGGGGTATCTGTGACAGACACAAAGTTGAAAAAAATGACCTAAGAAATGCACATCAGATTTTACAGGTGCTCAGAACATTAATGTACAGTGATGGATGACCTTTGTGCTGAAGCTTGACATAATGCTGAATGGAATGTTTTGTTTATATCTGGTACCGAGTCTATTGACCAGCACCAAAGGGTAAGGCCAAGCTGGGATTTGAACAGTCTCTACATTTTTTTTTCTTTTTGTGGAAACTGTTTTCTGTGTCCCACCCCCTCTTAGGCAAAAGTTCTTAAGTTGTTTCACAGATATCATTCCCCAAGATGGATTACTCTCTTAAAAGGAGAAAAAAAAAAGTTAGGCCTAAGTATTCATTACCAGAGGTGCAAGTTTTGATGGGTAAGTATGAAGAATTAAGCAGAGATTTTTTGCCACATTTATCATACATCTTTAATCTTGGTTTGTCATCTCTAACATTTCTATAGTTAAAATCCCTGTGATTAATGGTGAGTAGCTACTGAGAGTGCCTGGAGATAAAAATCACAAAATCCAGAATTGCAAGAGGGTAAGAAGTCAAGCAGGCCGTCCAAATGATGGCACAGACTTGTCCACGTAGTGTCTTTGCCAGTAAGTATAGAAACAGAGTTGTAATGGAAGATGGTATAAATTTCAGTTTCCTTGTCCTGCTAACTGGGAAATGATCAGGACCTAAAAGTAACACTTTGGAGAAGTTTTTTCAAGTACTTAGCATAAATTTTTTATTTCACAATGTCAGCCTTTATACTCACTTATTATAACCTTTTGATAAATACTGCACACTGTTCTTTTTTTGGCAGCTGTACCTTTCAAGTTGATTTGGCGGTTGATTTTGCCAGGTCCTTCTTTAGTTTGTTCGTTCATTCATTCATTGAATGCCTACACTGTACCGAGATCGAGGAGGAGACAAAAAATATATCAAAAAACTTTCCAATGGTTTAAAAAAGTAATAGGGTAGATGAAGCAGGTACAAAAGTGCCCCAAATGCAAGTTAGAAAGGGACCCATAGCCTTAGAAGGTAGCTTGCGGAGCAAAGAGGGACAGGTACAGAAGCGATCAGTATTCTGACCAAGCTGTGGTTAAACATCCTGGAAGTGGCAATATTTGAAGTGGATGTCCAGAATTTGCACTTGTGAGCAGGGGAAAGTAAGAGAAAGCCACTTCTGGCACACAGAAGATGAAGAAAAGTACAAAGGAAGATGTGTGATGAAATAAAAAAAATTAAAAAAAAACCCAGAACGGTTCAGCTGAGATAATCAGCAGATACATCACCTCACATACTTACTGTTTTTTTTGGGGGGGAGGGGTTGTAGATTTTAAAATCTACTCTCAACAATTTTGAAAATACAAGAAGATGTTAAATATGACAGATGCTATTGTGTATGATAACTCTCTTGAACTATCATATCATACATGATAGATATATCCAGTATTTGTCAATTTTAAAATTAAATACACAGTATTTGTCAATTTAGAAATTAAAGTAATATGAATTTAAAACGTTTTTAAAAGCCGGGCATGGTGTTGCATGCCTTTAATCCCAGTACTCGGAAGGCTGAGGCAGGAGGATTGTTGTGAGTTCAAGACCAGCCTGGGCTACAAAGCGAGCTCAAGGTCAGCCTGAACTACATAGTGAGACCCTGTCTCAAAAAATAAGGCCAGGGATTTAGATCAGTAGCCTAAGCGCCTGTCTGGCAGGTGTGAGGTTGTGAGTTGAATCCCTGGTACCAAAAAAAAAAAAAAAAAAAAAAAAAAAAAAAAAAAAAAAAAAGGTTTTTAAAAAGAGAAACTAAGTTAGATTCAGCATAGCAAGGAGGCCAAGCTTAAGATTTTAGGACTTTCCCACAGGAAAAAATGAATATCCTTATGGAAAGACAGCTGGTTAGAACTGTACTAAGAGCTCTAGGGTGGGGTGGAGACACAGAGACCACAAGTAAAGACACCCTAATTAGAAGGAGAAAAGCCTGATAAAGAATGTAGGGATAAGAACACAGGGACGACTTCACATCAGGGCATTGGAGACATTTTTATAGGGAATGCTATGTCAAGATAAACCTGTAGATTTCACCTGAGAGGCCAGTAGAGCTGATAAAAGTGGGAGGGGATGATTAGAAGGGAGAAAATGATGAATTTAGCACTGAGCACCAGAATGAGATTGTGGTTCTGCAGAGTAATATTATAATTACCTTTAAATCCAAAATTTCTATCACAGTGTAGAAACCAAATCAACATGTTATTAAAAAAACTAGTTATCCCACATGTTGACATCCAGTAAACAACTGGAAAATCAAATGATTCACTATGTTGTCTTCAGAGTACCTGGTACATAGTATGTATTTATTAATCAATGTTTAATTTTATTTCTTAGCCATCAAATAGTTAAGTTTCATAAATGGTGAATAACTACTTTGAATAATTTCTTCTATTATTATAATAATTTTCAAAACCATAAATTGATATTTTCTTTCCAGTTAATACTGGACATAGTACAGGTTGAGTATCTCTTATCTGAAATACTTGGGGGCAAAAAATGTTGCACATATCAGATTTTTTCAGATTTTGGAATATTTTATGTACATAATGAGATATCTTGGGTGTGGGGCCCAAGTCTAAACACAAATTTGTTCATGTTTTACATGCCCCTAATTGCACATAGCCTGAAGATTACTATGATGTTTTAGTGCTCCTGAATTTTGACTTTGACTTAGATCAAGAGTGGAATTTTTGAATGTGGTATCGTGTTTTTGCTCAAAAAGATTCAGAGTTTGGATCACTTTGGATTTCAGATATTTTCATTAGAAATGCTTATCCTGTATTTGAAATATATGCTCTTATGTGAGAAAATGTTTATACTGAAGAACTTTGCACCAAAATTAGTTTTAACACTATAGAACGCTAAAATTTTAAGCCACTTATTTATAAAAATTATCTATAGGTTTAGCACTGTTTTTTTGTCACATACCAAATATAAATTTTCACTAAGCAAGAATGCACACTTCTCAGTTTGAAACTAACTGTGCATAAATTTTTACATCATGTTTTGTTCTGCTTTGATTTTTATTCTGTAGTCCATTTTTCTGACTATATATTAGATTTATGACTTAGTTTTATCAGTTGTATAGGTCATCCTCATAGTTATGAAAAATATGAATCTTTTGGGCTACAAAAGAAAAATATTAATACATTTTTGTTATTTAGCTGAGCTTGCCAGTTTCACAAAGTAGCCCAAAATAATCCTGCGGCATTTATTTGAAATTCAAAAGTTGATGATTAAGAAACATTTTAAAGTTCCAGCACATTGCTGATTAGTAATAGTTTACAGTACATCTTGTTATCATTAACTAAATATTTTCCGACATTCAACCCTTGATAACCAAAAGCAATGTTTAGACATGGACCATAATACAGGCAACTGATACTGCAAAACTAAATAGGTAGAGACAGATGCAAAATAGCAAAATGATAAAAATCAAATTCCACAATGCCACTGAAGGATCCAGAGAACACTGGGTAGCCACAGCTTGGTGATAGATGAGTAACCAGATCTAAATGGTCTGCAAATACCCAGTCATTTGAGAGAAGTCTTCTCGAATGTCCCATTCCTCATACCTGAAACATAACAACTTTGGGACCAGGCCCACACTACAGAAAGTGTGGTCTTTTTGCCCAAGGCCACGATCTGGACTAATAAAAATGGAACCCTTGTTTGTTGTGATGTTAAGGCATTACTGCTTTTTGTTTAGCTTTTACCAGTAGTTACTACAGTATGAACTTTCCAAGAATTGTCAGTTTGAGTTGTAATGATCAGAAAAAAATAGTTCCTTGCACAAACTTTTAGATCTAGACTTCTTTGACCTACAGTTTGCTTCTAATCATGATGTCTCTTCCACTTGCTCAAGATGGAAATTCTGCCATTTCTTATTTATGAAAATTCTGCATTTGATAATATAGTTATAAAATTAAGAAAAGAACTTTTCTTTTTAAGAAACTAACCCACAGAAACCAGTAATAGGGATATGTAAATATGGGAATCTTTACAGACAACAAATGATAGATGATCCACACTCTGCCCCCACAAATGTTTCCTATTTCGGTATCTGCATTGCTAAGAACTGAAAGGAAGAAGACAGTTTATTTTATTGTGATTCTTTTTCTTTGGTCAAAGCTACACTGAATTCATTTTACCTCAGGCATGACTACCTGAAATACAGGCAAAAATGAAGCCATAGCAGGATTCTCCTGATTGTAGTGTAATTTTGTGGTGTTCCAAAATGCAGTCTTGGTTGTTGAGATTTGTGTAAAACTCAATGTATGTATCTGAAGCTCAGAAATGATTCTGTTATATGTGTGTCGAATTGTGATATATATCCATGACTCTAGATGATCTCTCAACTGTGTTTTTGCTTTGTAGTAAATATCATGCTCCCTCAGTCATCTATTTCCACAGTATGAAAAAGTAGTCTAACTTATGAAATAGAGGCAAAATATAATTATAATGCCTTGATTTCATTTGTTAATATTCCTTCAATTTGTTCCCTCAGTCATTCACTCATGGAAAGATATCTAGAATCTCTTGTTTTTGGTACTGAAGTCAAGAGATAAGATAATCCCTATCCTTGCCTGGTGAGGACATGCTCAACTGGACAACTGCATGATATAATATGATTGCTTCTATAATACTGATACAAGCAAAATAATGAGGGAACAGAGAGCAAATGACTTTGAAGGGGCATAATTAAGGAAAGGTTTTATGGTGTAACTCAGTGATTCTCAAATGTTTCCTAAACCCATGCCTTTCCTTGGCTTGTGGAAAACAAGAAAAGTTAAAAACTATATTTTCATTAAGTTGATTTTAATTAAAGATCTATCATTTTTTAAAAAGATCTGTCATTTTCAAGACTGTCTTTCCTACTGTGTTATTAAAAATTCCATGTTTTCATGAAATAATGGGGACAGTAGATGATAATCATTTAAAAATATTTCTTGCTTGTCAAAATAAAAAATTGGTGCTCTCTGTTATTCTTCAATTAGAAAAAAATTACTGGTTTATGAAATCTAAAAGTTTGAGCCATGATGGACTTTTGCTTTGGTTGAACTGTTATAAACAAGTGAACCCCAGCAGGCTACTTTTTTCAAAAGGTAAGACAACCTGAAAATGAAGTTAGGGTTAAGGAATGTCCAGTATTCTTATGGACAATACATTGTTGACAGGCAGAGTCAACATCAAATAGGCTTATGGCAAGCGTTCCTTTTCTCATCCTCTTTGTGAACTCATGGTCAACCACTCTTTACCACAAAATTTGACTCTAGTTCAATATCAGAGACGGGAAAGGGTGCGGCAGGGACCAATGTCTGTTATTGCAGGAGAGTTATTTATGCAGTGTGTGGATTTGTTTGTGCTTCCATCATCGTCATAAAAGCTCCAAATTCATCCTTATCTCATTGATAAGGAATTGCTGACCTGGGTGGGGTTTCTCACAGCTATCACTCATCTCAAAAGCCAGGAGTTTTTCTCTTGGTGACCCACACAGAACTCTGGAACGGGTCTGTCTGGTGATTCTTCTTGTCTCCTTGCCTGTGCGCTGGAAGGGACTGGCGTCTGGCTCTCCTCCGGTCAGCCTGTGCACCGCACGGACGGACAGAACATCTTAGCTTGTGGCTGACTTCTCGTTCCCCTACCCTGCAGTCCGCGAATCTCACCTCAACTTTCGACTCAGAGAATAAAATCTAGAAATGGACACTAATACGAGTTTAAACCTGGTATTGTGTTAATAGCAATAAACATAAAAAGTAGAAATTATCCTACTAAGGAAAAAGTCGTCACATAGGCATGGAAATGACTTGAAAGAAATCTTTCTTTTGAAAGGACGTGTAGGGTCTAGCAGGGGTGAGGTTTAGGAGGGGAGTGGGGTAGTACCATTTTGCAGAAAGAAAACCGGAGCTTGTATGAAAATGGCCTAATCCTTTTTGTGTTTTAAGCACAAATTTAAGATTGATTTTAAACTGACTTGTGGGGACCAGGGATACAGCTCAGCAGCATACGTGCCTGCCTGGCAAACACAAGGTCCTGACTTTGATTCCCAATACCAAAACAAAACAAAACAAAAATTAGCAAGCAAGCAAACAAACAAAGAAACAAAAACCTGACTTGTGTTTGGCTTGTTTCACTTAGGATAATGGTCTCAGTTTCTAGCCATGTTGTTGCAAATGACGTGAATCCTGTACCACTCCTCAGTATATGCCTGGAAGAATTAGAGTCAACATATTACAAAGACACCTGCATGCTCAAGTTTATCACGGCACAATTCACAACAGCCAAATTATGGAATCAATCTAGGTACCCATCAACAAATGAAAGGATAAAGAAACTGTGTAAAGACACATTGGAGTACTACTGAGCTGGAATCATGTGCTTTGCAGGAAAATGGATAGAACTGGAGAGGATCACATTAAGCAAAATAAGCCAGACTCAAAGACAAGTCCCAAGTTTTCTCTTATACATGAAATCTAGGGGGGGAAGGTGACATGAAATTAGGAGCGAGAATATTAGAGAAGAGAAAGGGGTCCGGGGAAGAGGGAGGGAATGTTAAGGGAAGATTGGGTATGATCAAATAATGTTACATTCATGCATGAAAATACCACAGTGAAATCCAAAATTCCATATAATTTATATTCACTAGTTTAAATAGAAAATGAAAACCTTTCATTGAGATACATACATTTTTTGCATTATATAAAAGGAATGTCTAGAGAAATGTCCTTCACCAAGGCGAAGAGCAGCATAAAGATGATTGCATAGATGCCTGTATATCAAGATGAAAGGTAGTTATAGTACATCACAGAAAGAGTTTTAGTACTGCCCACAAAGATAGTACCTTTAAGTGAGATGATAGAGACAGATCATTATCTCTTGATACCTTCAAGGAGAGAAAACTGGACTGATAATCAGATCCTGCCCTCTAAGTGTACCTACTACTGAATCTGAGCTCACCTATGACCCATCAATCGAGTAGCCTAAGCCTCACTTTTCCTGTTTGCCAAATGTAGGGCAGTAGACAAGAGGAACTATAATTTCTCACTCAGTTTGCAACTCATGCAACTTTATCTTTTAGGACAAATATTGTTCAATAAAAATATAGTGCAAACCACCTCTGTAAATTTGAGATTTTAAATGGCCACATTAAAAAAGTAAAGGCAGGTGAAATTAATTTTAATAATATATTTTATTTATTATAATCAATTCAAAATATTAACATAATTTGTAATCAATTAAAATATGAGTGAGGTCTTTTACGTTGTTTTTACTACTAAGTCTGTGAAATTGGTGTGTATTTTATGCTTACGACACATCTCAGTTTAGACTGGTCATGCGTCAGGCCGTATTTCAGGTGTTCAGTTGCCACTCACGGTAGTGGCTGACGCATTTGACAGTGTAACTTTAGATCTAGAGTATTAGAAAACCAAATTTTGCATTACTAAATGGTACTCTGGTGTAACTTTACTCTGCTTTTCAGTGTTGGTTATTTTATGATGTTCTGCCTGATGGCTAGTTACTGGCATTCTGTTCAAGCAGTGGTCATGAACTGATTTTTAATTAATCTTTTCTACCCCTTTTCTGTGTCAGTACGTAAGTTTGCTTTGAATGTGAACTCATCAGTTATGTCAATCTGTCTATGTGTTGTTTGTAATTTATTCTTAATGGGAATGATGAGCATAGGTGAATGCACTTTTATTTTAATTTAGCATTTGAACTCATACTACCACGTATTTCTAGGGAATGTACGCATTTATATACTAACTTACAAATATATGCTGTTTTCTGGCATATACTACATTATTTCATGAAATTAGGATGGCAAATTTTATAACCCAGAGCCTCTGACTTTTACGCATATTCTACACTCCTCAGTGTGTCATACTTGAGACAGTACTTCTAGCTGTGTTGTGCATGATATAAATTTGAAGTCACAGTTACGTACTTAGGAACTAGGACTTCTAAGCTGATGTGTCTAGTCTTCCATTGGAGCTAGCATCCCTTCTTATTAACACTATATATTTTCAGTGTTCTTATAAAATGTTCATATTTTGGAGTAACAACAGTCCTTCCAGAGGAAAAAGAAGTATCTAATTACTAGCACAACATCCCTTGTGAAGTATTTACTTTTATTTCCACATACGTATCATTTAGACTAGAGTAATGCCTAAAATGTGTTTTGGGTGCAGAACTTCCAAGTCTTAAAAACAGTTCCTTCTAAGAGAAAAAATGAGTATCAGGTTACTAACCCCATAAAACCTGAGATCCCTTTGCTGTATATGTTCAGATACATAACGCTTAATATAAAGTACCTCCTAAAATATGTTTTGAGTGTCACTTTGGAGATAGAAAATGTGTGCAGCTGCCTAAAACTCTGGTTGTGTGACACAAAAGTAAATCAGACCTAAAATATCATCAGAGGTGTGTGTGTTATGAGAGAGACTATTTTGTAACAGTCTGTGTCATGCATTCAGAGCAGACATGGTAAATCATAAGCGGAGGACCACCACTGTGTTTGTGGAGCAAAAATCCAGGCTTTCTTTATTGGATAATAAATGATTCCAGGACTGGAAACGAGTCAGACGCTTCAGATCGGCAAAGACAAACTATCTTTGAGTCCAGCCCTCTTAATTCACCTGTACACACCCTGCGTTATTGCTCAGGTGCTAAGCAGAAGTGTTTTTGTCTTCAAGGCTGAAAGACCCTTTAGTTTAAATTATGAACCTTCTCTGGTTTTCTTTTAAAAAGTAAAATAAATGCTGTAGTGGTTACTAGTTGTAAAAAGTTGTTAAAATACACAGGTTCTGCCCCATTTCCCGTGAAACGCTGTGATTTAAGAATGCCTGTTTATTGTTTCTTGGTGTGCAGCCGAACTGCACAGGTAGGTGTATTTGGATTCTCTTTCTCATTCCTTTGTGCATTTTATCATCATTTATGAACTGATTCAAAATGCTAGAGTTAAAACTGCAGACGACTAATGTACTAAATAATTTTCAGGAAGTTTTGCTGTCACATAGGGCGAGGAGAATTGGAGGATACAGAATAAAGTAAATTCTCAGCATTAAGAAATAATTATTAAGAGAAATAGTTTCCAAAGTAGGGCTGCTTAAGACAGATTACAAAAATGTAATACTGTGCCAAATGAACACACATAAAATATTAAAACATGGTCTCAGCACAGGTTGGTTGCATTAATAACTCACTTCCCTTATCTGTCAAGTTGGATTTCATGGTCACGCTGTGACATGCTGACAGCCCAGAGGTTATTATTAAGATTACAGGGGTGACCATTTTTCATTGGCCTTATAGGCTGGACAGTTGTTGAATAAAACCAACTGTTACTTGGATTCTAATTAATTGGTCCCTGAGAATTGCAATTACATATTTAAAATAATGATTTATGGGCTAAAAGTTTCACCTGTCCAGCATTTTCTTAATTCTTCCTCTTAATTCTAATTAGACCTGGCAGGCCGATGTACACATGAAATAGAAGTTTAGGGGATGCATGGTAATGTCATGGAAAGATTTTAAAACAGAAACAGTTAGCTCTTGTTGGAATTGTCATGTGCTGTTTCTTACCTGTGGCATGATATATTAATTGGTATTCATAATTGACCGAATGAGTTTATTATAGACTTAATTAAATTTAATTACATTTAAAGTAAGCATACATATTTTGTCTCCTATAATGAGGATATGTAGTGGTTAGTAAATATAGAAATTGTTTTGAAGCAAGAGGACTTAATCTTTGAACGTAGCTGTACTTTGTAAGATGCCTGACAATATAAGCTTATAACTCTGCTTTTTAAGAGCAAACCTTTTTTACAACAGTGGTACAATATGTACAAAGAAGTAAATTTGCATTTGTAAACTTCTTTCATATATTGTTTAATATTTACAAGTAATTGATAATACAACTTTTTAGCTTATTTTGACTGTAATATTTTTCTACTAACAGTAACTTCTTTCATATATTGTTTAATATTTACAAGTAATTGATAATATAACTTTTTAGCTTATTTTGACTCTAATATTTTTCTACTAACACTGATTCGTTTTTTATTGCTATAGGAAGCATGTGCATCAAATGCACCATAGAACTAGTTTTCTTACATTCATATATTCTGACTATATTCCAAATTTTTCTTTTTCTTTTCTTTTTTTTTTTTTTTTTGGCACTGGGGAGTGAACTCACAGCTTCGCGCCTGCCAGACAGGCGCTTAAGCTGCTGAGCCAAACTCCCAGCCCTAGTTTTTTGAGGCAGGGTCGCACTATGTAGCTCGGGCCGGCCTTGTGCACATGTTGCAGCCCAAGCCGGCCTCAAACTCACAACGCTCCGCCTACCTCAGCCTACTGAGTGCTGGGATTAAAGGTGTGCGCCACCACACCCGGCTTATTCCAAATTTTTAATGGTGAAATATTTTCAACGTTTTTCTTTATTGAATAATGTTGTTTTTTATTGGGATAAAATGCATATAAATAAAATTTACTTCTCAACTGTTTTTAAATGTAAAGTTCAGTGGTATTGTATTGTATTGTTTGTTTGTTTGGTATCAGGACTCAAACTCAGGACCTTGTGCTTGTCAGGCAGGTGCTGTGCCACTGATCTATAACCCCAGCCCAGGTCAGTGGCATTAAGTGCATTCATATTGTTGTACAATCATCACTATCATCCATCTCCAGAATGCTTTTCATCTTTCATAGCTGAAATGTTGTATCCATTAAGTATTAATACTCCATGCCCTTCTCCTCACAGCCACTATTCTATTTTTTTGTCTCTGAATTTGACTCTTCTAGGTAGGTACTAAATATAAATGGGATCATGCAACTTTTGTCCTTTTGTGACTGGCTTATTCCATTTAATGTAATTCTTCCAAGGCTCATGCATGTTGTAGCAAGTGTTCAAAATTCTTTCCTTTTTTAAGGCTGAATAGTATTTCATTGTATGCATATACCACATTTTGCCTATCTGTCCATCTGTTGATGAATACCTAGGTTGCTTCTACTTTTTGCCTATTGTGAACATTATTGCTATGAACATGGCTGTGCAGTTATCTCTCCAAGTTTCTGCTTTCAATTCTTTGAGTGTATACCCAGAGGAAGATTTTCTGAATCATAAGGTTCATATTTCTTTTAAACAGTCTAAAAATGAGGTCTGTCAGTTGAGCATGTTATCAGTGATATTCTTCTGTGTCCCAGTTTAGTTTCTTCATCAAATGAACCTAACTTTTTTGCACTACCCAATTATGGAAGCATTTTGAAGGAAGATAGGCAGTCACCTCCTCCTGTACTTACAGGTGAAGACCTAGAAATAATAATCTAGGTCAGGGGAAAGAAGGTTTGTGTTTTGCTTTGAGTTTGGGTTTTGGCTGTGTTGAGAAGATTGACTTCTGGAGATATGGAGAAACAAACATGGTTCGGCATGTTCTTAGCAACCAGGGGTATTATGCAGAGTGAGATGAGGATAAAGCATAATACAAAGTATGATTGAAAAATATGGGACCAGGGATGTAGCTCAGTAGCACAGCACCTGCCTGGCAAGCGTGCAGGCATGAATTTGATCCCCAGTACCAAAAAAAAACAAAACAAAAAAAAAAAAAACTCCCCCCTTTCATCAAATGCACTTACCTGATCATTCTTGATGGTTTATGGAGCAGCGCTGGAAGTCCTCCTTTGTGAGCGTGTCGTTTTGCTGTTGTAGTTATTTCAAAGACCTGAATAGATTCTACACGTTTACCTTTCATTGTGACTTTGACTTCGGGAAAATGCCAGCAAGTCGCGTGGCACCAGATCTGGTGAATAAAGTGGACATGGACGTACCATCGTGGTTTTATGAGCCTGCCTTTCTGCTGGATGGCACTCAGCAGCAGTGCTCACTGTTTTTAATCGTACCATATAAAGATACAAAAGAGGACTTTCAGAACTGCTTCAGAAAGTGGCAAGCATCATGGGATAAGTGTGTGCACAGTGTGTGTGGTGGGGTATTTTGAGGTGGATTAATGGCAATGTGTCTTTTACTGTGATGATTTTTTTTTATTTAAACACCATATATTTTGATTATCCCTTGTATACTTTCAGCTTGAAAATAAGAATGAAATCATACTCTGAGGATAAACTGGTTAACCAGCTGCACTGGACCAATTTTAGGGCACTCAGTCTTCATTCTATACTTTGTTGGCTTGGCTTTTGAAGTAAGGCTCATTGTACTGATGAAAGTACAAGACTTGGGCTGGGCTGAGAGAAAGGGGGAAAATATGGAATTTATCTTTGCTAATGAGGCCACGTGTAAGTTCGGTGGGCTTAGAAATACTTTACAAATGTGCACTGGTTTTTTACTGTGTTAAATAGGGCAGTCATAGTCACTGGTTCATTCTTGGGAGCCACACTCTTCCCAGCTGGAAGCCTGCGGGGCAGATGTGTCTCTCGAAGGCTGTCTTGCCTGAGGGGGAAAGGCAGGGCTGTACTCTCCGCAGATTTTCTTTGTGACAGTTTGCTCTTCTCCCCACATGGTTTATTTAAATCCCAGTCCACTCTCAGTATCTAGCTACTGGCTTCATGAAGTCTTCCTTACCACTCCCTGCCTCCAACCCCGCCTCAAACTGAAGGCAGTTTCCTTCCTCTGGGCTCCTACTAAAGTTTCTCCAAGCTCTCTGTGACAATCACTCTTTCCTTCTTCTTGGCTACATGTGTATTATCCCCTATTCTCAGGAGGCCTTGCCTCCACTTTGTCCTTGACCCACAGACCCTGGCCCCTCATGTGGAGACGACCCCAACACCAGGGGCAAAATACCCACCCTGGCTTAAACCTCTGACCACTTTTCAATGAAGTCACCTGAAAAAGTGCAGAGGTCATGATTCCTGAGATTGTGGTTTTAAATTTGACCGAAGGAGAATTAGACCAGAATTTTCATTTATATGTGTATAGAACTCTCTCATAGTTTATTAGCTAAAATTTAAACCAGCCATCTAAAACAGTATAACTACTTCATACAAAAACACAAACCTAGAGTAAATAATAGGACACTTGCATTTCATAACCCAAGTCAGTATTCAATAAAAGAAAGCATTTACCACAAGGTAAGTCTTAATTCACAGACTAAGTCTTGATTTACCACAAAATAAGCCTTGATTTATCACGAGATAAGTCTTGATCTTGATTTGACCTTTGTTTATTGATCCTTTGGTGTCTCCATCAGAAAATAATTTCTAACCATTCCAGGAACACCAAGAAATAGTAGGATAGATGTATGTCAGTGAACTAAACTCTAGTATCCAAATAACAGAGAAAATCATACGTTTTCGCAGTTAAAGGAGACTTTAGAGTTTGTTTGTTGGGCTTCCCTGGTGGGCAGCTCTCCCTGGAGAGCAGTGATAATTCTGCCCGTCTCCTCATACCAGCTCCTAGGCCCACCGCCGTCCCCCAGAGCCACACGTTTCCCGGTCCCAAACATGGGCTCCAAATCTAAATTTGACTTCCAACTGAAAAATGTCATAAAAGGGAAAATAACAATACCTCTGCACACAATATTAACTCATTTGAAAACTACAAATTTAGTGCTAAGTAATGTACGTGGTGTTTGGTGACTTATGTCCCAAAGAGACAGAACTTCACAAACAGCCTGTCACGTGATTTGATAAAAATTCTTTGCTTGATGGAGAATAGACTAGTGTGACCAGGTTTGGCAGAACACATCAAGAGAAAAGAGAGTTGCACAATCCTATATTTACTAGGTTATATATTTTCCCCCACAGTTGGCCCTATTCCTCTCCACCACTTCCAACCCTCCAAGTTTTCTTTCTGTCCTTGCAGAAAATTAAAATCATAACATTTGGCTGCATAGTTAAGAGTGAATTATTCCAGATCCTTGTTATTTACCTTTCTTTCAAATATGTGTGATAGAAAGCATAGATTAAAATAATTAAAATGTGTTCTTTTCCTGGCGCGCCTTTGAGCGAAGGCGGACAGGTGTCCTACTGGCTTCCTCCACTAGGTGCCAGCACCGCTCTGCTGCCGCTCCGTTCTCCAGCCCTGGCTGGTCTTCCATCCTTCTTCATAACGGGTACTGTACTACTGTACCTTGTGTACGTGTGGCGTATTTTTGTTTATTTTGCTCTGGAAGTTTTGACGAGTCTTAACCAAAGGGATTATTATTAGACTGACTTGCTAATCGCTGAGAATTTCAGTTTCAAAAACAATTCAAGGTACTGTATAACGAATTTAAATCGTTACAAATAGAAAGAGATTTTTTTTTTTAAAATTCGACCCTTTATAAGTTATGTTAATTGTAAAAGAATGAATAGTAGTGAAACTAATTGAAAGCTAAGCTCCTAGATAACAAATAAATTTAAAGGGTAAGTGGAATATTTCCAAAGTAGTTAAGAACAAACTTTTGCCAGTTTTGTTAACCTAGAGATAATTGTAAATTGATAGACATTCCTCCTGTATTGTGTCTGATATACGTTTGTCTTGCTTCATGAAATAACATATTTTAAATTTATTTGACAACAGCCTCTAAAATTATGTATTTAAATACTTATTTTGTATCTATCATTAAAGATTTCTATATTTTTAACTCATTTCTTGAAATAAAAAAGAATTTTCAATGATTAGCAGTTGATACTTTAACCATTATTGAAGAGTAGGATGTAAAATTATTTTGTGGACAAAAGGATAGTTATATTTAAGTTTGTGTATCCTGAAATATAAAGGAAAATATAAGAAAAATATTCCATGGTGAAAGTACCTACATACAATATCATCAAAATTCAGATGAATTTAATAAAAACTTTTACATAAATGGTGGGACCAATGTGCTTCAAGATTTTTATTGAACTATATAAATGCAATCTGAATTTATTTCATGTAGTTATCTTAATAATGTAAACTAAAACTACAGTCAGTGCTGTTGCTTCAGTCATATTTTCTGATGCCAAATGTATAGTAAAATTAGTGTCTGTGCAATTTTGTGTAGTATATTTGAAAATGATGAAAGCCATGAAATGTTGATTGCTACAACTATATATTTTGGCCAGTGGAAATCTTGATTTCTGAAAGTGTGAGACAATTTTTCCTTTGTTTTAAGATATATTAGAAGGTGAACTAAAGCTCTCATCGTCACATACATATTTCCTATAGAAAAGACTTGTATGTTTTCCCAGAGTTTGGTGTGATGCTACTTAGTGTCAGCATTGTGAGTAAATTTGAATTATTTCAATTGCGGGAACTTTCTGAGCCTATGTAGAAAAAAATACCTACTGCATAATTCTATTACTTCCAATCTTGTTTGTTTCTTTTAATTCGTAAAAGTATTTTTGTGTTTAAGGAAAAAAGAAAAAGGAAAGCTATGAAGTGCTGTTTAATCTGAAACAGAGGTTTTTAAGTTCAGTCTCAGAAGCAAGATCAAATGACCTATCCAGTTACTCTATATCTGTAATTCCTTCACAGTACTTTTCTCGAGTTTCGCAGATCAGCCCAAATCCTGGTTGGAAGATCGTATTCTGCACTTTGTCCTTTTTCAGTATCAGACAATCATAGTATGGTCAGGGTTCTATCCAACTTCAAAGATGGTCATCTGTAAGTTTGAAATTCTTTGTTGTTATGGCGTTCAATAAAAAGATTTTAGTGTTGAATTCAACCCAGACCACAAAATGATTAAATTTGTTGTTTTTGATATGTTGCATGTTACTGTATTGTGTAATCGACTGGCTTGCAACTTCGCAATTTATTTTCTTAAAAAAATGTCCAGGCTATTAATTATATATGGCAATTAAAGGAAAGTACACGGAACATCTTGGCAACATATCACTTTTTCCTGTGTTTGATTTAGGCGTCTGTAAAAGGACACCACTTGTGCCTTTTCAGTTAAAATGCTGTCATTTCCACCATAAACTCCTATTTTTAGGAGTTTTGATTTCGAACTCAACTATTAAAAAAAAAAAGCCCAACTGACACTCAGAACAGCAAATTTCTCTTTTTAATCCTTAGAGAAAATTTGACTAAGAACTTATAGTTTCATTCCTTTTAATTTGGAAGAAAACAGTGAAAAATATCACTGGTTTCAAACACATTTTTGTCCTTTTACAACTCTGAACTTAGTTATGTGGAAAACTAATATTTTAATGTAACGATTTAAGGAGATTGCTGATCATAGTTTTGTAAGTTGATCAAATTCAAGTATAATAATGAAACGTTTGCAATATGTATTTTAGAATACACATTTTAAAATTTCTGGTTACTGTCATGTTCTGCAGAACTGTGGGAAAGTGGAGTTGTACATAGCTGTGGTGATTTTCAAAGTGTACTTTGGTACACACTCTGCAGACAGCTAAGGAGAACGAAGATCTCTTTAGAAAGCAGAAGGGAGGAGAATGCTGAATGTAAATCAGATATGCAAAAAACAGTTAGAAACCAGTTTCATTATTTCTTACAGTTCACATTTTTGGTGACTAAAACTGCATCTTTTTCTATTCATTCATGTTAAAATATACTCACCAAGTGTTAATGGTATAGATTTTTTTAAAGTTTCAATGTCTTCTCTATTTCCTTTCTATGAGCTTAATAAATTTAAATGAAACTATCCATACAATTTACACATTTATATGCATGTAAACATTGAACAGCTTTCTCCTCAAATAAATCATTGGTCTTTTTGACATAAAAACAAAAAGGTTTCTTCACGTAGTACAACAAGAAGCAGATTGTTGGGAAGGCGTGAGAAATGAGAAAGACTGAGTTCTGGGAGATTTGACAAGGCTGCAGGTAACATGGAGATGTTATGTCAGGAAGATTTAAGTAGATAACAAGAAGATTATGTGTAAGAGAAAGAAAGCCATACTTGACAGAGACAGCAAAAATGCTCTCTTAACTAGTAGTTCACATGAATGTATTCAACCACATTGCAGTCAAACTCCTCACAAAGAAAAATATGCATGATAGAGAACTCATATTTACATTTTTTACTTATTTGATTAGAGAAAATAAACTTCTACGGCCTTACATTTTTGAAACAGAGAGACACAACTTTCTTATGTTCTTTTCATGAATGAATCTGGCTACAAATTTAGGTTTACTGGAAAACACAGAATTTGCAACAAAATCTCACTTTTAAGCAAAGCTGTTGTATGAAATTCCAACTCTACATCAGAGGCATGTTTGAGGGGACTTACTTCGATTATAAACAGAATCATTGTTGAACTAAGTGATACATTGTTTTATGTAACTAAAATACAATTTGATTCATGAAATTTCAGTTTACAAAAAACTTCTCAGAAATAAAAATTGTAGTGAATAAGTGTAAGCCCAAGAGAGTTAAAATATATTGCAAGTTATTCTTTTTCAATGGCTCAATAAGAAAAATAGATTTCTGAAGTGACTTTGTTATAAATTTGTTTTATTCATTGTATATATTTATATACACACCTTAAATTGACTGCTTTTCTTCAGATCTCTGTTTAGAAGTTTTTAAGATAAACCAAAATTCTTCGTGGCTGATCCTGTTTGGTGACCAAATGAATAAAGAAACCAGATGTGATCTGAATGATCAAATTAGATTTTTAGTGCAATGATCCAATGAATTGGCCATCATTTGTTATTATGTATTGAAAAATCAAAATCAATCAAGCAGATGAAAGTCTGTTTGATTTTGCACGTACACTAAGCTCAACAGATGCAGATTTTTAGAGCGCATAGCTCAGGCTCCCAAGTCTGCCGTTCAGCTAATGCTGCCCAGTACTCAATAGTCTTAGGCAGTGCCTTGATCCAACATATAGTCAAGGTGGGCTTCCCTAGGCTTTCTTGCAAGTAAATTCCTGAATGAGAGTCCTAATATGATTCCTGTGGGACCTTGGTTAAATCCTGGGCAGAGTCTGCTCTGTTTCCAAGGGGATCAATTTGTTCCCATACATGGGTCTGTTCAAATTAAAGTCAAGGTGTTGCCATGGGAAGACTTCTCTAAGAAAGATGGGATGACAAAAGATTCAACAGTACCTCTTTCTGTATGGCTTCGCAGCATGCTTTGAGGGGGTATACTTGAGAAAATAATCTAAATCAAGTATAAAAAATGAAGGCCTCTCAGATGACATTGCAACATTTTTCTGAGTACCCACAGGAAAAAAAATGCCAAATATTAGATCCCCATTAAAACAAAAATTATAAGATACTCCCCTCTCTTCTTCAAATATAAAATATCTGAAATGATAGATTTGAAAGAAAAACACATTTCCTTAACCTATGCTTGTCAAATACATATTTTGTTACTTTATTTCTAGCTATCTATTAAAGAATCATTAAAAAAACACACGCAAGTGGAAACTAACTTTTTCCTCTGTGTCATGAAGTTTTCAGCATCTTCTATTTCTTGCCTTGTGGCCTTTGCATTTCCTGTGTCCTCTGCCTCAGTTGCTCTTCTGGCTTTGTGCCTGGCTAAAATTTTTTCTCTATTTGCAGATGAACTAGTCTATCTACAGCAATGGGTCCCCACATTGCCCTGTTACTTTGTACTACTTTTATTGTTTATTTCTTTCACAATCCAAAATTATGTTGATACTATTCACTTTGTTTCTCACCTCTCTGTGGTTATATTTTCTTCATCTTGAGCAAAGCCAGGGACACAGTAGGTTTTGCAAAAGTCAGATGAGTGAGTGCTGCTTTTTGAAATGTACATGTCATACCCTTGTTGACAGTAGACCACAGTGAAAATCAGTGTCACTCGCTAGTCTGCTGTCCCAACAAGTCTGTTCCGGGGCTTGACTTTTGAATGTAGTCAAGCACAAGCATTTTTGTTTTCCTTTTGCTGTATCTAGGTAGGGATTCCTAGTTCAGTCTGATGTCCTTTGGAACCAAGAGGTCTCTCCAGGGAACACCCATTTACTCCTCATCCACCCAAGCAAGAATAGCACTGCTGGGGGCTGTTAATTGTTGGTGTTTTTCTTAGGAGCCTGGGACAACATGGAACAGTTTGGGACACTATGCCTTCAGCGTCCCTGTGACTCAGTTAGACACAGCCTTTGCTTCTGTGAAGCTATAGGTTTTGTTCAGCAACAGGCTTTCAGTTCACCAGCCAAAGAAAACTTAGCAGTGCCCTGAAATGAAACAAATGCTTAGCAAACTCTCCAGCCTTATTTTTACTTTTATTCTCCTGAGCTGAAATGTAATATCTACCTATCCTCATTGTACCATAGCAAGGATTCTGGCTATGTTCTTGTACCTCCAGGTACACTATTATAAATGAGCCTCCAGCGACATGAGTGCCTGTGGCAGGGGGAGGGGAAACTTTATGCTTTGAGCTCCCCCTGTGGAAGCATTTATTGTGCTTCTCAGTGAAAATCAAATTTTGTAATTCTTCTAGGATATCATATTTAAAAATTATGTGACTTCCTTTTAGATAGTCTACAAGAAGAAAGCAGAAAATCTAAAGATCATTTAAAAATAACATTGAATCTAAAAAACACGGTATGTGTACCTGTGGTACTGTTCTTGGTATTCCTGCTGATTAAAGAACAGTGAAAATAGATCTTTCTTTGCAAATCACACATATTCTGAACAAAGCAGCGGATGAGATTCTAACAGAGGTGGTTCCCAGAGAACCTCTGGGTGATTTTCATTTGTTGGAAGAGGTTCTGGTCTGTGATTTAGTTCTTGCCTTACATTGTCAACATTTCTATCACACATCAGCTGCCAGACATGGAAAAGTTATTAGTGGCTTTGAAAGCTAATGCGGAGTGGGGGTAATCGTTTAAAGGGCTTATCTATCTGTCTTGGGCAACACGGAAACTGAGAAAAGACAAACACTACAAATGGTGGCCAGAGCTGAGGAAAAGAGAGAGGACTGGAGGGGAGCTTATGAAAAGCATTCCACTCTGTTTAGATCCCTCACAGCTCCTAATGAGATAATGGCTCATCCAGTCAAGCCCATTCCTTACTTTCAGGAAGTGCCACACAGGTAAATGAAGAAATTATTTGAGGAAGGATCATGATGGGTGTGGACTGTTTGTGATTCAGCTTGGCAGAAATGCAGATGCAAGTTTCTTTAGCTTGACTAGGATTGATTTCCTCTGATGGGCCTCCTTCAACTTCTGTGATTATTGGCCCAAGGTTTGCAAAACTGATAGTACTGAGAGATAAAAGCTTAGGACCAGTAGCTGAAGGAAATGGATAATAACTTAGCCTAGAGTAACTATTCCATCAGTTAGAAACTAACTGCTTCTTCTTTGACATTCAAAACATGTACGATTTTATTCTTTAAATTTCAGAGTCCACAAAGTGGCTCTTTTAAAGCAGAGAATCCAGATATATTCGATAAATGAAGTTTTATAATTTATTTTATTTTATAGACACTCTAATTAAAAGGGGAGAAAACAAGTGAGAGAAATCTGTGAGCACACATACATTTTGAGAGCAGAATCTTAGCTATAAAAAGACATTCATCATGATTGTGCTTGAAAGGTGCCCAGCTTGTCCTCCAGATATTTATGCTAGATTAACAAAAGTATTCTATTCTGTTTCACGTGTACTAAGGTCCTAGCTAGTCTAGGAGATGGCAACCAGGGAAACTTGAAGTTAAACTATTTAGTTGAATGACTTCAAAGTTAAACTATTTAGTTAGCAATGACAATAATGAGATAATGTGGATCTATTCCACTAAAAATATCATGAGGGATGTAGATGTTAGATGGTTTTCATGTGAAACCTTGTTTGCTTCTTAAAAAAAAAATTTAGTCCTTGGTGCTAAACTAAAAAAGAGAATTATATTGTGTAGACTCAACTTTCACATAGTATATCTAAAAAATCCTTTTAAAGCATTCAGGGGACAGAGATCTCTCAGGCCAAGCTCTGGGGCACTCTCGTGCCTGGCCATAACTTGCTTCCTCTCAGGATAAGTTGAAATGGTAAAAAGTGAGTGATGAAAAAAATTCAACTATGGTTCAAAATTGTCCTGTTCAGAGATACTTCTGGAATTAAGTGGCTTAGACAAGACAACATTCTGAATGTCTTGTGGACAATTAGAAAATCTATGGAAGTCAAGAGCACTAGAATCTTAAACATCTATTTAGAGGTTACAATGGCAAAACATGGAAATTTGACTGCACAGAAAGACTTCTGAGATCCCTAGAATTATCTTCTCTGCTTTAAATATGATAATAAGATTATTGAGAGTTTCCATTGCTGGTGATATCCCTCAGGAGAAAGATGAGGGATCACAAGGTGTTAGGTGTACGAAGTGCCAGCTGTTGTACCATTTTTCCTTCTGCTTTCTTGGCCTTTCTTTCTTCTTTCCTTCCTTGGCCTTTTTTCCTTCCTTCCCTCCTTCCTTCCTTTCTTCCTTTCTCCCCCACTTCTCTCTTCTTCCATTCCAAGCGCCATTCTGTGGTAGGGTTAATAGCAGAAAGTTATTGTGGAATTAAACCCATGAAAATGAAAAGGTAAGACAACTAAGATGAAGGTACCACCTAGAAAACATAGTAGGTGCTTAATAAATGTTCATCTTTATTGAATAAAATTTGGGAAGTATAAGACACTTTGCATATTCAAAAAACCTCAAAAATCTTAACTTCCTTAACCGTGTGTGGGAGTGTGTACGTAAAATCTAATTAGGGAGCAAGAGTGAGAATTTTAACAACTATATTTTATAAACTAAAAACAGAGTTCTACCACCTTCTTTTCACCCCGTAAGTATGGGAGAATTAGAAGTTAAGTGCAAACGGCATAGGAACTGGGGTATTAATTTCAGTCAGTGGTTGGTGGCTGGTGATTTATAGCTTTAATAAAAGTGAAGAGTTAATTCTCAAGGGATGGCATACTTTTAATTTTTTTAATCTCCCAAGATAAAATAGATAGAAATTAGGTATAAGGAAGAACTTGATTCTAAGTAATCTAAAACCTTGGAATGTATTGCTAAGAAAGTCGTGAAACTAGAATTTGTGAATTTGTTTTAGTTTCAGTACTTTAATTAGAGGTTTACCTTTCTAAAGAGATTTATTCATTTTTCCAAAAAATAATACATGAGGTTTCCTGGATTACAATCCATAGTAAAATGGATCTTCTTTGCTTGAGATTCAGACATGGTTCTCTACCTGAGTCCTAAAAGATTAATAATAATTTTACTAGTAATATTTAATACTGAATCTCTATTTTATCTTTATTAAATCCTTAGTAGTAAATACAACTAGTAATTTCCACTTGTCCAAATACATAAATGTCTTTTCTCAACAATTTGCATTTAGCATTAAATGTGGATTATGAAAACACTATTTTGGAGTTTTAAACATCTAGGTAAAGCTTGATATTTTTGTAACTAGTATTTGTCCTAATCCACTCTAATGGAAAGCTACTTTGTAGTCAGAAGATTCATATTCAACTTTGAATCTTGCTTGGCTTCAGAGAACTTTATGGTGTTAGGTTCTTGGGAACCAGAAATCTTCCTATCCATCCCTACTATTCATTCCAATTTTGGGATCTAAATGAGTTATAAGATGCTCTCTTTTATCCTCTAGTCTACAGCCCAGAACCAGAAAGATAAAGAAATATAGTACCGTGATCTTGGTGAGAACCTAGTTCCCTCATCAGAAAACTTTCCATCCTGAGACTTGCCAAGAGGATTGAACTTTGCTGATTGCTCTCACTCGGTTTACAGGTAGTTTTATTGAGACTGATGGAGACTTTATTGGTTTAGCTCTTCTCTTTGGTGTTTAGTGTCTGCTTTAGCTTTAAGTACCTTGGCAAGAGATTTTCTCCTTCAAGGGCCTGTATCTTTTATAATAGAACATTTTAAATCCAACCTGAGTTTTTGATCACAGACAAATAAGTTTCATCTTAACTGACCTCTCAAGATTAACAAATGGTTCCACTATGGAAGCTACCTTACATCAAATAGCCTGGTGGTGGAAATGTTCCTTTTTTGGCACTGTGGTGGGGAGTGTGTGGTCTGGTAGCATAAGTTTTAGAGAAGGCATGATCCTCATCAGGTAGGAGTTTCTTTTTGAAAACTGCAAGGTAGATATTCTGTTCTGTAAGAGAAGCCATCTTTTAGTGATGCAACTAATTCCAGTTTTAATTTAGTTTCTAACTCATTCTGATTAAAGGTGTGTCCTAATTTTAGTTATTTGACTTACTCTGCTTTCATTTTAGGATTTAAACCACCATTAGAATAACTAAGTAGGCTTTTGACTTTAATGTGATTTTATGTAAGGCAACCAAACAACAATACCTAATATTTACTTAGTACTGTCTTTGAAAAGCTCGAGGTAATTAATGTGCTTTTACTTATTTAATCCTTATAATTTTCTGTAAGGAATATTAGAAGTAACCCTTATTATCTCCACTTTATAGTTAAAGAAATGGAGTCACAAAATAGTCAAGGCGTTTGCAAATGTTCTGTGAGTACTGAGTGCACTCATGATGATTTTTCAGTTTTCCTGCCTTGCCTTCTCGGGGGACCTTGTTGCCTTGCTATATACTATAAATACATTATACAGTGTATAGTTTTACTATTCTCAGGTCCATCAAGTTTAATGGGGTAGCCTGGCATGGTTCCTAGAGCAGGATCATGTACATGATAAATAATACTTTATAAGATGATGTATTTTAGCTTGGATATGGTTTACAGTTTAAAAATGCAACAAAAGGGAATGTGTCTCATTTAATTCTGTTTCACCAGCATCTAATGTGGTAGCTGACACATAGTAGGCACTCAATAAATATTCATTAAACAAATGAAAACACCTCATTAAAAAATAACCTGATAGAGAACAGAAGACCCTTAAGGCAAATAAAAGGAAGTACTACTTCACTCAGCAGGAAGTGCTTAAAGAGGACAACCTACCTTCACCATAAAGTCCTTGGTTCTTGTTGAAGATCAACCACTGACCTGAGTAGCATGTACTTGTAGCTCCAGCCAACACTCTGACTTATGAAGCCATTGATCTTTGGAGCTGAAAGGACCATTTGAAATCATTTAAGCCTTCTCTCCTGCTGTCTCTCTCTCTTTTTAAATAGAAGAGGAAATTGAGATTATATTTCATCTTGCTTTTAGGAAACAGAAATTACCACACAGACAAACTTACTTTTGAATTTCCTTATTAAATTATCTGAGCGGCATATAGTTTTTGCTATTTATACACAGTAATTTGCAAGATTGATGTACAGAAAGTTTAAATGACTCTTTGGTATTGTATGGTAAATCCATGGCATAATCCAAAAGTTTGCTATTCCATAGCAAGAGACACCAGGGTCAGAATCATCTTTTTTAGTATATGTGCTGCTGAAGCGAGTACAAAATTATCTCTTTTAAAACATCATGCCCTTTGTATTTTGCAAAATGTCCCTTGCTCAAAATAAGTATAAAATTCTCACAATCCCTTGAAATTAATTTGACTGTATTTTAATTGGGCATTGCAATCACATAAATTCCTACAGCTAAACCTGAGAGACTGCGTAATCTGGGAGTCACTCCTTTATATCAGCTACTAAATCCTGTTCATTCTAATTTCATGATTTTTGAATTTACCTAGACTGCCACCTTTGTCTTGTAAGTATTCTCTGCCTCCCTTCAATCACTCCTTAATCAGTGTTTTGCACCTAAGCTTTCTAATGTGTAACCCTTCTCTGCTTAAAATCTTTTAATGGCTTCCTATTGTCTACATAGTAAAGTAAAATGCCCTTCTCAGAATATGTGAAGCCGTCTGTCTTCTGGCCTTTGCCCATCATTGCCGCCCTTGTGTTCTGCTCCTCTCTTTGTACTCCGGAGCATTAGCCACAGTGATATTTCTGTGCCTGAATTCTGTCTAGCTCTCTTTGACTTCTACTCCATTGCAAGGGCTTCTGGTAGGACATTTCTATTCTTAAATCTGCCTGGCAGTCTATTCTCATTCTTTCCAAGGCTCAGATCAGAAGGAGCACTGCTGAGAATCTTCTCATACACCTCTCATTTTAATTACATGGCCTTCCTCATGAAAACTATTTGATACTCCTTGCTAGGAGTGATATTTATGATTTTTCTTTCCAGATATGCAGATGTTATGACTTTCAATGATTCATTTATTCTTTCAAGAATATTTATTGAGGACCTAACATGTGTCAGGCCTGATCTCAGTCTCTTCTACTTTAAATAGAAGGAGGAAGATCAGTAACTCAAGTACACTGAACTCATAAGCAAAAACACGCATGATTCCATGGAAATCCAGATGAGAGGTGTCAAAATTAGATGCACTAGTTCAGGAAGGCCTCCATAGAAGATGTAATTTTTGGTGAAGAATGAGTGTTAATTAGATGAAGAAGCACCTAACCTCTTCAGGTAGTTACAAGCAGTTTGGTGTGGTTAGGTGGCCCTGTGAAGAGTATGGTGGAAGAAGACCTGAGAGGTGGTGGATCCTCACTGGTGAAAGCCCTGAAGTTCTAGACTGAGGAATTTATACCATGAGAGTTTCTGAGATCTCTTGAAGGATTTTATGTAGACAAGTGAAAAGCTTGAATTTGCTGTGAGCAGATTATTTTGATAGTAGTGTGAAAGATCAATGTGAAGTTGGGATATAGATGGTAGAGCATGGGTTTGAGGTAGAGAGTTAGGTGCTCTAAACGAAGGAATACTCATGTAGTTTAATCAAGATGTTAAAAATTGATAGCAAGCAGTGGACATGTGAATGGGGGAGGTGGACTGAATCAACACATTTAAAAAGGTAGACTGTAGAGAGCTTGGTTGTTAGTTGCATGAGGGAATGGGAAGAGTTGAATATGACTCCCAGTGTATCAATTCTAATAACTTGTGGAATACTAAACATTGATTAGACTCTTACCCCATATTATTATTGCCTTTTAAAACATTCAGTAATGGAAAAATGGTATTAGTCTGAAAGTCTGACTATTATATGTGGTGTACTTCAGTATGCCAGCATTTATTAGTTTAAGTTAACAATTAGTGTGTTTCCTTGTTCTGGGGTTCATAGGCTCAGCAAGGAGGTTCTCACTTGGAGGTGCATATGCAGCACAGCTCGATGCAGTTAAGGCTAGAGCCATCCAAACTGTTAACTGACATGTCAGGGGCCAGGCTGCAGTGCAGGTTAATGTTTCTGTCTTGGGCTGGCCTCTTTACATGATGGTCTTGCATCTCTCAGAGTAGCTGAACTTCTTGCATGATGGCTGGCTTCCTCCAGAAGTGAGTGCTCCAACAGACAGGTGGAGGCTACAAGCCTTCTGTAACCTAATCCCGAAAGTCATGGTGTAACATAATCTATTGCTCAAAACAGTCATCAGCCCAAATTTAAGATTTAAGCCCAGGTTTCAAAAAAGGAATGGTTGAATAAATAGAGAAGGAAAGAAGCGATAGGGGTCATCTTTAAGACAAGCTAGATGATTAAAACCTCTTGTCACTTTTTATTTTAAGTTAATCAATGTGATAGTTACAGTTTCCCCTTAAATATCCTTCTGTAACATAATGGTGAATAAAGTTATAAGACCACTTTTTATTTAAGAATGTAGGATGTTTTCAACTCTTGGGACTATTTCCATGATGTTTATTCTATTTAACATGATAACCAGTCCTGCTACTTCTAGCTCATGTGATTCCTATCACTTTTCCATAACCACACACAAAAATCTTTTTTGTCTTATATTCTCTAATTGAAAACAGGCTTACCTTTTAAGAGGAAAAAATAACTGCAATGTTTAGTTTTCCCATTCTTTTCTAAATCAGGGATAGCAAATGAATTAAAGCAATGAAAAACATATTAGAAGTATTATTAGTCTTACTAGAGGATCTTTAAAAAGGTTCTGTTAGACACTACTTAAGGTGGGAATCTAGGTTTCTATCATTGTATTAGGAACAAAAGTTCCATGCACTGTGAGTGGGATATTTAAATATTCATTCAATAAATGCTTATTACAGAGCACTATGTCCCAGGTATCATGCAAGGTCATTTTACACTTTTCTAGAAGCCTTCAGATATGCTTTCTTATTTAGAGTAGATTATTTTTAAGTTATTTCTGAATGAGGCCTTATGTGGTATGAGTTATCAAATTCCCAGTAATTCAAATTTTCTGTAAGATATGATGATAATGTAGGTCTTCCTTATATGTCAGTGGAGTCATCTGTGATTGTTTTATGGTGACTTGAAGTAAAAACTGCTCCAAAGTATTAAATGCAACATTTTTCATTCTCTATGTGTAGTTATTTCTAACAAGCCTGCCATTATGCAGAATGAGGGAATTCTTTCTTTAGCTCTCTTTAAGTACTGTTGATATTTATAGTGTTAGTTTTTCCTGCAAATAAACTCCTTCAACAACTAGGCAAACTGTTCATGCTTCTCAAGAATGATTTTTAGCCAAGAAAATGGGGTGCATTTTAGGAAGAGAATTTTCTTTGCAGGGATTTTATTCTGATTGAATAACCAGATGGAGGGTCACGGATTTGAAAATGTTTAGCTGAGCAGTTCGGCATTCTCTACTGGGTTCCACAGTAGGATGCCAAATAAAAATCACAATTTAAGCTGTTATGAATTAATGAGAGCCTACAATACACACACCTACTTATTCTAACCCATACTTAAATGTGCATGCATTGTGGATAAATACATCTGAGGATAACCATAGATCCAGAAGGTACAGCATTAACCTCCCATTAGTTAACCATAGTAAAGTTTGGAAAAGTGGTCCCTTTATTTAAAACAAAAAACAATAGCACTCTACTTGCAACCTTAATCCTGCCATAAAAGTTGATTGAAATCTGGCAAAACCCAAAAGAAATAGTAATCAAATTAACCACATTTTATTTGAAAGTGAAACTATCACATTTAATGTTTCTGGCATAATTCCTTAAGTAAATTGGTCCTCTTCAGAGTACCTGTTTATTTTTCATGTGTGAAGATTATAAACTCTTATGTCGTGATAATCGCCAGGACAAGCAAGTTCTTTCGAATTGCTGTAAAGATAAGGGTATCAGCTCAATGCTGTCATAATGAGCCCAGTAGTACTGCAAGCTGTAAGGTGGGGAAACCTCTCCTTGGAAAGATTAGATGCGTTAGAAAGTTAGCACAAATTATTCTAGGCCTTGAAAATGTTATTACCAAATCACTATTTTAGGGTCCTACCTACCTTTTCTTCAGTTGTATGCTAGCCCCCAAAACTTAACGAAACCTGGTTTATACTTAGTAAAAGAAATAGGGAGAGTTTCCCCCTCAAGCTTTTGCTCGTATTCCATTGCTGAAGCTACTGTCTGTTGAAGCTTGTGATTTCAGGGACCATGGAGCAGATACTTCATTATTCATATTTTTAAGGACATGTGCAAAGCTGGATTTAAGTCAGTGTTGGTTGCCATGCCCATACTTGAAACAGATGAGAGCACTGTGGATACAATGAGTTTAATTTTTAATTGTATTAGCTAATTTACTTGAAAAGATAAAATTTTTAAACCAGGTGAAGTGGGCCTATAATCCCAGCACTCTGGAGGCCGAGGCAGGAGGATCATTGCAAGTTTGAGATCAGCCTGGGCTGCAAAGTGAGCTCAAGACCAGCCTGAACTGCATAGCAAGACTCTGTCTAAAAAAAAAAAAAAAAAAAAAAAAAAAAGTTTTTCTCACAGAAGCCATATACAGGGCTGCCTCTGTATATTAGCAGAGTTGCCTATTTCCTGATCATCTGTTTTGATATAGCATCAGAAACTATATAGAATAAAATAGAGGTCCAGTTAACGTTTTCAAGTGTATGGTATTTGCTACAGACTCCCATGAAAAATACCTTGATCTGCAGCAAACATGTCAATATCCTTAATGTTTCCTGAGATAACAAACAGCAGAGAAATCCTTATGTTTCCTCACCTTTCAATCTTTAAAATACCTGTCATAGAAGGAGCCCTTGAGAACCAGACATGGTGGTGTATTCTTGTAACCTAGCACTCCAGGAAGTTGAGGCAGGAGGATTACAAGTTCAAGCCCAGCCTGGGCAGTGTAGTGATGTAGAGAGACTGCCTCAAAAATAAATTAATAAATCAGACTGGAGATGTAGCTCCGTGCAAAGACTCTGGGTTTAATCTCTAGTACTGCAGAAACAATAAAAATGACCTTTGAAAAAGACAGTGATAGAGAATATGTATACCTTAGAGGCTGTCTTTTGTTTAAAACAGCTAAAGATTTATTGAAAATGAACATGGCTTGATGAACTCAATGATTTGATGTCATTAATTATGAATAGAATAAATACAACCTAGAAAGTACCTCTAATTTGCCAAAATAGAGAAGTGAAACTTATTCTAGAAGAGTGTATTAAAACTTTAAATTTATAGAATTAGTGTACATATACCTCCATTAGATTTAATTGGAAACAATAACACATAGCTTTTACAATTAATTCTTTTGGGATGGTGTCAGTATATAAAAATATTCCAAAATATAAAGGTATTTCCAAATAGTTAGTGTATAAGTGCTAGTGGGTTAAAAGCCCAAATTTCTGTAAAACCCAGAGGCCCAAATAATAATCTCCAAATCCCTGAGATAGTTGCCACTCAAATGCCCTTTTACATACTGTACTAATCTTAATGAATGAGTTCTTATCACCAGTATTTCCCTGAAGTTTTTCCTTTTACCTTTGTGTCTTTAGAAAGATGTCTCTCTCTGTAGCCTTAGCTTGTTCTGAAATGTTCCTCTTTATGTCCTACTCGCCTTTCTGATTTCTTTCCTCTCCCCCTTCTTAAATCTCATTCTTTTGCTCCTTTTGAATGTCTTTCTTAAAGTGCATCATTTATTTTTTTTTCTTATTTTTTCATGTCCTAAGATATTGTTGTGTATCCCCAAAGTCAAATTTTAATACTTTGTATTTTCATTATGATTCAGCTAGAAGTATTGTCTGATTTCTGTTATTGTCTTCCTGTCACGAGTTATTTTAAATGATGTTCTTAAATTTCTAAGTATTTAGTTTTTTTTCAAGATATTTATTTATTATTGATTGGGATGGTGTCCTGGGGATTAAACCCAGGACTTTGCACATGCTATGTAAGCTCTCTAGCACTTAACTGGATCTTCAACCCCCATATTATTAACTTTTAGTTTAATTCCACTATGGTCAGAGAACATATTATCTGATTTCAGTCCCATGAAATTTATTAAGACCAGGTCTAAGGCCCAGGGTATTGTCTATTTTAGTAAATGTTTCATGTACACTCGAAAAGAGTGTGTGCTCTGCAGCTGTTAAGTGGAAGGTTTTATAAATAGAAATGTAGTCAGTTTGGTGATAATATTTAAGTCTTCTCTCTGATTGCAGGTTTTCTGTCACCAATTAACAACTATGTTTATGGATTTGTTTACACTTTCAGTTCTGTCATTTATTGCCATGTGCATTTAAAGCTTTATTGTTAGAATTTTTGTGTTTTAAGATGAATTGCCTGTTTCATCATTATAAAATATTTCTGTTTTATTTCTGGTAATATTACTTATTCTGAAGTCTGCATATTAGCATCATTTGTTTTCTTTTTAATAATTATTGTTTGCATGATGTATCCTTTTGGTCCTTTTAGTTTTGTTCTGATATTTAAAGTGGGTTTCTTCTAAAATTAAGGAAGTTAAAAATTTCTAGAGTCAAGTGATAATGGAATTACAGTGCATCGAACATAACCAGTTCTAACAGTGTGTACATTAGACAACACAGTGATCCCAAATAAGAAATCTAATGACGTATCAAGGACCTAGAAAAAAGAGAACAAACCCAAAATCAGTAGGAAAAAATAAAACAGATCAGAGTACACATTAATGAAATTGAGACTTAAAAATGCAAAGGATAAATCTCTCCTTTATAAATAGATTAATTAACTAATTAATTAATTAAAGGAGAGATTATATGAAACTAGATGACTGACTCTTAGAAATAGGGAAGGGAGTCTGCGGTGAGGAAAGAACAGAGGAGTAAAGTGATTGAAAATGATCGAAATATTTTGCATGTATGTACTAATTCCTCAAAACAAGCATCACTCTTCTGTAATACTAACAGCATCAATAAAAAAGTGGATTTCTTCCAGACCACATTTAATTGCAGCTTATTTTTTAATTGAATTGAATCACTTCTAGCATATAATTACAATATTTAAACATTTTACTTTTAATGTAAGTACTGATATGGTTGAATTGAAGATTACTGTTTTACAGATTGTTTTCTCCTTCTCCACATTGGTCTGTTCCCTTTCCCTCTATTTTTGCATTTTTTAAAATTGAATATTTTTTACTATTGCATTTTAACATCCCCCTTACCCGTTAACTATATGTTCTGAAGGGCTTACTTGCAGGTTTGCACCGTGTATTTTTTACCCTGCTAGTGTGCCTCTAACTATACTGAACCAGCTCATGTATTATACCTTTGATTAGTTTTACTTTTCAGTTCTCATTCTTTGTCCTATTGTACTAGCCATACTTCTATATATGTTATAAACTTCACACACTTTGTTATTTTTTCATTAAATAGTCTATCACTGCTTAAATAAATTTAAAAATAAGAAAAATTCTTTTACATTTCCTCACACATTTATCATTTTTTATGTTCTTCATTTCTTTCTGTGGACCCAAATTTCCATCTGGTATTATTTTCCTTCTGCCTGAAGGGCTTCCTTTAATAATTCTTATAGTGCAGGGGTGTTGGCAATGAATGCTCACAGATTTTGTCTGAAAAAGTCCTTAGTTTACTTTGTTTTTAAAGGTTTTTCTTCCCACTGGGCATAGAAATCTAAATTGCTATATTTTTATATGAGTATTTGGACGATACCTATCTATTGATTTGGTTTTTAAAATTTCTGATAAGTAGTCCACTGTCATTTTAATATTTGTTCTATGCCTACTCTGTACAAGTTTGTTTTAATTGGTAGCTGTGTTTATGATTTTTTCTATCATGGTTTACAGTAATTCTAGTATGATTTTCCTGTAGAGGTATAGTGATTTTTTTCTTTGTTCTGCTTAGGATGTTTTGAGTGTCTGACATGATTCATAGTTTCCTTTTAAATCTTTTATCATACTAGTTTATGGGTGCTTTAATGCTTTCACATGCTAATTTGATCATCTCTGTCATTTGCAGGTCTGTTTTTGTGGACTGATTTTTCTTCTGGGCATGGTTGTACTTTCAGGCATCTTTGTAGTTTTCAGTTGCATCCTGGACATTGTAAATGTTACAGTGTTGAGTGTCAGGATTTCACAATCCTCTTAAGGAATTTTTAGTTTGTTTTGCAGACAGTTAATATACTTGTGAATCACCTTGAGTTCTTCCAAAGCTCATTTGTAAGTGTTTTTGGATGGGTCTACAGTAGCCCTTATTCTACAGTTAGTTTGTCTTACAAAGATATGATCTGATGTTTATAATGCATGCTCTGTGTTTTTCAAGAAGTCTCTCTACTATGCCTGTTTACAGCACATAAACATCTTCTGGTCTTGAGTGAGCTTGGAAAATATTTTTACTCCAGTTACCTCGTGGTTCTTTGCCTGACCTTGTTGAATTTTATCCTACACATGTGCAGAACTCCAAGAGGACTTCCATGGGGGTTTCTGAAGCTCTTTTTCTGCATAGATGATCCCTCTCTCATATTCTGTCCTCCAAGTTAAAGCCACCTTGTCTTCCTGAGCCCTGAGCTCTGTGTATTCAGCTCACAGAGTCCACTGATCTCTGGTTGAGTTGCTCTTTCTTGCACTGCAGTCCAGAAATTGTTTCCTGGGGAAGCAGAGGTGATCATAGAGATAAGTTAAATGTTTTCCTTCTCTTAGGAAAAAAGTCCTTCATTGCTGGTTATCCATTTTCTGAAAACGGCTGCTTCATATTTTTGTTTAGTTTTCTAGTTGTTTCTGGCGGAGGACAAGTTCATTTTTTTATAGAAGGACAGGAAGTTTCTGTGCTATATTTTAATAGAATTATTGAAAAGTATAGAAGATGTATTTAGCCTAATAATATTTTCATAAAGTGAACATATTTATATAAACCAGCATCTCAGATCATAATTGACACCTGTGAAGTTCTCCCTTGTCCCCTTCAAATCATAACTTCCTCCCATTATGATTAACTATCCACTATCCATTACCTAACATTAGGTTTTGCCTTCCCATGAACTTGAAATGAGATCATATATATTCTTTTAGATCTGAATTTTTAAAGTTCAGTATTATATTTACAAGATTCATTCATTTTGTTTTACATATCTGTAGTTCATTCATTCTCATTCCATATGCTGTTACAATATAAACTAATTTATTCCTTCTACTCCTATTGGTCTGGTTTGGCGGTATTACAAAAGGAGCATTTATACCTTTTTCTGTTGGACATATTCTATAAAGGAATTGCTGCGTCACAATATGTATGTGTGTTCAACTATAGAGGATTCTACCAGATAGTTTTCCAAAGTAGTTTTACCAATTTATAGCAAAGCAATATGAGTTTTAGCTACTTAACATTCTCTTTGGGTAGTATGTGTGCATTTCTGTGTGTGTGTGTTTTCCCTTCATCATTTCTGGTGAATGTATCATTATATAGTATTGTGAATTTAATGATGGCTAATAAATTTTACAACATTTTATATGCTTGTTTATATTAAATGATTGGCTTTCCCTAGCTTTCTTATTGATTTAGTTATTTACATGTTCTAACTAGGAACCCTTTGTCAATATACATTTCGCTCTTTTAAGATGTTTCTTCTGGTGAAAAACTTTTTTTTTTAAATTTAATGTAAAAATGTATCATTTTTCCCTTAATACAGCACTTTTTGTGATCTGTTTTCAATCTTTGTCTGTCACAAGTTGTCAAAAGTCTTCTACAGTTTTTTTTAAAAGCTTATTTTACTTTTGATGTTTAGTTGTACAGTCCATCTGGATTCCAGTGTTTTGTGTATAGTGTGACTTTGTTAATAAGACTCTTTTTATCCTCTGTATGGAGAGTCTATTGTCCCAGGACCATTTATTGAAAAATCTTTTTTCCCAACTGTTCTTCAGTGGCACAGTCACTATAAAGCATATAATCCTATGTGCATAGATTTGTTTGTGGGTTTTTAAAACCTATTCCATTGTCCTATTTGTTTATCTTTATATCAGTGTCACATTTTCTTAGTCATTATAGTTCTTTCATCTTGCTACGTGGTAGTATAAGCCCTCCTACTTTGTTCCTTATTATGATCACCTTAGCTCTTCTTGACTTTTTCACTTCTATATACAATTTTGTATTAATGCATCAAGTTTGATAACCATTTTCTATCATATTATAATTTTATTGAAGATAAAGGACTCAATTTTTGCGTTTATAGACCCCAAAATCTGTCTTGCATGTAGAAAGTACTTAACATGTGTTTTCTGAATGAATGAATGAAGTAGTTTATTCTTCACTGAAAAAATGCTAAGTATAGTACTAATACTATCTCCCTCTAGTATGGTGCAAAATATAACCATTCATATAGAAACAGGGCAAATGTATTATTAGTCTAAGGCAAGTTCCACTGGGCCACAATTTCTAACTCATTTGTTAGGAGAAGAGACTGCTAAATATTCCTAAAAGAAGATTCAAGTTTTAACAGTGCTTATACCTAAAAATTCATAAGTTGTTTTATGGAACAGTTGAGAGCAAACAGATCTACTTTCCCATATGACTGACTATAAACCATGAAGCAATGTTTATCAACATAGTTTGTGTACCTAGTATTTGTACACAATTTGTATTTGTTGGATAAACAAATAAAAAGTGAACTAACTGTAATTAATTTTAGAATTTCTTTTGGATTTAGTAACATAAGCATAAGATGGTACTTTTCCCATAGGATCTCTAGAATCACATGTTCTTTCTCTCTTCTTTATTGTGGATACTGTACTTATCTGTGAAACCCAAATTGTAAGAATGCAGTTGAAAACAATGAAACTGTCCATTTAGTGCAGCATCACTGTATAAAATACCCTGTCTAAACTTTCATGTGGCACCGCTCCCAGGGAAGCTTCAATAACCTTTGGTGAAAGGTCTGTGCTTTAGAACAACCCAATATTAAGACATATGGTAACCTCACAACACATGTAGATCCCTCAAGTAATATTTATAGGAGTTTGTTTAGAAACTCCACTGGATTGGCTGTGTTGATTATAAAGAATATTTAACTTGTCATGATTTTATAAAACGATGCAAATATAAACATGGTTAAACTGAATTGAATGCATGTATTTAAAAATATGATCACATTCTTGTCAATTATGTGTGAACTTGTCTTGTAATTTTCTATGGAAATAAAACTGCAACTGATGCCAAAGATTGTTTTTTCCAGGTATTTGGTTTTATCATATATGTGTCTAACAGGATAGGCATATGTTTAAGAGAATATTTTCCCCTATTACTAGCAAAATTAGGAAAAACAGTCTTAAAATTAGCACTATCTGTAGGAAACATTCACTGTATTACTTCCTCAGTCCAATAAAACTGAAGAACTTGCTTCTTCAGCTATATTTTATATGTTTGTGTTTATTCCACTGATTTCCAGAGTTGAAATTAGCAATCAGTAAAGAAAAGTTTGGAGAACTGACAAACCAAAATATCTTTAGGACATCTACACAAAATAAGAGCTTTCAGGGAAATGTAATTTCACTTAGAATGAAATTCACTGGCAAGAAACTTACTTTCATTCATCACCATTATTTGTTTCTAAGTATGTGATATAATAATGTGGTCTGTGGTCTTTAGTAAGGAAACATTTTGATTGCAGGTCAAGTGAGTATATGACTCTGATTCAATCCAAATTCCTATTGTCTATTTGTTGACCTCTTGAATAATGGCCAAAATGTCAGCCCTTGTATGTTTCAGCAGATAGCCTGATAGAGATAGACAGACAGACAGACAGATAAACAGATAGTTGAATGTCTTGCATGCTTCAATTCCTTTAGTTGATATATATTCCTTTGAATATGTGTGTAGTAATATGCATAATAATATAATAATCTATAATATGTATGATATCAAAAAGAAATTTAAACATTTGAGGAGGTGGAGAAATTGCTTTGGACACAGAAACCACCTTTATGCAAGTCCAACACTGGAGTGACATATGAACCCGATGTCAGTTTGCCATACTTCTTAGCAGGTGTTCCAAAAGGTCAAAGTGAACTTAGAATTAATTCAATCCTCCTAACTGGTGGCTTAGAGGTTTTAGTCTGAAAAAGTCTATAAGCAAGTGTGTTTAAACATCATCAAAAACGTCTAATGAAGACATAATAATAATTCCCTAATTTCATACATGAAAATAGCTGCTTTAAGTTTCACCCTGAAGTACTTTAAAGTATTTTATTTAATGATCTAATGGATTTGGTAAAGAAATTCCGGTTTAAGAAGACTTAGAGGAGACTTTAGCATTTGAGGTTAGAAAAATTATAAATTTATCTTATTTATTTGAGATTAATATTTCTAGGAGCTTTGGAAAGAGCATAAAATCTCAGTTTGGGTTTCTTGTTGGACTCTACCTCCTTTTTATTGTCTGTTTTCCTCTGTTTTAGTTACTATTTAGTTCTATTAGACCACATAAAACCTTTTTTCACAGAAGAGGGTTGTTAAAAAAGAGAAAGAAATATTTATGTGTCTTACACTTAAAAGGATCTTTTGGGCTTTTCCTTTTACAGCTCTCTTTTTTCTCCTTTTGTTTTTCTTTTTCCTTTTTTTGCGAATGTTTTTCATTAGTTATTTTTAAAGGTAATAAAGATGTGTGATAAAGTTACAGTTTCTGCGTTCTTTTCTATTTTTATAGTTGCATTAGTTTCTGATCATCTACAATGAGAAAGTATGACATCTATTTGTATTAAATTGAAGGTGATTTTTTAAAATGGCTCTAGATTCACACAATTATTGTAGCTAGCATTTCCTTGCCCTTGGTGAAATTCCTTTAAATCCTTCTGTGCTGAGCTTGCTCATCCTGCAGTTCTGAAAACAATCTGATTCTAGTCCAGCCAATTCCCTAGATTCAGGTTGCAAGTCTATGGTAAATTTGGTTTTCCAGGAAAGTTTTAAATAAATTCAAGACTAACAGCTTTTCAAAAAGTTCTTTGAAAGTCTAAGGATATTTAAGAAACACTTATTTTAAGTTTGCATTATGAGGGTATCCTGCAAACTGCCCCTTGATCAGTACAGGCATGTGATTCTGGGCTGGATGACCAAGGGGTCTGAGTCTATAGCAAGGCTGTTTGTGGACATCTGGAGCTCAAAGCATGTCTAACATCTGCTATACCGATGTTTTAGGTTTTTTTTTTTTTTTTTTTTTTTTTTTGCAACATTTTCAGCTCAATCTCTATAGTAAATCTTATAGTATAAGAAAGGCTGCCTGAGCTAAGAAACTTATGGGATTTTGCACTTTATATTCCTTTAAAGAGAGTGTACGTCTGTGTCACAGAGTCACATAAGGAGTCTTTATCTCTTCCCTGAGGCCTAGTGCTTTGAACATTGTTGCTATCCATACAAAAAAAAAAAAAAGTGAGGCTAAATTACATACCTACGCTCTTGAAACTCATGAAATGGCAAAAAGTAATAAAGTTATGATGCCGGTTTCAATTTTTTCAGATGGGAACATTTAACATGCCCTTATTTGGTTTATAATTGATTGAAAATAAAATCTGAATCTCCTGAAACTTCATCTGTATGTGTAAATATTTTTAATCTTTCTACTAATGGTAAAATATAAATGTAAGTTTCCTCCTGGCTTTTTGTATGATTAGCAGTTGTTCCTTTGAGTCTCAATTTTCTCCTTTAGAAATAACATTTCAGTAATGTTTGATTAGGAGCTTTTCAAACTATAGATGGTAGCAATTTGGCTTTGTATTTTCTGTGCTGTGGATGTAGCTTTGAATCCAAGAATTGAAGTATCTTTCACTGGTTTATTCATTTTGTTTAT